>QVRM01004459.1:0-58421 GCA_003439945.1 Dermanyssus gallinae
CATTGAACGTTCCCATCGGAAACGGGCCTGTGGGCAGCGGTAATGACAACAATCAAATAGAAGCAACCACGTTGCATTTTGAGCACAACCTAGGACGATCAGAGTAGGATTCATACAAATGTTATTTGCTAATGCCCCACTAAAAACCCTCTCTAAAAGCCCTCGACGAGGTTAGGAACAAAGTAACACCCTCTAGTATTACCTCAACCATACTTATGCCCTTTGAGTCAAGTAGCAAAGGCGCACATAGCGGACTACAGTAAGTCCTCCGACCGGCCATACGTGTGGCAAGACCTCTGATGATGTTCCATGTCTAAGGGTAATTTCAATAAAGATTATTATTTTTAAAACAACGTTATTTAAATACACCTCCGCTATCTGTTTACAGCGTGCAATAAACGCCCCTTCAAGGAGAACATTGAACTGATTGAGAATCGGTGTTTTCTAGAAACCCTGTGACCTTGAGGAATTGGATCGCCGGGTAGGAGAGTGAAATACTCCACCCGTCTGTCAAACCACTCTTTCAGAACTGGAACGATTAGAGCGCAAATCCAGTGCGCATTGTTAGACTAGATTAGCTGCTGTTTGGACAGGTATATTATTGCACCGTTCAGATGCAGTTGCAAGAGGCTGTTTCGGTTTTTTTTTTAGAAATATGGACACAGTTTAGGTGGAGCCGTCGAAGCCCATGCGGGCACAAATAAATACGATATTTACTA
Organism: Dermanyssus gallinae; assembly: GCA_003439945.1. Classification (NCBI taxonomy): domain Eukaryota; kingdom Metazoa; phylum Arthropoda; class Arachnida; order Mesostigmata; family Dermanyssidae; genus Dermanyssus; species Dermanyssus gallinae. Next base: position 720 of record QVRM01004459.1, read on the forward strand.
TTTGCTTCTATTCAGCTGTTTGGTGTCCGTCCTGTAGTCACGCTACTGTACGTCGTTCGCATAGGCTGTGACTTGGCAATTGGAGGATGAGGAATATGGAGGATTTTGATGTGCACTATGAGGCTAAACCAAGAATATGTGAATCCCTGAGAAACATCAGCAATGTGAGGCATCTTAATAGGCAACGTGGCTAATCTTTCAAGCAGTGTTTCAAGGTTAATTTTAATGGCAAACAACTTCCGGGAAGCAGCAGCGCCCAGAATATAATATAAAGGTAATTTTGTGCCGATATAATAATACAAGATCGCCCAACGAAATGTGTTATAATGTTTGACATATATATTGGTAGAAATTATATATGGTTGTAAGTCAATGGTCACCCTTGGTTGAGGATACAAAATGGCGCACACCGCAGTCAATTTAAGTCGGTTGAAAAAAAAACGGGACGTTGTATAATAGGCTTAATGAGGCCGCTAAAGGCTTGCACAGCAGCAGCAGCAGTATAGACCGTATTTAAGGGCTCCGAGGTATACTTTATATTTCAGAAGAAGCGGCAATTAGAGCGTCCAAGTGTAAGGCTGAAGCGGGCCTTATTAGGTATTTTTTCCAATTAATATACAATTCAAAATGTCTCTTTATAAAGCTCTATTTCCCTTCAAACTTCCGGCTGAGAAAATAGTGCACGATTCTTAGATCCAGCGCTGTGTGCATGTCCACTGCATGGTATTGAATTGGCACACCCTCTGCAGGCCCAGACTCGGACAAGTGCACAACGCGTACTCCTCGTGGAAAGCTGCGTTTGAACATACCAGGTAGTGATTACCATGCACTATGTACCTGGTGTATACGTGGCGACTGCCACATGCAGGGCCAGACCCACCGACTTCCCCGCCTGGCCTGTTCGATTTTAGCTTCCCATATCCAAAATAAAACATTCGTAAGGTACTGTACGCATGGAATAAGTTAACAAACTCCAATGGTTGGCCGAAACACAACGTATACCGTCCTCTGGCAGCCAATGACCTCCACGCCTGAATTTCATAGCTTTGGTCTTCCCGGTGTTTATCCTCAAGTCCCTTTCGAGACAACGAACGCTTCTATCATAAAGGCAATGCACTTGATGGCAGCTAGGTCGCAATGAGAGGCCACGATATCATTTACATACTGCATTTAGTAATATTTAAAATAACCCTAATATCAATAGGGCCTCATAGTATTTCAGAACACTTTCGCACATTATTTGTGGATCATAAATTGCACAAAGATGGTGCAGCGCCTATACTGCTCGTCGAGATATACACAGCTTTGCAGGAGACGGGAATCGAGTGCCATCAGTACGAGACCTGTGCTGATATATCATTATGTAGCCGAAACGTGCGTTAGCCACACCAGCACTAGTTGCCTAGGGCAGTGTCCTGAGCTTACCAGGGAATTTGCTGAACGTAGAGACCAGCTGCCAGCCATGGCCTGAACCACAATCAACTGAAACTAGAGAGGGATTCCTTATTAAAAGGTCATTCTTAAGAATTTATTTATTAGGAGCAGTGCGATAGGGTGGTGTGGCATTGGGAGGAGCGGGGGTTATGAGGAGGGGAAAGAAGCGGGTAAGTATAGGCAGCGGTATACGGGGGACGCTGGTAACTGTCTGTATATATATATATATATATATATGCACCTCTGCGTGTGCTTTCAAAACTAAGAATTGCTGGAAACCCTGCCGGACTGCTAGTATTCGAAACAGCTACCCGAATTGTTCGATTTGCCGTTTGTAAACAAATAGAGTTGCCGGAACAAACGGCGGTCGAATTTTTAAAACTATTGGGGCGATGACGCTGCAGAAAATAAAACGCATGCCATGACGCAGTCGTTCGATTTGCACGAATGTCAACACGCAACGTTTGAATGCAGTTATTTGTCTGCACTTAGTACCCTCAGGGTGTTTTGCCGTGCGTATTGAGCTGCTTAATCGGGCACTTTATGAGTTCCAGTCCATAGGCCAGTCCGCCGTGGGCCTTGAATTTTCGCAATTTCACCGCTCATCCGTAGTGCAAAGTTCACACTCGACCACTTGGGTTAGGAGTGCTAACAGCTGACCGACTTTTACTCCCACAACTGTTGCTACTACTACTACTGCCGTTCTTTAATGCTACAACTAGTACGGCAATTGGTTAGTTATATATATATATAGCCACCCCCACCACCACCACAATTATCGCATAAGGACAGAAGCTCAAACAAATTGACAGACAGATAAATAGGTGCACCATTAGCCCCCCCCCCCGTCATCTCCATTCTTGGCCAAACGCTAATATCTGGGCCGATCGATCGACCGGTCGGCTGTTACTCGTACGTACCGTGTTTCGAAACACAACGCTCTCCTAATGATGCCACAATCAGATATTGAGTAGGATCTTTTTTCTATTTAACAAATCTAAGCGTGCGCACTTGGTCGGCGCCCGCAACGAGGACTCTTGTGTACAGATAGACATGTGTACACAAACATATGCATACACGTTTATTTATATATATATATATATATATATATATAAACGAGGCCTTATGTGTACAGATAGACGTGTGTATACAAACATATACATACACGATATATATATATATATATATATATATATATATGTGTGTGTGTGTGCGTACTTAGATGTATGTTCTTACATGTTTGCACATATAAAACCAAATAGTAAAAAAGACAATAGACTTCTTAGCTTAACTTCATTTTACTCGCAACATATATATATATATATATATATAAACGCTCTTAGGGACATAACAATTGCATTGCCTATTACAATTAACTTAAGATATATTTCACATTACAAGTACAACGAGTATGTCGCTGTAGTGGTAATGCTAAAACTAAGTACACAATTCAAAAGGCAATTAAAAAAGCTGTATTTCTGAATGAGTAGTTTGCAAAATCGCCAACCTACGGCTGTCCAGTTAAACCAACAGCTACGTAGTGCATAACATGAATGTCAGGCTCTACACGGCCCGCCGTACTTCCACGACTGACAATATCGCCCATCGACACGCACAATGCCTATGGTTTATGTGAGACCTGAAAATTGGATACGACCAGGCCGACGTAACGATAGACGGGAAAGAGCGTAAGCGGGCTAAGAGAGCGGTGTGTGCAATCCCATCAACATGCCTATGATTCGCTGGAACGACGAGCTAGAGCCAGCACTCCAGCACAAGTTTATATCTGGAAAATTTAACGCCGACCTTGCTGCTAAAAAGAGCTGCTTTGTGGGTATCGTGTGTAGTGAACTCGTGGTCATTAGAGTTCATGAACCTAGTGAACCAGCACTCCCATAAGTGGTTGCGGGAGAATGATCTGTTATCGCTTTCAATTAGTGTCTAGACAGTTCATACTGTGTACAACTGTTACGCAGATAGAATAGATGTTAACCTGTCACTAAACGATGCATTGTCAGAGCGGAGAGATGCCCTTAAGTCTTGCTTGTTTTGCGTTGGAATATAATCAGCCATGATCAGACAAGAAGAAAAATAGAATGGGAAAGACTGATGTCTTAACAAAAAAATATATGATAGACTACTATCCTCCAATATTAGTGTAAAAAAATCATATATATATATACGCCTTCGAATTCTCGGAAGCGCGCTGAACAACTTGTTTAGTTAACAACAGTTTACCTCTGGCCACTTTTACTGCTACTACTGCTTAGGGCTACGCCTGTAGGGAGCCCTCAGTCAATATGGGCGAATCGGCGAATCAAAATACCTTCAATCAAGCGAAAACCGTTGTCTTTATTTTTATATATATATATATGTGTATATATATATATATATATATATATATATATATATATATATGTATATATATGTATATATATATATATATATATATATATATATATATATATATATATATATATGTATATGTGTGTTCTAGACGAAAAGGTGCATTAGGAACACTTCGTTGTTCAGTTATGATGTAAGGCTTTTGCCTACTAAATCCCACCTGCCTAAAAGACAGCAAGGCTGACGTCGATGGTGTAAGTTGCTTTCAGTCTATTCTTCGGTTGTCTGGGCATCGAACGTTCCCAGTTCGACTTGACAGGCAATCTGCTGTAAGCGTTATATCCTGAGCAAGAAATATAGTGAAGGACTTTTAATTTGCTTAATTACTTTTAATTTGTCTGACGAGAATTTAAGCGCTGTTGCGTGTACTTTACCAGTTGCTTGCATGTTGCGAAAGCTCAAGATGTCTTTGCCCTTGTCATATAGGATCATAACTGGGTAAGATCATATAAAAGGATCCGCTAGACCGATACTTGGACCAGACTCGCGAGACGCAGCCAGCCTCCCTAGGTAATTTCGATTCATTTATTTTTCTGTTTGCAAGTTTTGTGGTCTCCCTCAAATGCGTAACAGGTACATATTTGTCAATGTGCGATAACGGTGTGTAGCACTGCGCGAGATTAGTGCACGAGAAACAAAGGGAAGGTGATTTTTACGTATTTAGAATAACATAATGAAACATGTTTATAAATGTATGTATTTATACAAAAACAATATATATATATATATATATATATCAATGAGCATTTTTTACTCTGAGTCCACGGTGATCCAAATGAGCATCCAGGTCCAGTGTTTCCTTTCGCGACGCATGCGTAGCACTTACATTTTCGTATATGTCTTATATGGTGGTCGTATATGTTCTAGATCATGCGCCCTACAAAGACCATATTTTTGTATGCCCAATGGCTATAGTTGGACATTTTTCACGGAGCGTATACTCAGCATTAAAGTGTGCACAACGAACGATTTGACATCACATGTATTAAGTCACTTTGGGTGAATCTGCTTTTCCAATAATGAGTTGAAACTCTCGGACACGAGCTTTTGAACCTCATCCGCGCTTTACAACATAATGGAACGCATCAGGTTGACCGCGCAGTTTTTCGCCTCGATGATTCGCTACAACCGAAGTCGTCGGCGACCCAAAGTCCTGCTATGTTTATTTAACAAGACAGAGAACAAAAGAGAGAGACAGAAATAGATAGGTATGACGGCCGCGGGATCAACCGAACTGACTGTTTCCCGAGAGTTCCGAGGCAGAGTCAATGAAAGACCGCCGCTCGGGCTACTGCACATTAGCCCCTGAGCCCCTGAGTGCTGCACTGCAAGGTCATATTTCAACATGATCAAACCAACATTCAAACACCAAATAATGCCGGCGTAGCGTCGCGACAAACTTTAACGTATATATACATATATATATAAACGAGAAGTGTGCATATTTATCTTTGCCACCCCCCCACCCCCCCGGACTCAACCTTGCTTGCCCAACCAACCGCTCGACTAACCAAAGCTCCGCTTGTTGATCCGTCTGCGCTGCCGCCCATATTAGAAACGAATATTAAACCGACAAAACAAATATTGTCCATAGTACCGATGTAATGGCGCCGAGGCTGCCTGTATCAAGGCGCCGGTGTATTAATAGTATCATTATCATCGCGTCTTACAACCAACCTGCAACCAACATCTTAGGCGCACGGCGCGCCTATCATCCTCATCACCATTATAATCAGTGTGATTTGAATGGTTTGGTAAGCGTGAACTCTGGTCATCTCTGGTTGTCTATGCGCCTGCTTCTGCGTTGCGTTGTGTAGATGTGCCCGCCTCCGCGTTTGAATGTACGCCTAAGCAAATATTTGTCTACATTACGGCCGAAGTGCGGCGACGTGCATAAGCTAACACATGGCTAGCCAAAGAAACCACGTGTGTTTTCATCTCTCTAGCGTCAAGCTATCCGGTGTTAGTTCTCTTGGGCTTCGCCTGCTGATCTCAGATTTTATGAAAGAACTATTTCTGGTCGCACTCGGTGGCCGTGGGTAGTGTTGGCTACCGGCAAAGCTGAAAAAAAAGCAAATTTTAAAAATTAGCCGAGAAGCGTCGATACATAACTACTGCGCTGTGAGTAGAGCAGGATCACGTTATACATAGTATACACAAAGTTAAAAACGTGCATATATTTATACATATAACAAAAACATTTCTCATTTCTATTTCGACGGGTTTGCATAGTCGCTGACGCTCTGATCGAGTTTCGGCCATTCTGAGTGGCAGTGTCGGGACTTTTCTTAAATGTAAGTATTGCTCAAGAAATTGCTGGTGGAAGCGTATACCTTGCAGTTGCTGCAGGTGCTAGCCTTCAAATCCTTATTAATTTTAAATGTTTATTATTTTATTGTTCAAATTTGCGCCTTTGTGAGAACTTGTGTTTTTGAGATATTTCTGTATTAATCATGTGTCAATCGAGGTTGGATGCAATGCCAGAAATACCCCTTCCTCCTGGGAGCGGAGCTTTAACTTTGAAACTCCTGCTGTCCAGCTCACCATTCAGCATGGCTATGCAGCAACGGCGGCAACCGTTTTCAACGCCATCAGCACAACCGCTATTCGTTATTGCTCCAGCCATCGCATGTATCTACTGCGCTGGCTCTTTTAGTCTGTAAGGCCCTATGTGCGATGCACTCGTGTGCATTCTTCGCGAAGGGAAAATCAAAAGTAAAACGGTGGAAACGAATCTCTGTGGTAGCATTGTGGACAGCCGACCGAATCAGGACAGTTGTGGTAAGACGTACTGTGTAAATCTTGTAAAAGGTTTCCATGGATCCCAATTTAGACAAGGTAAATGCCGGAGTGGAATACAAGTCGGCCATGACATGAAAAAACCGTACGCAGGCATTAGCCTTACGGAACAACTAAAAGAAAACTGACGACGATCCCGCCAAAAATGTTTGCGCCATATTTATTAAATTTGACAGCCTTACTGCCTGCTATAATACGAACACAGCTGCACCTCCCACCCCCCTCAGCGACGAGATGTCACCCAGTGTGGAGAGTTTAGCTTTGGCTTTTGTTTGGAGTCCTGTCACAATCGATCACGGACCTGCAACAGCAGCAGCAATGGCATCAAGTAGCTCCCAACTCTCTACCCTTTCCTTGACACGAGCGACATTGCGCGAGAGCGGCATAACAGGCAAGCCCCCGTCGCTGCCTACGGCGGCTGCAGAAAACGGTGCTGGTGGAGAGATCGTGGAGAAAAGCGAGCGAGGGGTAGGAAAGGAAAGCTCCAGACGACAACGAGAGAGTTGAAAAAGTATATACTAAGGGAACAACAAGTGAACGCATGACGAAGAATAGGCTAAGGGACAGTGCATCGAAACAATAACAAAACAGAACGAAGAGAACCGAAAAGGAACAAAATGAATGAGTATCAAATGCCCAATTCTAACGGCGCCTACCAGCTACAGCAAATGGAGCAATTACTGTCCCAAGGCGTTTTAGTCGTAGGTAGCTCAAATGTGAAGCGCGTTATGGCATTTGTAATGAACGCAATCGGGAGTGGCAAACGCTGTTTGATATTAATGGTTGATTAGAGGCGATTAGACGCACGATCATTGTACATGCTTTAGGTAGACTACACCGTGATACTTGCCGTTCCAATCTAGTCATTCTTCATTCGAAACCGTTGCTCAGTTGCGGAAGTATGGTTTGAGATTAAGAGCGTGCTCAACAAGCTTGTCAATTTCAATAATAATAATAATAGAAGAGCGCACGGCTACTCGGACTTTGATCCAGCCTTGTATAGAGCAGCAATTCTATTGATAGAGAAAAGCAGACAGTACACCACCCCACCACGATTTACCTTCATCCTAATCTAAGAGCTAAACCATAATGACATCGTTGACGAATGTGATTGACTACTAAAACTTCTGTCGTTGTTTTATTTGCTTAAATATTAGAGGTAACAATTGTCTCTTTATAAACGTGTACACTGGTTAAAATAAGTGAAAAAGTGTGATTGATATTCTTGATCTATGATGGGCTGCATATGAGCTAGACGCGACAAATGTCTCGACAAGCGACCCAACTGCAGCAAGGTCTTTCGGCTGTCTCTCAACGATAGCGAAGACGCTGCAAGGTATGGCCACACCACCACCAACTACAACAGTAACAACAGCATTAACAACAACAACAGTGACAACAGCATTAACATTACTAACAGCGAAAACAACAACAACAACCCGGACGACAATGATGAGTGGGGCAATTGGTCGCGGTGACGCTAAGCGGCAGCTGTCGGCGAGAAAAGTTTGCTTTGCCAATCAACCATTCGGCAACGTATCTGCTATACGCTCTTTCTTTTTAGCAGTAGGACAAGATAAAACTAGAGTGGAAGGAGAACTATTACGGCAACTATTTCCTGGTCCTTTTTCGCAGCAAACAGCTGAAAAGCCCGACCCATAAAAGGCTTATTGTAAGTGAACCGTCGAACATCGGGCACTGGGCTACTAATTTTTAGCGTTCATTGTCTCTCTTTTTGTGTTACGCTCCCTTTCTCTCTCTCTTTCCTTATTTCTCTCGTTATGTCTTCATTCATGGTTCACTTTTGCCGGGCATGCGTTTCATCCCGATGTATCCTTGCGACACATATATATATATATATATATATATTAAGCGCATACTTTTCGATGACTATAGTCTGTGAGGTCGTGAGATTATATTCTGTACAGTGCATGCTTGACTGCAATAACTATGCAGCATGCAGGTGTTGAAAAAACGAAAAATAAAAACGACAACGCCAACAATAGCGACTCTGGAAACGAATTTTTGCACTTATTTTTTGCTGCTGCTGCTACTGCGGAATGTTTGCACTTTTTTCCGCCGGTGCGATCCGGCTATAGGCATTGCCGGCCTTACCACCATCAACACCATCTTCACCTCCACCACCACTGTGGGCGACGACGATTCGGGTGAACAAATCAGGCAGTGACGACTGACAACCAAGACTCTGACATCGTGTTGCAACCATACCGGGCTAGACCGGGCTCAACACCCGACGCATTTCGGAAGCGTCAAAATTCCTGCGTTTTATCCCTTCTTATTGTCTATGTCTCTTTTTCTCTCCCTCCATCTCTCTCTCGCTCTCTCCCTTTTTCCCTCTCGTCTCTCTATGTGTTTGCAATTTGGTTGCTATTCCATGTGTAGAACTGTGCTTGCGGTAACAGAACGATTGCTATGTTACTCTGTTGTTTATTATTTGAAGCTTGACGAGACAGTGCCAGTCTTCACAGCCGAGGGTTGGTTGTCACGGCGAAGAAGACGAAAAACAGAGATGAAGATAGTTACTGCTCTAAAAGCAATCATGAATGACGTCTCGGATAGTAATTGTCTCTCTTTTCCTTGTGTAATTTACGTGACCTTCAATAAATAAGCGGTTGTCTAGTCGCTTTGAGCGATCGAACGTACACACATAGACGACTCGCACCACTTTGTCGTGCGTTCGTGGTGACTACAGTGCGTAAGCACAAGCATGTAATGAAGAGACAATTTGCATTATTTGCCTTGTTCGTATTGCCCTGCAGCTACTATTTGCGCTTACATACAAATGTCTGAATGGCACACATTTGAAGTGTTGTACAAGTGTGTTACTAGTAGCAGCCGCAGTGGTATGTTATTAGATTTCACTAGCAACAAAACTTAAGATATGTATATATATATACATATATATATATATATATATATATATATATATATATATTTGCACACACAGCATCTATTAAACTATGTGTCTTTGTCGTGTGAGGGATTATTAATATGCCAGCAACGTTACAAGAAAAGCGCGCGCTCGCTCGCACACATGTTCGCCGCTCGCTTGTTCGCTGTTTGTTCGACTCAATCGGACTGGACTCGAGCAGGAGCAGGACGACTCAACAACTCAACAGCTATTGCACGAAAGGAGGCGAATAAATTCCCTCCTTGTCCGGCTGGTGCCACTGCGGCGTTCGGGGACAAGTACCTCTTCTTCCTCTACTTAAGGTGGTGCTCAACAAGTTCGCAGAGTGCACGCCTTTGTTGCGCACGACGCGAGTACATTCGAAGTGGCTGGTCCTGGTCCTGGTCGTCGTCGTCGTCCGGGATGATGGCCGCACAGAGACGCATTCTGTTGTTCTGCCTGTCTGTCCCGTTTGGCATGTCCGCCTGTTTGCCAGCCGTACCTGCCTGCACTCGACGAATCAGCCACCTGTGAATCAAGTACAGAGTCGTGGGCCAGTGGGTTCCTGCACAGCCATTCCTCTTGACGGAAGACAACGGCCTCAGCGACGACGATGACGACCACGACAGCAGCAGCAGCAGCAACAACAACAACAACGCAACAACAACATCAACAGCAGCAGCAACAACGACAACAACAGGGCAATGCGACAACGGTGCGATCGCTGCTGCTCACGGCCATTGTGGTGGTGATGCTGATGAACTCGGCAGTATGGTTTATCATCTAGTTTCCACGAGCATTCCGTCCGACTCGGCGCTATGGTTTATCATCTATTTTCCCATGAGCATTGCTTAAAAAACATTCGATCAACAATAGAAATCGAACCTGTAATACCCTGGCGGATGACAACAATGACTAAGTCCCATAAACCACGCCGCCACGAGAGATGTATCCAGGAAACTCAAAATACATAACGGCTTACGATGCAACTTTGTAACCATGAGAAGCGGCGGCGGGCAAGTGGGCGAAGGAAGTCTAAGGTGGATAAGAGCCGTTATTTAAATTCAATAATTTATTACGACCTACTACTAGTCGACCTAAGAGGTAGTGTGATCTGAATGTGGCTAAGCCTACACTGTGAGGCAGCCCTGTGAAACCCTAGCATGATTGATTGGCTGTTCGCCAGAAGTGTTGGTATCTCGGCTGTATGGAAACCGAAGTGTACCGGGCTGGACTCGGCTTTTTCGTTAGACATGCGTTAGACATGACAACGATCACAGCAAGGTTTTTAAGCTTGTGTTTTGGTCAATGAGAATGTGTTCCGGGCCACCTGGAAAGGCAATAGCGAAAGTTCACTGAAAGGCAGGATTTACCCGTTCTGCAAGAACAACCTTTGCCACGCAGGATCGGCATGTCTGCAAGCTGTTGCTTTAGAATACTGTGAAGTTGTATATTCTCCACTGCAACTATGCAGCTAGTATTAGAACGCAGCGCGCTACACATGTTGTTTCGAAGGAGTACGTCTCTAGAAATTATTTTGTATTCACCTAAACACGGTCCATACAGACGGGGCAGCCATTTAACTTAGGCCAGGAAAATCACATCTTAGGAGCTGCCGTCAAGGCAGCGATAGTAAAACAAAACTCTCGACAGAAGCGGGCAAGACCGCCGACCGGAAACATTTCGAGGCCTTGGAGTCCCTGCGCTCAGCAAGGGCCCATTACTGCTACTTTCAGACAACTGCAAAACGTAGACTTCTCGACCTCTAGGAGAAGCGGAAGTGGAGCCGCGTATCTGCATATACTTCAGCGAAAGAGGAACATGTCCTAGGAGAAATGAGTCAGCATTTCATTTCGCTTCTGTTTGACCCAATTGCTCCTACGCATAGACCGGCGGTTGAGTATACACTTGCCCTGGATTAGCACCTGATTAATTCTCCTATCGAATAGGAAAACCAAGCAAAAATTATGAGCGATTTTCCAAAGCGGAAGAGCTACTACGAGCATTGGGCAAAACCTTCAAATGTTCTGATAGGTTAGCTGGCTACGCTGCTCAACCAGATATACTCAGACCTGTCGCCGCAATATGTGGGGGCATCGCATCGAAACGCACACTTAAGAGGATTTTCGCAAGGTGGATCACCGTAAACGTGACTTCAACTGTCGAGAAAGTTCTACCACTGGAACAATTCAGGAAGTCCAGGAAGGGCCGAGCTACATGGGACACTTTCCACGTACTCCAGTCGGAAGTTGAGCGGTCGTTGATAGGACCGCTCAACTTCCCGAAGCTTTTGACAAACTTCCCCGTCACTCACGAGTCGACTTAATTTGTACGCTGGAGCAGGCTGTTCTCTTCTGTGAGTGCGTTCCAGCTTCTGAAGAGAACTGTCTAGAATTGGACATATGCAGTGCTTGCTGCACGTGTCGCTGACTTAGTTCGCCATGTGCGTGCCGAACTCAGAAATGTTGTTGTCGTTCTGCACGCGGACGACACCCCTAGTCTAGTGTATTCTATGAATAGTTTCAAGGACGCACCCACATTTGTATAAATATATAGAGAAGAAAAAAATATTCTTAAAGAGACTTCGCATAAGATGCGACATCACTTGAATCGAACGACATTGTTTTACCGCCCTTAATGAACACACTCAGTAATGCTTATTAACGAGATGAAGCTTAACTTGTGGGTGCAAACCATATTGATCACTTTTTGAAAGTGTGGCCGAACAGTTGCAGAATCCATATAATGTGTCCAGATGCGTTGCAAAAAGAGAGCACATCAGTTATTTTTACGGCCAGCGCATAGCCCGGAATATTCAGCAGGGCGACAAGGCAGGTCCCTCCTACAACAAGTCGCTCCTCACCCTTAATTTCGTGAATAAAGAGCTTCTATTCCTTATGGGCACGATCTTCACACATTACATTGATGAAGCGCCGGGCGGCAATCTCTTCCATGTATTGGAAGATGATGGACGTTTGGAGACTGTCACGCTAATGCTAAGTTACAGCCGCGCTAAAGTGTGCACGCATCTCTCGACTGCAAACTTTGATTAGTTAGAGAGGCGTTTTACCAGGTTTGAAAAAGTTCTCTGTCTTCCTCGGGCAGCAAGGAGCCGCTTCACTTGCTCGCCTGCTGTAAAAACAACCAGAGTCGGGCAGAGGTTACCGATTATCGAGACCTTTTCAGCACTTTTTGCTGGACTGGCAGAGAAGGGTTACTGCAGCTTCGGCCGAGATTGAACACCTTCACATCTCTATTTGTCGGAACCCTTGAGAGGACGCCTTATGGTTTTCATCAGTCATGTGACTAGTGCCGATGCCTATTCTACTGCTAATTGGTGAAATAAATTAAATTCAAATCGACTAGATGGTCTAGCGAAGACGGCCGGCGACTGTGGAACTGTTGGACATGGGTTCATTTTCGGCACGCCATATACCACTTTGGTAGAATTATTAGTATAGATTGCCAACGTTTGCTAGTGTAAGTCGAGCTGCTAACTACTCGTCTGCTTCGGGCGAGAACAAAGCACAGATAGACAAGTTCATGATGGCGGTGATCACTTTGAACTAGTGGGCGAGCGAATGTAATTTGAAAATACGTCACGCCTTCTCTAGTTCCTAAACAAGATTCACACTGAGTCTTTCTTCTCCACTGTCTACGAGTTGCAATTTATGACGTGAGCAAGTGGAACTTGCACCCATCCACTAACTTTTCCTTTTGTCTATCCTTTGTGACATCGTTTATTTTACCCTGCTCTAAAGTTACATATATGCCGCGTGAAAACTGTCAGTGCATCGGGTTCATTTTCCCTTTCGATCCTTTCGTGTCTTGTCACCGTCCGAGACAGAGGACGAAGGGTTGAGGTCTTCGGCAGGCTGGATCAAAATAAGTCTTGAATGAGAAGAAGGCGGTGGCGGTACGATAACAAAAGACCTACTGCAGCAGCAGTACAAGTAGTGGTAATAGTCTCCGTTTGTCGTAGTAGTAGCTGTTAGGAAATAATATAATAAAGAAATAGGGGAATAAGGGGAGGCAAACGCATAGACATCTACTCAAGCTTCAATATCCACTATTCTTTCAGCGATGCTCTATCCACTACTGGCATCATCATCATCACGCCCACCATCTCATAATCATCGTCGCCGTCATCATCAGCATGCGGGAAATTATGTGACGTTTATATTGCATTAGCATCGCAGGCCATCGTCGCATAAAGTGGATAAAGACTGGGACCCCGTCGCCACCACTACTACTACTACTACTACAGACCGTAGAGGCTGTCGCTATCGTATGCTAGCCCTCTGTTCGCTCCGCTCCGAACCGATCGGCCAACGAGAGCTGGAGAACCAGCTGGAGAGAGCAACTGGCTGGAAACGAAATGCATGAAGTCGTCTCCTTCTTCTTCTTCCTCTTCCTCGTTTCTCTTCCTCGTCTTCTCGAGGGGAGAAGGCAGCCTCTTCTTTGGAACGATCAGTGGGATCGAAGAGGCTTCCTTCTCCTCGTTGTCGACGCGACAGCCGACCGCGTCCTTGGCCCAACCCGCTCTTGATGTGTTGCCCGTGCTGCTGCTCTTGAGATGGAAGATGCCTCCGCAGCCAACCCAGAAGATGGGAGAAGAGACAACGCGCCACCAACGAGTGGGCCTGACGTTCGAGAATATCGCCGAAAAGGCTCGCAGTGGTGATCATCGACGTCATCGTAATCGTAAGCATCATCATCATCGCCATCGTTTTCATCACGATCATCAGCTATCGGGGAATGTCGAGTCTTTGTCGTCGAGTTATCTCTCTCGGAGGGGGACCGCGAAGAGAAGAACGACGAACGAACCGCGAGAAAGAGAGAGAGATATAGAGATAAATAAACAGAGGGCTAGGTAACACCAAAATAGAAAGAAATAAAGAGTTAGCATAGTGAAAGCAGGGCAAAGCCAATAAAAGGGAAAGAGAGAGAGGGAATGACGGAAGATATATATGGAGAATATAGGGAGGGACAAAAAGTAAAAGAGGGCGTGTGCAAGGCGAGTGCAGAGGGATATAGGGATATAGAAATACACAGCTTACTTCCGGTTATCGTAGATGATATTTCACTGTTAGTTTATTATATATATATATATATATATATATATATATTTTTTTTTTTGCTTTATCATTGACCGATGGTTGATTTACAATATTGCGCGTACATAAGAAAAACACACACATTCATATATACGTATATTCATCACGCTTCCAAAGGTCGAGTCAAAGGAACTGCTCTATCGCATTGTTGGAAGTGATATAAAACTTTCGCCCGCAAAGTCTGCACAAGCATAACAAGAAAATTGCATGTAACTGCTCTCGAATACAGATCTTTATCTAAATGCCATGTATAGCAAATCGTGCGATTAGGTGTCTATTCTCATAATTGCAGCGCTTTCACGAATACACGTCATTGCCTGGGTTTCATAAAAAAGCGGGTCAATGTCTGCCATCTTATACTCCCATTTAGACATGTACTCGTTAAAAGCTGCCGTTTTCAGTATGACGTGTATCTTTAGTAAATCCTCAACAAATCGAGGAGAAGACACCTGTAAATAGACTAATCTGTTGCGACTAGTGCGGTAGACTCTTAGCGCCTTCTTAAGAAAAGTCGTTTTGATTTGGTCTAGCGCCTTTAAGTTAAACTTCAAAAGATAGGTCATATCACCTGGCTACCGTAAAAAGCAGTGGTCGCAGTCGTCAGTTTGAAGAGATTAACGACAACGCCCATTGATAGTTTATGAAGGATTCGGATACTATAAACGGATTGTAGTTTTTTTCCGAATTACTCCATCAATGTGCCTCGAGATGTTCGTACATCGAGACGAGAACATGACACCTAGGTAGGAGAAGTGTGAGACTAATTCTATAGATTTTCAACCCAGGCGAAGCTCGTCGATACCAGCCAGTTTCTCTACACGTCCAAGTTTCATTGGATTTGTTTTGTTTATATTTATCTCCAACTTGTTTTGGTGGACGTAATGCTGCAAGGGATTGTTGCAAATCAATTGGCTGCGAGAGTATAGCACCAAGTAATCTGCATACATATGGACATCCACCTGCGAGTGCCAATTCTGTATCTCTTCAGGAAGATCGCTCACCAGCACAAAAAACAGCAGGGGGCTAATATTATCACCTTGGGCACCACTAGTGGTCTGTATGATTGCCATATGTTCAGCGGCTCTATTTCTATGATAACTTGTCCTTCCTGTTTACCGGCGTGTATTATATATACTGAGATAGGTCGCACCCGAGACACAGGCTATACGGTGACCGGCGTTTGCTACGCGCTTCCTCCTTTCGGGGCTGACTCTCAGCCAAGATTTAACGTCCAGGGGACTGCTTTTCGCATTGCTTCATAGACGGACCCCCATAAATACAAATGTGCAACGGTGGGGTTCGAACCCGCGCAGCTATGTGTCTCCTCCGGTCGCGAGGCGCAGACGCATGCCACCACGCCACCGGGCTCGACACGCGCTTAAGTGCCTAGAAAAACAGGTTTCAAAGATCACAAGGCGGCACC
The DNA here is from genome assembly GCA_003439945.1 of Dermanyssus gallinae. NCBI lineage: Eukaryota > Metazoa > Arthropoda > Arachnida > Mesostigmata > Dermanyssidae > Dermanyssus > Dermanyssus gallinae. The sequence goes on from QVRM01004459.1 coordinate 16,810, forward strand.
GGGGTGTGTGGTGATTCCTCTGCTAGAAGTGGTTCTTCCACGGACGACTAGGTTTTCTTTTTGCCTCATTCACCACAACAAATAGATTTGGACCTTGTGAAAATTACGTTAAGTAAGGCTTTTATGTGCATCAAATATATTTTTGCACAAACTATTTATTGGAATGTTTAAAGTTCATGCGAGGTTCTGTGTATATACATAGACATATATCCGAAAACGCATAACTACGTACAAAAATTATTAATATCTATTTGTCCTCTTTCTACTACTGCGTTGCCTTCTGCTCCTAAATGAATATAGAATTGAAAATATTTATTTTTCGTATATTACAATATGCATGTGGGGCACATATTATGGAAGGTTAGCTATGCCAATGGGCCTAGCGGGTGTGCATTGTGACAATCACGTGTCCGCTTTGTCTAGGCTAGGCCGAGACCACTTCAGAAGAAGATCCAGACGTTGTTTAAAGAAGGACGACGATCTGCTATCACCGGTTGACATATTTAACATAGTGCCGACTTTGTGAATTAGCTGTCTAGTCCGAACACCAGGAGCACCCAAGGTCTCAAACGCGAGAGGCCAGAATTCGTGGGGATACCCAATTGATGAGTATTTTCTTAGCTTGTTGGTCTCTGCAAGATGGGCTGCATAACCAGCTTCGGATGCGCCGCCACCGACCATAGAAGGTGCTAGGGAGTCGGTAACGGTTGCATCCCAAACCAGCATTTTGCCTCGCTCGAAGGGTGTAAGTGTCATCCTATCTGGACGCCTGCCGTCCTCCGCACAGAGGCCCGTGGGTTCAAGGATGCACGGACGACCGCATGACCTAAGGGCTCTGCTGAAGGTATCATTGATAGCGGCATGTCTAGAGCGTCGGCCTGCGCTAATTATACACGACAGGCCGTGATGTCCCAGTTTGTCGACGGGGTGACCACATTGACACCGATGCGGGCTAACTAGGTCTGTCCCTAGTCGTAGGCCTACTGCTATGCGAATCGTCTCGTCATCGAGAAGGGTACCTATGGGTGCACTGGGGAGTACGTGTAACCAGGCGCCTGAATCCTTGGCGGACACGGCGTTTAGGCGGGCTCTGGTCGTGTCGTCGGCAGCCTCATTAAAGAGACGTCGTTGTACCTCAGCGTGCAAAGGGGCGCTCCAGTCACGTTGGCATAGTACGTTGTCAGGCCTGCCTCCGCAGCGGGCCTCAAGATTCTTCTGAAGCTGGGCTAAGCGGCTTCTAAACTGGCCGACTCCTGGTGTATCTAAAAGGGGGATTGCCCTGTTTTCTGCGCTTAGCATTGATGAGACTATGGCAGGACCGGCCAGGGTCTCCAAATTCGGAACCCCGAGGCCCCCTTTAGAGACAGTAATGCCTGTTGCCGTGCGTTAGATGGTAGAGATGTGTTTAGCAGGGCCTCGAGGGTAGACAGTGTCGATTCGTTGAGCGCTTGCAAGTCTTCGGCCCGATTAGATAGGTCAGCTCCTCGAAGAAGATGGATAAGTCTTAAGGAAGAGAAAGAAGACCTGAGTAAGAAGAGTCCCCGATGAGCTCCTAGAAGAGGAAGGCGAGCGGCGGCATTTTCCAGCTTTAATCTCTAACGCTTGATTGCTGCTGTAAGCCCTTCGGGACGAAGTGGCACACCTAGTAGCTCCAGATCGTCCTTGGCGGTCACCTTGCAGCCGGGGAGGAGGTCTTGGAGTAACTGTATATCAGGCGAAGCCTCATGGGTAGAGCCAAGGATGCACACTTCGCATTTGGCAGGATTTAACTCCAACCCAGATGTTACTCCGAAGTCAAGGACCCGTCGGATGTCCTCGGCTACCGTATGAACGTTTCCTCCTAATAGGCCATCGTCAAGGTACCAGAGGTTCAGTGGGCTCTATGAATATATACATGGATTTTACCAAATATAAATACCCTCTATTTGTCGTCGTACTTTTACTACGTTTTCTTCGCTAAGATACGCGCAAAAGCCAGACTGTCAGCTTCTATCGTTTCTGGAGTCATAAACCCGAGGGTTCCATAACACACTAAAGGTCGGCAGATCTAAGTCCCCGACTAAAACTGCTATTTAATGCGGTGTGACGTGTTCGTCGGCCTGCACTCAGACCGCATTATTGACATCCACAATATAACCGCAACGACACGACCAGGTCAACACCAGGTCAAGTCGTGCACTTATGCGCGTTGCCTCGTCGTCACAACGAGTTCCAGCTTGCGGACAGGGTAGGGCATGTTAAGAAGCTCCAGCTCCTTGACTGCTAGCCCTGGCCTTAACAGCAACAGCTTTTCTCGCAAAGGGTCGCCCAACTACCCAGGTTGGCTCTCACATCGGAAGGGGACTCGAACAAAGACCATAATATGTCAGTGGTGAGCCTTTGAGATTCAACGTTACAAGCGTCTCGTCCATACTGCCCAATAACGCCCGACTCCGTCTGCGGCCTGAGTCAATGTCGATACTATTGCGGGACTTATCCGTGTCCAACATGCCTAGGCCACCTAAAAAACTGTGATCACCTGACTGTGAGCAGCCTTTGCCACAACGGTCTACCTAAAATTTAGTATGATCTACATATTGTGAAAGCTAATAAGATGTAAAGAGAAAGGCCGCAGTAGACCCCTTATTAGAGTAGCCTGCCTGTGACGGAGTACAGTTTGTCTTTCCTGCTGACTAAAGTGTTTGCAATGCCGTCCGGCAACAAAGGTACATCCAGCAGCTCCAGGTTAAACCTGTCCACGACGCGGCAGCCAGATAATAGGCCAAGAAGGTCCGTTAAATCACGTGGCTTAACTCCTTCGTGGGCTATAACCGACTGCATATTTAACTTAGTTTAGAGCCAGGCCGCTAATCACACCAAAATCAATGACCTTGCGGATATTGTCAAGTATAATCGGGAAGCCTCCGTCGAGAACGCCGTTACCAAGGTACCAGACGCTAAAGAAGGGCTACAGCGGTGAATCCACAAATTCCCACACAAAACACAACCAAAAACGTCGAGGACTCAGGGATCACCCTACTGCAAGCCCGTCTGTGAAAACATGGCGTAATGGGGCATGACGAGATATGATGATTGACCATAGGCCAGGTCCGCCTAGTGAAATAGTAAGGGCGCTCACAAATTGACGGCTCATAGCAAATTGTCTCTTCGGACGCTATTAAAAGCGTCCCGGAAGTTCAATTTTACCATCACCGTCGGCACTTTGCGCGATTGTAAAAATACGCAGGCAAAGTGGACTTCTACCTCTGTACCCCCAGGAAAAGCACACCCAAGTTGGTGGTGGCCAAGAATTGCTAAAATAACATCCGTAGTATCGTTACCGACGATTTTGGCCGCCAATTGCTAAACGGCCAAAAAACAAGCGATTGGGCATAAGCAACTATATTTTTTTAGTGCAAAAATGCGCGCCCCGAAGATGACTGGCAAAAGACAAGATGGGGCAGAGTCCTATCTGAGTACCTCAATTATTTTAGACCTTTTGCCCTCGTGCTACAACTGCAGAATTGCCGGACCTTCAGCCAACTCGTCTGCCTGCCAGTGCGTCAGTCCAAAGTAACACAGACCAGGTGAGCATAGGGAAATAACTAATTTTTAATGGGTTTAAGTTGCATTACTGGCCCGCACTTGTCATGTCATGCAGTGGCGCGTACCGCATTTTCCAGTTAGTCCTCTACAAAAATAATCACTTAAGAACTCGCCTACACAGACTAATTACATATTTCTAAAAATCCTCCTATTTCTATCAGAAATCCTGCGCGTGAAGCTAACATGGCCATAATGACCATGTAACGACATTGGGTTGTTAACGACGACCTTAAGTATATTTCCTATATCATACAAGTTAAACAATTACTTCCAGAAGCTGCTGAGCGGCAATAAACTTGCTAGATGTCATTTGCTTCTCCCTTTTCTCAAGTAGGAAGCTGTAGGCTCTCTTCGTTTTTCTCAGAGGAAAAATACTCACCGTAAATGCAACAATCGATTGCAGGAATACCTGCTGGTTTGTCAACGATCCAGTTGATCTTTGAATCATGTTCATTGTAAAAACAAGCACATTTTCGGCCAGTGTTCATGTTTTAAGCGCGTGATGTCCAGTGAAAAATACATCATATCATTGTACTTTCTTCACAAGAGTGAAAGTGAAATCATTACAAAATAGGCTTATTTGCGGGCCCTAACTGGCGTGAAATATTAGATACATGAAGTGTCTAATGGGGCTGCCATACGTCTTTCAGCAAGACGACGCTCCCGCTCATACCAGACGTTTAGTTTAGGAGTAGCTATGCTATCATAAGGGCATGCTTTGGGCCACCGAAAAACTCCGATCGCTACACCTCTTAAGAGAGCGCTTCATCCATTTAGATAGGGACATTTTGACGTAGGCTTGTATGCGTTTACATAGATCTCGTCTTCACGTCAAATACATGTATGTATATATATATATATATATATATATATATATATATAGGCGGGGGCGCCACTCTAGTCCCTAACGGCGTCATGAACGAGTCCAATTTCGACCTCACGGAGTGCATCCAGGCGTTCATGAAAAATGGAAAGCTGGTTCGTATCTTGCCCAAAGTGGTAAGGAAGTCGGTGGCTGATGCCCTGTCAGAGGTGTGTATTAAGGTTGCCTCGGACAACGACGACGCCGCCTGGCTCGGGCTTTTTTCTTTCGCTCCAGTCGTGCTGAGGTTGCCAATAGGCCGCAGGGATACACGCTCTCTAGCAGTGGTCATCAGAAAGAACTTAGTGGAGTTTCGACGCGGCGTTCGGCTTACAGATCTGGTTCCCCTGCTCACGGCAGGAGAGTCGGGTGGTAATGCTGAGCAAAATCAGTCGATCACGCGGGCCGTGTCAGCCAAGCTATCGGACGGGGACGTGTCCGGAGCAGCCCGCCTTCTTCTATCTGATGACGTCATGGTCGATGAGCCAGCGGCCGCAGCGTCGTTACGGGAAAAACACCCCCCCGCGCAACCGGACATGTGCTGGCCGTCTCCCCCACCCTTACAGCTCTTACCTTCATCTACGTCGGCCGAGGATGTTCGTTTTGCTGTCGGATCATTTGCAAAGAGTTCGAGCGCGGGCCTGGATTTTATGAGACCTCGACTCCTACAGGACCTTCTGTCACCGACTCTCGGCTTCTCATCCGACACACTTAGTAAGGCCCTAGCGAAGATAATTGACCTACTGCGATGGGGAGCCCCGCATCCAAGGTGGTGTCCCCTCATCTTCGGAGCGAGACTGTTTGCGCTGAAGAAGAAAGACGGCTCGTTCAGACCTATCGCTTGCTCTTCAGTACTACGTAGGGTCGCGGCAAAATTAGCAGTGAGGGATTCTAGAGATCTTATCAACCTAGCAATTGGGCCCCACCAGTCCAATTCACGCCACCAGGGCTTTTATAGATTCTCGAATCGATTCGTCCGTGCTAGTTAAGCTTGATTTTAAGAACGCTTTTAACACTGTGAAAAGGAATCACCTGTTGAGAGTGGTCGGAGATGAGGCCCCTGGCATCTATCACCAAGTGAAATTGGCCTACGGCGATTCGTCGCACTTGGTTTTACCCTCGGCACTGCTCACCTCGGCTGTAGGGGTTCAGCAAGGAGACCCCCTCGCCCCCCTCTGTTCTGTCTTGCCGTTAAGGACTTGGTGAACTCACTCGAGAGTCCACTCAACCTTTGGTATTTAAATGACGGGGTCATCGCAGGCAACATTGGTACGGTCTGTGAGGACATAAAGAAGATCTTAAGTTTCGCTACATGCAGTGGTCTGGAGCTGAACCCAACCAAGTGTGAGGTTCACATTATCGGCTCAGGTACAGCCGATATCTCCGCTTTACGGGATCTTCTTCCGGGGTGCCGCGTAACAGGCGATGACTGCTGTAACAGGTGACGAGTACCCCTGTTTTCTTGCCACCTTGGACCGAAAATCGAACAAGAAAGAGAAAAGCTCGAGATCGGCTTCAATCGCCTTCCCCAGCTGGGCGCTCACCGGGGGTTGTACCTTCTGCGCGCATGTTTCTCTGCGTCAAGGCTAAACTACCTGTTCAGGGGAATCAATTGTTCAGCCTTCTCGCCCCAGTTGGAGGAAATAAACTTGAAGCTAGGCCTGGCGTTGGAATCTATACTTAACCTGCGGTTGCGAAACGACCCCTTAGTTCAAGCCGCCTTACCGGTAGCCAGAGGTGGACTGGGCCTGCCTGAAGCAGTTTCTCTTGCAATCGCAGCACACATCGCATCCTTGCATTCGGCGACGAGTGGCGTTGAAGCTAATCTGGACCCCGAAGCAGTTTCAAATTTTCGAGCTACGCTTGAACGAACTCAGGAAGATGCCATTGCATTTTGTGGGTCTCTACCGGAGACCCCCTCATTTCAGCGCGAGTGGTCAGAGCTGGCAAACAACGGTCGTTGGAATGGCTTATGGGACCGAACAACTACGGCCGCCAACAAAGCGAGGCTACTGGCAGTTTCTTCACCGGGTGCAGGTGCATGGCTGCAGGCCCTCCCAAGCCCTCAGCTAGGCACCCTCCTGGACGACGAGTCCACTCGCATACTAGTCGGGTTGAGGCTGGGAGCAGAGCTAGTCTCCCCACACCGGTGCAGATGCGGTGACGAGGTCGATTCCCTAGGCCACCACGGACTTTCCTGTCCCCAAAGTTCAGGTAGAATCGCGCGCCACTCAGCCCTGAATGAGACATTCAGCAGGGGGCTGCGATCGGCAGGCTACCCATGCATTTTGGAGCCGTCTGGCTTAGTCAGAGATGATGCCAGGAGACCAGATGGTATGACCTTGACTCCGTTCGAGCGGGGCCAAATGCTGGTATGGGACGCGACCGTAACCGACTCTTTAGCCCCCTCAATGGTCGGTACGGGCGCAGCCCGCCCTGGACACGCGGTAGCTCTGGCGGAGGCAGCCAAGTGCAGAAAGTACTCCAGTGTCGGCTACCCACACCTGTTCTCACCTCTCGCATTCGAGACATTGGGCGGGCCTGGAGTGCTCACGAAGAAACTGCTCAACGACGTCGGGAGAAAACTGGCACTCGCTACAGGAGACAAGAGGGCAGGCGAATATCTACTACAACGTCTCTCATTAGACGTTCAGAGGGGGAATGCCGCTTCGGTGAGAGGTACCATACTTTGTCACACATAAATAAATGATAATATATATATATATATATATATAAGGGAGATCCTCTGCCCCCCTCCCTTTTGCTAAATCTAGTTCTCGACGACATTTAAAATTAGACAATGATGACTTCTGCCTTATGGGCTTAGCCTTTGCGAATAATCTCATCCTTCTAGCCTCCACGAAATCTACTCTCCAACGGCTTCTTACTATTGCGGATCCCTTTTTGAAATCCCAAGGCCTTGAAATTAATACTAATAAAAGCTTTGCTACCTCCCACCTATTTAATAGGAAGGAGGGTAAAGGTTTTATTAATACTGTACCAGAATGTAACGTTGGAGAGCGGCAATTGCCAGCTAGAGGTATGAGCGATCGATGGAGATATCTGGAAGTCGACTTTGACAGCTAAAGGTATGAGCGTTCGATTGGGATATCTGGGAGTCGACTTTGACAGCAATTGACTTCACCAAGGATATACTCCCTAATTTACTCAACAGACTCACAATAGCTCCCCTCAAACCCCACCAAAGGCCCATATTTTTTAAAGACTCTCTCATTCCTCCTCCGCCTCCTATATAAACTGGTCTGCGGCCCAGACCATCTCACGCATTCCTTGCCGACCTAGACAAAGAGATCAGAAAGGTTGTTGTCGAAATCTCGATGCCGAACGCCAACCTCTACACGCACACAGCACATGACGTGTAGAGGTTGGCGTTCGGCATCTGGCGTCTGGATATTCCCCGCCTTCAAACATTTCTCCCCAACCTCCGCCTTTCCCGTCTGACAGCACTACAATACTCCACGCACCCTGGGGTCCAGTGGATACTAACCACCGAGCACTTCAAAAAAGACCTTGCGAAAACAAGACTTCTTTGCGAGCGCTTAGGAAACTCCATTGAGACCGACTGCTACACAAGAGACCGATTATTGGTCTCAACAACTACACAACACGTTCGATGGGGCACATTTAAAAAGCACACGAAACGCATTTTGTACCTTACTGAAGGGTATGCCCTACCTATCTGGTAAGGGGTATTTAAACCTACTAAAGCTAAAGAGCACTTTCAACGCGTGCCAGATTGGCCAGGGGACGCCCGGCTACAAAAAACGTTGTAGGCACGGGTGTCATGAGTCTGAGACGTTGGCTCATGTCGCTCAGATATGCGATACAACACACAAGCAAACTATAAAGAAACATGACGACGTCTGTGATCGCGTGTCGCGTCTCTTCCGCGAGAAGGGTCATAAGGTGGTTCGTGGGCGAGTATTCCGTCGACCGGGCGCACCTGGTCTAAAGCCCGACCTCGTAATAACAACATCGACCGAGGTCTGGGTTTTAGATGCCGAAGTTTGCGGCCCGAACAGGGACCTGGCAAAAGCGCGGCAGAGCAATATCACCAAAAACCACGTCGAGTTCTTAAGAGCGGCGCGCCCCGACCCGCAAAAACCTCGCAAATTCGAATACATCACTATCTCTATGAGTGGTGTATGGGACTCCGCATTTGCGAGTACATTCTTTGGGACCCGCATCACGAAGAGGAATCTTATGGATCTTATCGTCTTAACGTTGCAAGGGATTTTGAGGGTGTACCGCTCGCACCGAGTCCGTAAGAGCGAGTGCTGCCATCAAGCAAGGACACGGACAGCTGATTCTTAACTTCAGGTGACACCCTTCTACCACAATTTGTATTAAGACGAGCCCTGCCGAGTGTGCAAATGTATTGTAAATAATAATTAAATCATCACAAAATGTTCTATATATATATATATTTTTTTTTTATTAACACACGCGCTGGGTAAGCGTGTTTATGTTACATAAAAAGTTTCAAGAAAACCAAAAATCTAGCAATTTGCTAATTCTGCTATGGACTGAACCGCCAGACATACCGCGGCGTATTATTGATCGTAAATATATATACATATATATACATACATACATATAAGAAAAACATTGATTGTCGACAAGATGGAATAGCGGCTCCGGGCGGTCTGGCCTAAACGTCGCGGGCTCTAACCTGGTGACACACATACCCATTCAATGCTAATGCTATACCACTGGAGTGCACTCATCATCACGCTAGAAGTGTCACCATTACTACTCCTAAAGAAATAGGATTCATAGGCATCATCATGATCACAATCGCGTTGTACGACACTGTGTCGAGCTGAGTCTGAGCTAGGTCGAACGGACGGACGGACGGAGGACGGTAGAATGAGAGTGCGAGCGGGCACCCAACAGCAGCAACAATCGCCGAGCATGATGGCAGCGGCGGCGGCGGCGACACAAGCGCAACTCCAACGGTTGACGCATATGTTCTTAGCGCTTAGTGTAGAGAATGAAAAACTCGGCGTAGCCGCCATTGCAGCGAATGGACGGCGGAAGAGAGGGAGGGAGGGAGAGTGGGCAGTAGCGGATTCGAGTCAAAGCCGACACGCGACACGTTCTTGTGGCTACATACGAGGCTCGTACATGCGGATACGAAATGGGCGGATGGCGGAGATGGTGAAGGTTGAAAAGCGGACTGCAGCGATTCCATAGCTATTGAGCGGCAACAACGGAACAATGACGTGAGGCTTCAATGAGGTAGACAACGACGATTTGCTGTCGTTGTTGTTGTTGTTGTTGTTGTTGTCGTTGTTGCTGCTGTTGGTGATGATGATGATGGTGATGGTGTTTGTAATTACTCTGAATAATATCACTACTTCTACTTCCACTGATAGCTCTACGATTCGATGCCGACGGTCGGTGCAGCTGCAAAATTACCAATGGAACGACGACGACGACGGCGACAACAATAACGACATCAACAAAGATAGCAGCAACAAAAACGACGAAAACAACAACAACAGCAGGAGCACCAACAACAACAACTGCTGTTCCACTACAACAAGAACGTGTACGTCCATCGATGGGAGATTGCTGCAAAGATTATTCCTTCGACGTGTGTGTAAATACGACTGCTTCTATGTTTACTACAAGTTCTACGACACTACTTCTACTACTAATGTTACTACTACGGTAACGTCTCACGTTGCTTAGCATTGTTGGGCCTTCAGATCGACTCGGGGGAGCGGGGGGAGGGGGGTGGCTGATTACTACTGCCGCTGTTGTTGTTGTTGGTGGTGTTGCTACAATCTCCATCGATTCGTCCATCCATCTTCTCTCTGTTTGTATCTTTCTGTTTGTAATCAAATAAACAGCTAGCAATCTTCACTCTCTTTCTCTCCCCCTCTCTCTATTTCCCTCTCTCTCTCTCTCTATATCTCCCATTCTCGTGTTCTAGCTCGTTCCTAACGGTATCTTGCCTGCTGTTGGCGTGAGCTGTAGCATGGTGCGTGGCGTGCATTTTGTCGTGTGAATCGTGACCCTGTGGTCGTCGTCATCGTCGTCGTCGCCGCCGTGCCACAGCGTTGGTTTAGCCGTATAGCTCCAGCGGGGGCCGCAGCAGCAGTGACATCGTGACAAGTTTCGTTCGTTGGCTGACTGGCGTGATTGTTGTCGTGTTTTGTCCCTCGCCTATGTTCCCCTTCTTCCCACCCACGGCAGGGGCAATTGCACGAGGCACGACTCGTACAAGATCGATACGCCCCGCTTCCGCTTCTCCACCGGGCTTCACCTCACCTCCCCGATCCGCCCACTGCTAGCTTCGCCCCAAGAGGCTACGAGACCGGGCACAAAGTCTACGCTACCAATAGCTCGACAGAGGAAGAGTAGCATGCGCGTATGAGTGAAGAGGCGAAAGGCAGCTCCCACGTTGTCCCTTCTGCTGCTGCTGTTGTTCATGATGACGTTGTCGTTGTTGTTCGTGTTGTTGTTTGTTGTTGCTCGTGTTGTTATTGTCGTCGTCGTCGTTGTTGTTATTAGTATTATCGTTTTTGTTGTTGGCATTCGAGGATTCGACGCCCCCTCACTCCCTTGCCCTACCCTGTCTCGGTCGATTCGAAACTTTGTGTAATCTTTGCATAAACGAGCATGCAGGAGGACACGGGCAGCAATAGACAACGCCTGAGATAGGAATTACGAAAGGCTCCGAACAGTCTAGTCGCCTGTCGGCCCCTTGGTGGGTCGATTGCTACTGCACTAGGTTGGTCACAGTTTGATGCACACGCTCACACCTACATGTACATATAGTTGACTACTATGTATTTTTCGTATCCTAACCCTTGGCCAAGCTTGTGGGGCGGTATCGTTGTCGTGGTCGTCATTGAATGGGGCTACAAGCGCCCCCTACGACTACTACTGCGTCTACTATTTATTACCCAGAAGTCGTAGGTAAGAGTAGAAGCAAGCCAGTACGGCGAGGGCCGGGGTTTGCGCTAGGCGGGTGATCCCAATCCAGGATGCCAATCGCTACCAGGAAAGCGAAACAGACATGTTCGCGAATACAAACAAGTTTCGATCGCTACCCTTGGAACTTCAACATCCAGAACAGAATACAGAGACATAATAGAGTGAATATTTAGACGCATATTCTAGGATGCTGTATATATATATATATATATATATTTTATTATTATTAGAGAGCATCAAAAAGGGACCCATTACAATCTACTTTAGACATAGTTTGTTTTCAAAATAGTAGCGTAAAATTTATCAAATTACTACAGACAGGTCATAGAAGAATTCAATTTGCTTTAAAACACAGCCAAAATATCGAAGATACATCCCATTCTCAATCATATAGCCCAGCGACTTACAACTGGATTTGTAGGCGTCTCAAATCAGGCACATAAAGACGTGTTCTGTGAAATGATTTCTTGTTAGGCAGCCAGTAACATTACTCAGTAAGCGAGCCAACAACAAACTCTGAGAAATGGATACCACGTTAGAGAGAGCCGTCCGGATAACTCTCTTTTTGGGGTTTGCGAACTCGCCGACCTTGTGCTGTCCAGCCGGTAGCTTTGTAATGCTCTCTGAATACTTGTTAGCGAGCGTACTACGACGAAAACTGTATGATATAAATGTTCGGCCCTTACAGACCTGCTATACCTCTGGCAACTGACCTCAGCCCACCGACAAGGATGCCTACGATTGCGCGAGAGCACGAAAATTGGACTGTTGACAAATGGGGGGCCGTGCTATTATCGTCAAAGCAGGCCACGGAGAACAGCAAAAGAATCAGAATGTACAACGAGGGCGGCTTGGCAACCCTTCTCTGTGGAGCACGTCAATTACAGCAGCGTTCACGGATGGTTCGGCCTGCGATATGCTTAAGCAGAAAAACCTTACTCAAGACAACGCTTAAAACAAAAACTCTCGTGGAAGAAAAGGGTTTAACTAAACAGCATTACGTTGGTAAGATGCTGATATCCCACGTCGTGTCTTGCCTTATACAAGATGGGCTGTTGGTGATGACTTCATCTTCATGCACAACAATGTAGGAAACAAGTAGAGCGATGCAGGTGCAATGTATGTAAGCCAACACTGCTGCAGTTCTTCGGGGGTAGCTTCTCGCAGAAGCTTGAAATGGTAGTTAATTAATTAAGTGGCCTACATGTTTTTTAACCTTACTCCGAGGGAACCTATGTTGGAGATGTTGAGACAAATTACGAGCCAGAACCCCAGCAATACTGCCGAAGCATATGAACTCTATGCGTAATGAGAGGTATAATATCCCCAGCAATTTATTGATGATTTAACTAGACCAATGCCAAATGACAGCATGGCGGCTGTGGTTGTTAGGTTGGCAGGTTTAATACAGACACTATTTAATAGCATTGTTTTTTGCATTTAAAATAAACAGTTTAATTATATAACAAACAAACATTTTTGTCGTGGTATATCTCTTTGTCAAGATACTTTAAATGTTTAGAAAACACACATTCTAACGTAGCATCCAAGTCGTGTTTTAAATATTGATTTAAATTGCTCTCGGATGGTGTCGCTTTTTTTCTATATAACGCGATTATTCTGGGTACAACCGTCGGTAACGCAAATTCTAATAACAAAATCTGTGTTACAAAACGTTAGCCTTGCAGGAAAATACCGACCTTATCCTGAACTTACAGACCACACGTGTGCTTACGCGTGTGCATGTATATAGAGTGGAACATACGTTTATTTACATACAATTGATGAAATCAAGTACTCGGACGTTTAAGAATCCTCGTGTAAAATGTAAAATATTTAATTTTTCGTAATGTACGTAAAAATACACTATATATATCTAACAAGTAGTGGATAAACCTTCTCACAAATCCGTCGTGTCAAATATCATATTGATTTCTGTATCAACACGCACATGTATGTATATATATATATATATATATATATATATTATATATATATATATATATATATATATATATATATATATATATATATATATATTATATATATATATATCTCAAATAAATATTGTCGCACTTGCCGCGACAGAAGATTCCATTACAATTATGTCAGAACAACAACTACTAGTATATTCAGTGGCGACAATCGCGACGTGATGTTCTGGATTGTATGGACGTGTCTATTTCTGGTGTCCTTCATACACCAGTGTTAAAGTATCGGCTGTATACTCTGTATGCACTTCTAAATACGGGTTAACATATATATATATATACAACAGACATGTATGTTTGGTCTGGTCATGACTGTGTACCACATATGCTCAACGTAAACGTGCACAGTTGAGGCGTTCGAAAGTAGTCCACCTGCAACAACAGGTGTTTGCTTCGTCTGCCATCGATGCCCTGGCAGTTCTCAGCCTTTTACAGAGGACAGAGGCAGGCGTTGCACTCTGGCGACAGCTGAGTAGAGGCGAGAACAGAGAGAGAGAGCGAGAGAGAGACGAACATTTATGTTCTCTCTCTCTCTTGATTTTTCTAGAAGTGTTGTTTTCCAACTGCTCCACCAACTGTCGCCGGCGGTGTCGACGATAGAGGGCTTCGGCCAGCCGGCCAGACGGTCGTTCGGTCAGATAGACAGTTCGACAGACAAGTAGGTAGGAAGGCGCCGGTTGGTTCATGCGTTCTGGCGGCGCTTTCCGCCGCGTTCTTCCGTTCGGACGACGTAGCCTTATCGCATTCCCGGCACTCACTTATTTAGTGGGGAAAAATGTCCCAAAGTAGCACTCTCGGTGTCGTCGCTTCGTTTTGCTGTTCATCGGAGTCGCTGCTCCAGCCCGTCGTCGTCGTCGTCCGGCGGTGCCACGCGTAGGGGACTCAGCCGAGCTCTCCCGAGTTAGTTGAGTGCGCAGCCGTCGTCACGTTAGAAGTACGCGGTTCGTGGCAGCGCCGTGCCCTCCACCTTACGATGTGAGGTGAGCTTTGGGGTCGAGGGTCACGAACGGTTGAAGGAGGCGGGGGGCTGAGGAGGGGGGGGGGGTGCGGGAACAAAAAGAGGACGTGACAACGTCCACCGGCCAACCGACCGACCGACCGGCTGACTGCGAGGAAAGGTAGTGAAGAGACGGTAAAATAAATCGGAACGAGCCGAGAGGAGATACAACCTCGACAGATGCGAGCAGCGTGAGCAGAACCGAGACAGAAAAAGAAAAGGGCAGAGAGGAACAAGAGAGGCTCGCCGAAGACGAAAAGATAAGAGGCAAGCATATATATATATATATATATATCAGAGCTGTCCCGCGGAGCAGCCTGTGGTATACTCGTAGATAAGGAGAAAGAGAGAGAGAAGCAGGTGAAGAGCAGAGACATTATGGCGCTTTCGATGAGGCGAACGCGGGTGACTGGAGAGACACTCCGACTGCCGACACTCACACAGCGATGCCTGACGCGTCTGATGACACCCCTCTCGGAGCAATAGTAACTTTCATTTCCGGACGACTTCGAGAGAGCAGCCGGCGCAAAACGTCGGCGGTGTGGTGCTACCCTCGAAGTCTCGGTTCCGACTTTATCAAATAGAGGCTATTCGGTATTGTTTGTTTGAACCCCGTAGAACATGTTTTCCTGTTGAACGATCGTCAAGTGCTCAATGCTTGTTTTTTATCATGCTATGTTAAAACAGCCACGGGTATGTTTATGATTTGCGTCAAGCCTGCCTCAAAAACAAATTCTATGGTTTAAGGCAACTGAGAAGATATCCAGGCAGGTTACAAAGAGAGACAAAGAACGAAGTGTTTTATCTGTACTCAAATGTCAAGTACATTTGAGTATGTACTCAGCAAAACTTTACCTGTAGTGAAGTTCTAAATGACTTCTCTTGTATACTAGAAGGCAAACAGTTTTCAATCTGCACTTTAGTACTCTGCACGTGCTTTGTGCTAGACAGCTTTGTGCATTACGACCTATTGATTTGGCTTCGGTCAGTCCTTAGGCAATTGCATCCCGGCGTCGCCCATACCGGCGCAACGAAGGTCCACCTGTAAAAACACACAGCATGTTCGAGTCAAAAACACTTTTTTTTCAGATGTGACTACACGCATCTGAGTATAATCTATCATATTTAAATACAACGTTTTTCATTGGAAGCATTAGTATTTCCGTGACAAATCTAGATGGCGCGTATATGCATTTTAAGATATATATATATATACATATATACAGGGTATTACAGGAATATTTGATCAACGATATATGGAATTGTAGAGCTCGTTAAGGCAAATATTTTTTCCAATGGAACATGGTCTCTAAGAGGCCATGTTTCGGAATGAGAGTTAAATTACTACAATTTGTGACATTGGTGTTTTTACCCGGCATAGGAGCATAGAATGTGCTGTTGCGAGACAACCAGGTTTCCTAGACAGAAGCTAAACACACCGCCGTGTTCGTGAGAAAATTCTGCTTCTTTCGAAGAACTCATAAGGCCGGTCAGAAGATGCTACATGGTCGCTTAGAAGAGAATTCGCCAAAATGAAGTTATTTTATTAACCTTCACGCCCAATACCTCAAAATCATTACTTTACGACCACATACAGCGCCGTATTAATAAATAACATATTCAGGCAAATGCGCATTTCATGACGATCATTTTGGTACCAAACTTATGGCAATGCGAGATGTGGTTGCGGAGTAATTACGATTTTTCGGAGGGCATGTCCAGATTAAGTGCATGTAAAATGACTGTGTGGCGACGTTCACTACCGCCGACGTGTCGCGCGACAGCCGCAGCGCGTCATTTTACATGCACTTAATCTGGACATCCCACCAAAAAATCGTAATTACTCCGCAACCATAGCTCGCATTGCCATAAGTTTGGTACCAAAATGATCGTCATGAAATGCGCATTTGCTGAATATGTTAGTTTAGAGCGCTGTAAGTGGTCGTAAGGTAATGATTTTGAGGTATTGGGCGTGAAGGTTAATAAATAACTTCATTTTGGCGAATTCTCGTCTAAGCGACCATGTAGCATCTTCTGAATGGCCTTATGAGTTCTTCCAAAGAAGCATTTTCTCACGAACACGGCGGTGTGTTTAGCTTCTGTCTAGGAAACCTGGTTGTCTCGCAACAGCACATTCTATGCTCCTATGTCAGGCAAAAACACCAATGTCACAAATTGTAGTAATTTAACTCTCATTCCGAAACAGAGCCTCTTAGAGACCATGTTCCATTAAAAAAAATATTCGCCTTAACAAGCTCTACAATTCCATATATCGTTGATCAAATATTCCTGTAATACCCTGTATATATACAGGGTGACCCAGAAATAGTTGAAGAGCGATTTATGGAATTGTAGAGCTCGTTAAAGCAACCCATTTTTCCAAAGAGACATGGTCTCTAAGAAGTCTTGTTTCGAAGTGAGAGTGAAATCATAACAATTTGTGGCCCTGGTGTTGTTGCCCGACATAGGAGCGCAAAATATGCAATTGCAAGACAAACAGAGAAACTTAGCATACCGTCGTGCTCGTGAGGAAATTATGTTTCCTCCGAAAAACATATAACGCCGACCAGAAGATGCGACATGGTCATTTAGAACAGAATTCGCAAAAATGAAGTTATTTTATTAGCTTTCATACCAAATACCTCAAAATCATAACCCTACGACCAATTACAGCACTCAAATTAACACATGCAGGCAAACGCGCATGACGATCATTTTGGTACCACACATATGGCAATGCGAATCGTAATTGCAGAGCAATTCAGATTTTATCGAGCATCTCTAGATTAAGTACATGCATAAATGACTTTGTCCCAGAAATATTTAAAGAGCGATATAGGGAATTGTAGAGCTCGTTAAAGCAATTTTTTTTCTAATGGAACACGGTCCCCCTAGAAGTCTTGTTTCAGAGTGAGAGGGATATTACTAAAATCCGTGACACTAAGAGAAGAAGAAAAACTATGCGTAAGAGCACAAAATGTGCAATTGCGAGACAACCGGTCCTCCCATAGAGAAACTAAACACATTGACGTATTCGTGAAAAAAATCTGTTCGTTTTGTTTAAAGAATATAGATTACCGCCCAGAGGATGCGACACGGTCGTTTAGAAGAGAATTCGCAAAAAATGAAATTGCTTTAATAGCAAAAATTAAGTTCTTTTTTAGCCTTTACGCCCAATATCTCAAAATCATAACCCGACGACCAATCACAGCGCGCATTCACAAATGCGCATTTCACAATGTTCATGACGATCATTGTGGTACCAAACACATGGCAATGCGAGCCGTAATTGCGGAGTAATCGAGATGGAGTGCATCCATAAATGACCTACTCCATTAGATAAATAACTCTCTAGGTCATTTACACATGTCGAGCCCAGTGCCGCGATGCATTCGCCTGCGCCTCACGGCCGGAGGAGACGCAAAGGTGCACGGGTTCAAGCCCCACCGTTGCACATTTGCATTTATGGGGATCCGTCTATGAAGTAATGCAAAAGGCAGTCTGTGGACGTTAAATCTTGGCTGGGAGCCAGCCCGAACGGTATTTTTTAAGGTTATTTATGCATGTGCTCAATCTCGACATGCCCGCCGAAAAATCTTATTTACCCCGCAACCACAACCCGCGTTGCCATATGTTTAGTACCAAAATTATCGTAATAAAATGTGCGTTTGCCTGAATGTGCTAGTTTTGAGCGCTGTGAGTTTCCGTTATGATTTTGAGTTATGATTTTAAGGTACTTTGTGTAAAAGCTAATAAAATGACTTCGTTCGCTTCGAAGAAAGCTGCATTTTCTCACGAACACGGCGGTGTGCTTAGTTTCTTTCGCCGGAGAATTTTTAAGTGTTCAATCTAGGTAACACCACTATCAAGTGGATCTTCATCACCAAACTTTCGTGCTTCAAAAGATTTTATGCCTAACAACAGTTCAATTGCTACATGGGTTTAACGTTCACCAAATTGACTTTGATATAATGGCCAACCACCTCAACTTGATCGGCCTGGAATTGGCCTTAACTCGGAATCGAGTACTAGTAGCGTGTGCATGAAATCCAAATGCAGTCAAACACATAATGGCACAACCTGATATTAAAAAAAATCTAGATTTTTATCATATCGGCGCCTTTAAAGAATTTTTGTGAGCGTTCATAGAACGACGCCATTGCTTTAGAACTCTTCTAACAGAACGACTCTTATTGAATACACTTCGACTAGGAAGGGTCTCTGATAAGATCGATAATAGGCTTATGGTTAATAACATAAGACACCAGACGCTGATGCAGTGACAATGGGATGGAGCTCTTCATTCCGAAATGTCTGGACTATAACTAGTTCAACGGGTCAACACAGCTTGCCGCAACTGTTACGCGGGCCCCAGGTGTTAATACCCACAGATCTTACGTTCCCTGCACATATAAGATATCTAGTCACACCTACATATGCACTTGTAAACATGCTATTCCGTTGGTTATCATTAGTCGAATGTGTATATTTGTCCCCATACATTAGTTGTGTAATCTAGACTTTTATATTGTTCACCTATCCAGAGCCCATATTTGTGAAAACCGTATAAGTATGATTGATGGTGTTCAGAGGAGATCCTTGAAAAAGCTCTGTAGAAAGACGTGATATCGAGCCGTATGCTGTTAACTTTTCGTCGCTGTCAACTCTATTTAGAAACAACGATATACTATCACAGTTTATGTGCACACATTTTATTGACCGGTTTTTTTATATGCCAGTGGAGAATCATACATATATATATATATATATATATATACAAGTAACCAGACATTATCAAGTGCCACACATAAAAATGTATACCTTTCTTTCTATATATATATATATAGATATATATATATAAATATATATATATATATATATATATATATATATATATATCTATATATATATATATATATATATATATATATATATATATATATAAATATATATATATATATATATATATATATATATATATATATATCTATCTATATATATATATATATATATATCTATATATATATATATATATATATAAATGCAACATCTATATATATATATATATATATATATATAAATGCAACATCTACACGCATTTATGCCTATGAATTTAATCATTTTCATTACATGTTACACACGTTACACATGTTCTGGGATCAAATTTGCATAGAAATTGTGAAGGAGTGTTAGGCTATTTGGCAACACGTTCCGGATTCAGTTTTGCTGCAGGCCGATTACGGTCGGTACAAATTGAGCTTCAAAGCTGGTTTCCCGTCGCCGCTCCTTTAATGTGGAGATAATTACGTGCCCCATGCAAATCACGGCCAGTCTTGACTTTTTGCAGCAATGTCGTGGAAATAACGCGGCAATGAAAAGAAGACCCGTGGGGCCACATCTCGCTGGGTGACGGAAGAATCGTTCACTGGTTCGACGCTGATGAAACGATTTGTCATGGTTGAGATCTCATTTCTATCCCCCCTCTCGCTGCCTCTTATTCTGTTTCAAAGCTTTCCCTTTGACTTGTTTCGTCGGCTGAACTTCGACTCATTGCACCTGAACAGGCGGCCCACATTAGATCTCCGCACAACTGTTTAAATAAGACAAAAAAAGAGAACATTTAAATGTTACAGTAAGGAAAGTAACACCGAAAACAGTATTATTCCTACCACCACCACCACCACCAAGCACAATGACAACAAAGAAGTGAAAAACAATAAAAACAACAGCAGGAACAATCGGCTGACAATTGCCGTCGGATAGCAACACAACAGTTAGCAGATATCATTCATATATCACATTCACCCTGCGGTCTTCCACGCATTAAAAATCAGCCTCCATATGCCGCAATAACTTCTGCCACTTCCAGCCATATATTGGGTTATTATTAAAAAGATCTATGGAAACCCGTTGGAAGCGGGTTCTCAGACATTCAGCTCGGGTCTGCACACAAAATAAAGTATTTTCCTTATCTCTCGCTTTTTATATATATAAATATGCAGATGGAGAGAGGGAGATTATTTCTCGGTATTTAACTTGCTAACGACATATCAGCTGTCAGTCCTGCCCCTTCGCAGAACAGAAGGAACGCTTCTATCCAAAGTGCGGCTTCAGGACTTCAAATCATTTGCGGTTGAGCGTCACCATCATGGCGCCGACATGTACCTCAGAGACAACATCACCGGCATCGTCATAACTCTTAAGACCAACAACAACAACAACAAACGATCACCTCTTAGATATCTACTATCTCAGGGCGGCGGGCTGTAATTGATAATTACTGCTAATTTCTCAAACATTTCCCATATGCGTCGGGAGATAAGAGAGAATCGGTTCTGCCTGGCTCCGACCGTACACCGACTATAGTCCTTGTACTACTGCAACTACGTTTACTTTAACAACAACAACAACAACAAAACCAAAAACAATAGCAACAGCCAGGTGCATAACTATTCAAGTATAACAACAACAGCAGCAATAGATGTAGCTACCACAAACGCCATCAGTGCCGCTCTGTGGCGTAGCAGTACCACGCCAGTGCTTTGCTGCTCGAGTTCTCTTATTCTCTCGAACATACCACACAAATCGCTGGCGAGAGCCAACACTTCGCCGAAGTTTAGGCGGGGTAATCTGGATCCCTGGGCAAAGATCCGTTTTAAAGGTGACAACGACAATCACGACGACGACGACAGCGACAATGACAACAAGCGGCGGTAAAGGTGTCACAAATTATTAGCAGCAGCAGCGGCAGCAGCAGGCGGGACAGACGCACGCGTCGGCAGCCGACGAGTGGGCTGGTGTGTAGTGATGTTCGTTCCCCTTTCGTCCATTGCTGCTTTAGTTGGGCGTTTGCGAAATTTGCATTGTTACGATACCTGTTTCCCTAGGAGGGAACAAGGAGGGAAGAGGGAGAGGAAGACGACAACAATATATATATATATATATATATAAACCAAGGTAGAGAAAAATCGAGGAGGAGCAAGGAAGAAGTTGATTGGAGGGAGGAGAAGGGCAACAGCTGTGGCCACCGTTTAGACGGGCTGCTGCTGCTACTACTTCTACTACTGCCACACTGGTAGCACCATGGCCGGAGCCGCTTGCCGAGGGACATTGCCTCTCTAAGCCTCCCCCTCCGTCTTTTCTGCCTGCTTTATCCCCGCGCACTTACCCCGAACCCACATATAAACGTCGCAAACTCAGTCGACCCCCCAGAGCGGTGGTACGACGACGATGACGACGATCTCGTCATCCCCGTCAGATTCCACCGGAGGGCAGATGTCTGTGGGCAGCTTTATAGTAGTAGTAGTAGTAGTATAAGAGGCTGTCTGGAGCCTTGCATCTACTCGTCCATCTGGCCGTCTGTTCGTCTGTTCGTGTGTCGATCTGTCTGTCGGCTTGAGTTTGCTGTTTGCCTTCACAGCGGCCCACAGAATGCGATTATATAGGAGGATTGAGGGGCAGCTTGGTCATGTGAGCGGCTGCTGAGCTAGAAAGAAAATAAAATTGCCAGCGAGAGAGAGAGCAAGAGAAGAAGTGAGAGAGAGAGAGAGAGTGAACACGAAATACGAAAGAAGGGAGCAAAGAGCGAACGAACGGCGGACAAACGTTCGTAAGGCTGCACCAGACGATGCGGAATAGGGCAGCGCGTGCGTTTCAAATTCATATTTTGTTTTGTCCTTCTCTGGTGCTTTTCCCCCTTCTCTTACATTCTGTCTCTTCTTATCCTTTCTCTTTATTTCTCTTTCTCACATCGTTTGCTGCAATATTTTCTTGCTGCCCTTCACAGCATTACCACCACCACCACCATCACCGCCGCACTGCCCTTGTTCCCCGGCAGCGTCGTTTCCGCCCGTCGGGGTCGAAAGCCAACGCGTGTTCATGCATATGACGCGAGCTTCTTGTCCTCGTTCTCAACTTCCACCACCGCCACCTGCCTATCTTCTGCGCGACAAAGGCGACGAGCAGAAGGGAGCACGAGGAGTTGAGGTTGTTTGAAAACACAAACAACGTCCTAACAGCAGCAGCAGCAGTAGCATCAACATTGGCTCTTACCCCAAACCGACCAACCGTTGTTCCGCTGCTGCTGCTGCTGCCGCCACCGCCGACGACGACGACAACGACGACGACGCCCGCGCGCGTATATTTTTCCACGTAGAATGCATTACCACATAACCCACAGGACAATCATCCCGTCCCTTGCGGTCCTACCCCCGTCGCGGTGTCCTGTCATGTCGGGCGGCGCAAACCCCAAGAGTCGGAGCGGGTGCGCGTACACATGTTGTAGTGGCCTGACACGAAATATTGTTCCGATTCTGGACGGGACGACGACGACGACGAAATGGGACACGACGACGACGACGGGTGGTCTGATTTTGTTTTCATTTTACCATGGACTAGTAGGCCAGCAGCGGCAGTAGCAGCAATCGCAGTAGCATCAAAAACCGTGGTGGTTGTAGCAGAATCAGAAGCAGCAGCAGCAGCAACATTCATAGCAGCAGCAGTACAGGCGGCGTTCCAGGTGATGGTAGGCCTCATCGCAGGAGCAGTGCTGGTGCAGCAAGTGCACCGGCAGCTAGGCATGCATACAGCACGCCGTGACGAGTGAATAGGACAAGGCCCCTCTAGACTATGCTTGGATGATGGCAAATGTTTTTCCTTTTGGTCGTTGTTGTCGCTGCTGTTGTTGTTGTTGTTATTGTTTTCGCACCGCAGTTGCTTGCCAGCGCTCCTCGCCGGCTAGCAGGGATTCAATTCTGCGAGTCTATTTGTTCGCCCTGGTTGTTTATGTGCCGTTTTCTTCTTGCCTTGTCGTCGTCGTTGTTGTCGTTGTTGTTGTTGCTGCTGGTATTGCGGTGGTCGTCGTGGTCCTTGTAAGAAGCAGCAATAATCATAGCGAGTGACGGTGATCGCTAGAATGCTGCTGACCTGCCTATTACGGCTTGTTTGACTTTGACGGGCACGGCCTGTACGAAGCTTTTTGAAGAGAATCTCAAACAGTCTTACAATCAAAACAGTGGTGGTAGCCTTAGTTCTGTTTATTGGCCGCGTGACGAGCATTTGTGCGCTACGGCACGCACCCCGCCCCCCTCCAAAGTAGTCTCCAATGCAAAATATCGGCATAATTCATGTTATGCCTGCTATATATATATATATATATATATATATATATATATATATATACATATGCAAGTCGTAACTTACTAAAGGGCCGAATTGGTTCAAAGAAGCTGCGTAACTGCAGCCCGACCTGATGCACTTCTCAAGCCATGTCCACTCTCTTTGATAGATATAGATGAGGGTTCAATGCAGCTTTGCCAGACCAGTGCTTCAACGCTAGACCTTTGCCTTCAACGCAAGCTAGAGCTTGACCAGACCTTTTGCTGTAATGCAAGCTTGGGTTCGCAGCTTCCGCTTTGTCCTTAACTGCTACAACGACCTACTGTGGTTTTATCGCTGCTAGTATTGCTCTCTTACTCGCGGCTAAAGCTATTTTTGCTTAGCCTAAATCTTCTTAAAATCATTATTTTTATTATTTCCCTCCCATCTGGTCGGCAGTCGCACAGTCGCTATGGCATCTGTCGTAAGTCCGCAGAAGCTCTCCGTCAGGGCGACCCTAATTCTCCTCAATATGAAGGTTGTACCGGTGACCTCATATGGCATCACACTCATATAGAAATATGAATGTGATGCCATATGCTTTTGGCAGAGCAGCCGGGCACCCTGAATATGGTGAAGGCGAGTTTTTATAAACGGACACTTGGACTCTCTAAAACAGCCCAATTAGATTATAATCCTTTTCGCCCCTTTTAAAGTTTGCTTGCGTGTTTAAATAACTTACCAAGTCTGAGTTTCATCAAAATCCGGAGGCTGTGACACCTCTGAAGTGAGCCCAGCCGGCGGTGTGCACGAGTCAAGTGCTTGCGGCCGATTTCAGTAAAGACCGTTTAGGCTGTCCCGAATATATTGCATTTCGCACGCTGTGTATTATGTGTTTTATATTTACTACGTATTTTATAAACTTATTATGATGATGGTGATGATGATGATGATGATTATTATTATTATTATTATTATTATATTATTATTATTATTATTATTATTATTATTATTATTATTATTATTATTCAAAAAAGAAACGTTTCTTCTGTTATATTGTCTGCTTAGCGCTTCTGGTGTGCTGGCACAGCTCGGTCGAGACACTGGCTGAGTCAATGGCTGAATGAAGTGAGCGCTTTCGCCACGTCGTTGTTAGACTCGCGTTGTCTAGGAGACGACAAAGACAGCAAAGGCGACCGCGGCGCGAGTCCAGAATGCGGTGTAGAGTCTTTTCACCGAAGGCGCTTAACGCCCCCCGAAGGTGGAACAAGCAAACGCTTCCCTTGCCCCGTTCGTTCGTTCGTTAGAGAGGAAGAAGCGCGCTGTGGCACGTCGAGGAGGCTAAACGGGCAGCGCAAAGGCGCCGTTTCTATCGCCGACCATTGTATATGTCATTTGTCTCAAACGTCTAAATTACGTACGTTGTGATGTACGTATGCGTTCACTGATGCGAGGCGAATCATGACCGACGAATACCCCATTGAGGGAGACACCCCCAAAGGGTGTTACATAGCACATAGCCCTGCTACATCACACGAAAAGGCGTGTAACATCATGGTAGAAATGGCAAAACGCTTCGTAGAAGTCACCCTTGCAGACTCGTGTAAGAAACAGTGTGTAAATGGACAGTGCAAGTAGCAAAACTATGCCTGCTTGCGCAGAAAACGACGCATACGACGCCAAGCCGCAAAAAAAAACTGTCGTTTGAACGTAGGAAAATATAATTACTTACAATTGTTTTTTCTTTTAGTTGTTCCGTGAGGCTAATGCCCGTGTACGTTTTTTTTTCATGTCATGTCATCAGTTTTAATCCATTCCGGCATTTACCTAATCTAAACTGGGAACCATGAAAACCAAATTAGGAGTGACCGGTCTGGGTCTCGAACCCAGGCTTCCCAAGTGCAAAGCAAAGGTTTTGCTACTAAACCTTTGCCTTGCTCGAAATATATATATATATATATATATATATATAAGGAGAGCGCAAGCGAGGAGGAGAAGTGCAAGCAGACGATATTTTGCTTGGCTGGGACGCCTCCCGACCGATAATCAATAGAGGACGGCCTTGATCGCGATCTCGCCGGTCGTTGTGAAGGTCGACGATTGTGCACGGTGGACCTGGCTGCAGAGGACGCCTCAGCAGCAGCCGCCGCCGCAGCAATAGCCCGTGCGCCTGCCAGCCTGCCCAGTTAGCTTAGTACTGCTCTTCTCCGACAGCGTCGCAACGCAATCACGCCTAAACACGGCCAGGTTGCTTTCCATGTTGCACACATACGAACATAAACGCTGAGATATGCCTACACCTAGTAGTTAACTGTGGGTGGGAGTTCCTGTAGGAGGCAAGTTCTAGCTCTAACTAGAACGCGCTGCAGCAGCAATATTCTAGCATTAATACACGTCTCAGTTAAACGTTTGCCGGTTGGCAATAGCGGTAAACAATAGCAGCGGCAGCAGCAGCGGCAGTACCTGCACTGTCGCAGCGTACTCCATGTACGCTATACGATATGCTGCTAGGCATTTATCTACTGAGCGACGCAAATGCTTGTAGCTGCAAGCGGATAGAAAAAACGCTACGCTAACTAGCTAGGTAGGTTAGCTCACTACTCAATTACCTGACATATAAAGAAAGCAGATGCTATTTTTAGCTATCGAAATTGGATTCATCAATTCATATTACAATCCAGTGTAAGTGAACGTACAGTAACTTTTAGCCTAGAACAGCCCTGGCATGCACCATTCGGCAAGCGATCTCCAAATTAAGGTCGCGTTGCCCCGCTGGACGTCAATGGAACGTCTCTGGCGTAAGAATTGTGCGGCTCTCTTGTCCCCAGCAGTTATTTTCAAACGTTCGCCCAATTTAGCATCCAACACCCAATAAACAGTACGGAACGCTCTGAAATTACTAGTTGTCAGCAACTCATATGTAAGGCCAAGTAAAACAAAAAAAGGTTCACGGTATACCATTCACGTTCATTGTAGAATACATAGCAGAACAGGTAACTTCTTTTGTGGAAGGGTGTTAAATTCCACAAGGACAAGTACTGACCATGATTGTTGTGTGGTGAACGGACGTTTCAACTTGGAGCTCGGTTTTGAACAAAATAAGGGCTGAAAAGTCTAAGAAATATCAAAAGTATATACATACGTTAAGTTGAAAATGGAAAAGTCTAGCAAACCTTGCAAAAACATGAAAAAACCGTACACGAGCAATAGCCTTACAAAAAATCTTTAAAAAAACCTTCGTATAGCCCATTGCAGTATATATGCACAGATCAAAAAGGATCGGAACAAACAGGCTGGTGTAGTTTACGTGCCCCGAGGCATGCATTGAAAATGAAATAAATGTCGACAACAACGCTACGCGTACCTTATTGCATAAAAAAGGGGGATTACCAATTAAAAATGCAGCTAAATAACGCGAATAGGGACACACGTTGGGAACGCGGAGAAGAAAGGCTTCCCGCGTATGCAGATAATGCACACAAACCAGGCCGCTGTTAGGGAGAGTAGTGCGTGCTGTACTCGACTTAGTTCTAGTAGTATAGACGTATATTTCCGATTATCCGAAGTGATTATATATATATATATATATGAACGCCCACATTCATCAGTTAGACGGGAGAGAGGATATGGAAGGGAAAATGCTATTACAATGGGTATCAACGGCAGGGCTAAATATGCTTAATTTAGATAAAGTAGTGGTTGGAAAATATACGTATAGCCAAGGAAATAGGAAATCATGTGTAGATTATATTATGATTAAAGGAAAAATACGGGAATGAGTGGGAGAGATGATTGTTGATGAAGAAAAGGAATGGAACATTGGCAGTGACCATAATTGGGTGGAAGTTACGGGACGGGGAAGGGCTACTAATAAGTTGAAATTAGACAAAAAGATAATAGACAAGCAGAATTGGGCACATAAAATAGATGAAATTAAACAACTTTTAGGGGACACCATAGAGATGGATCTAGACAAAATGCATACAATAATACGGGGCAAATATGATGAATGCTATAAAGTAGTTAGGGGCGTAAGAGTGGGAGAGAGGGGCTGGTGGAATAAGAAGATTGAGGAGGCTATATTGGAAAGAAAAAAGTGGAGCAGGGAGCACAAGAAGATAGTAAATAGAGACCCGGGTAAGGGCGAGGAATACTGGCAATGATATATGCAGGCAAAGGCAAAGGTTCAGTATTTAGTACAAGAAGGAATAAAGCGGCAAGACGAACAAGAATTTAATAGTATATTAGGGGCTCCAAGGGGACAACGGGTAAAGCGATTCTGGGCATATGTAGTCAATGCAGGGAAAAGCATGACTAACCTTGAGAATGAAAAAGTGTTCACAAAAGAAGAGATGAATGCGGCGGTAAAAGCACTATTTTTTATTAGTAATAGAGTAGTGAAGGAAGGTCAAGAATAAATACAGGTATAATCACAGGGGTAGAAGAAATAGAACAAGTTATTAGAAGAATGAAAGGGAAGACGGCATGCGGGTTAGACGGAATAACAATGGAGATTGTAATGCGTTAGGAGAGAACTACATAAGTTATTTATCCAAAGTTTTTAATAACATCTTTGCCAGAGGTAGCATCCCGAGAAGTTGGCGTAAGGGAAGGGTATCTTTGCTGCCAAAGGATGGCGTCGATAACGATGATTTGAGAAATAGACGACCCATAACTATTACACCGATTACGTACCGTATTTTCATGCACATTTTTAAGTGCCGGATACAAGAAAAGTTAGAAGCGAATGATAAAATTGGGGAATGGCAATGTGGGTTTAGAAAAGGATATAGGTTAGACGACCATATTTTTCTACTGAATCAAATAGTTGAAATATCCAGGATCAGGGGACAGGGTTGTATTGGGGGCTTTTTGGATCTAAAGAAAGCTTATGATATGGTCAATAGAGATACACTGTACAAATTTATGGCAGAAGAAGGATTTGACGTAAGTTGGATAGGCTTACTGGAGGAAATTTATAGGGAAAACACAGTAATGATTAAACGAAAGGAGGGGGAATTGAGTGAATATAGTGTTGCTAAAGGAGTGAGACAGGGATGCCCTTTATCATCAGTTCTTTTTCTAATATATATAGAAAGAATCGCTAGAAAGGTAAATAACACCAGGTTGGGGTGGCAGATCGGTGAAAAAGAAACCTTCATTAGAATTCCTCTTTTGTTGTTTGCGGATGATATGGTTACTTTAGCAAGGAGCGTAGAAGAGGTTCAAGGAATGCTTGATGCCTGTGGGAAGGCAGCAGATGAGCTAGATATGATATTTAACGAAAAGAAGAGCGCTGTTTTAGTGTTTTCGGGGGTTACAATGGAGCGGAAGCTAAGGTTGCAGGGAAAGGAGTTAGGGTATCGGGATCAATATAAATATTTAGGTGTAACTATAGCGTCCAAGGGAGAATTAATGAAGGAGGAAGAAATATTAAGAATAAAGAAAGCAGACAGGCGTAGGAATTCAGTAAGGTGCAAGAGTCTATGGGGGTTCAATAGATATGTAGTTACAAGAGACATTTGGAAGGCAATGTATGTTCCAGGGCTGACTTTTGGAAACGCTGTTCTAGTGCATAGCTCGGGTTTATGGAGAAAGTTAGAAGGGATTCAAAGAGAAGTAATTCGATTCTCATTGGGATGCCGCTTTAATTGTAGCAGAGAGTTTCTCGAAGGGGAAGGCGGTATGTCCAAATTAATTGAAAGAGAAGTGCAAAGTAAGCTGAGATACTGTAGTAGAATTAGAACATTGAATAACGAACGATGGGTTAAAAGATACAATGGGTAAAAGGGGCAATGGGAGTTAAAACAAAATGGGACAGGAGGGTGGATTTTGCGGCAAGACAAATAGGACTCAGTAGTAAACAATGGGCAGACACTGTTATGTCCAGTGGGCAAATTAAAAGTAGGGTAAAAACAGCATACACGGATAAGTGGCGGACAGCACTTATACAGAAAACTAGTTTAAAGGAAGTATACGGGAATATAAAATCGGAAAGGGGTGAAGTAGCATGGTTATATGATAATACAAGAGGCAGCGGGCTGTTAGCGGATGCGAGAGCCGGTATGTTAGACACGAGGGTGCAGCGAAATTGCTACGAGAAATTAGAAACAACGATATGTCGGATATGCGGTAAAAGAGAAGAAACGATAGATCATCTGGTTAGGGAGCGTGAGCAATTAGGAGGGATTAGGGATCTAAAATTAGGGGAAGCGCTAGGATTAGGTAAGGATGCAGAAAAGGCACAGGTAGAGATTACAAAGCAGAGACTATCTCGATGGAAGGTGCTCAGCACATAAAGGCAAAAATCGGCGGACTACAACATAGATAATTAATAGCTGCAGCGTTATGCGCCCCTGATATAAAAGGGTGATATGTGTACACACACCTATCAAGCGAATGAATAAATCAATCAATCAATCATATATATATATATATATATATATATATATTACTCAAGGTAAATATGCACAACACGCTTTCTGTTTTACTCTCATTGTGAGTGCATGCATACAAGCTTGCCAGCACACAAAGAAATTAAGGCCTCATAAAGCCCTTTGATTGATTTTTTATAAAACAAACAAAGTCGGTAGATGTTGCCGCCGCCGCTGTGGCTTTGCCCATTGCCGGAGCGGTGGTAGCCCTGAGGTCGCGTTTTTTGCAAGACGTCGGCGCGAGCTTGAAACGAACACGAAAAGCGCCCTGGCACTAAGAAGAGAATTTTTTATTTGGCCGTTGGCCTAACTATGTTGTCTGCAAGCAGCAGCCAGCTAGTACCAGCTGTCGAAGGTCTGTCGTCGGAAATCGAGATCAAACTGGACGAGAGCGCCTACGCTTACTCTAACGCGAACTATGCCCCGATCCTTATGATTGACCAACAAACCCCTTGACACCAGACCGATAGACAGACACATAGCCACACAGTCAGCCAGTCAGTCACTACAGACATGTGAGTAGTCAGAGGGGTAGGGCGGGGGGGGGGGGGTGTAGTAAATAAGTGTGATTAAAATGCCAGCACTTAATGCCACTCACACACACAGAAGGAATGAACGAAATATCCGAGTCGTGGCGCAAGAGACTGAGGCGGCGGAGGTGTGTGGCGGAACCCCTCGTAGGAAGGGGTATTTGTAATGGGGCAGCGGGGGATGGGGGGGTGGGTGAGGAATAAGGGCGACGTCCGGGGCTAGGTAGATGTATTGTGTGCATGTGGTTAGTCAAGCTCGGCGCACATCGTTGTCGTTCTTTGTTGAGCTGCCTATGGATGAGAGCTCACGACTATCGTACAACGACGAGACAACCACGACCGTATGGGTAGTTGTGGACGAGACAACCACGAAAAGCTGATTCGGTCTGCCTGACAGAGTGTCCTGGTTGGCTCGCCTCCTTGGTCGCTGTCATTCTCTCTCTCTCTCTCTTCCTTTCCCGCTCCCTCTTTTACTGGCTCTCGAGAGTAAAGTCGTTGGGAAAAAATAATGCAAGAGAGAGAGGGAGACAGAAGGAAACAAACATAGGCTAGGACAAAGAGGTTGCGAGGAAGGGTTGCATCGAGGGTTGGTTTGCGGGAACGTCGAGCAGCGATCGGGTGGGTGGCTTCTTCTTCTCCACAAGAGAGAGAGAGAGAGAGACTTCGAGAGGCCTGCCGCCCGCCTGCCCGCCTGCCTGTCTGCTTTCCTCCCTTCTTCCTCAAAAGTTAGCCGTAGCGAGCGGCAGGGGGGTTCGTTGAGTTTGTTTTTGTGTCTCTGCTACTCGGTCGTCGTCGTCGTCGTCGTCGTCGTCGTTGTTACCGGTGTTGCTGTTACCGTTGTTGTTGTTGTTGCTGTTGTCGTTGTTGTTACCGTGTTGTTCTTGTTGTTGTACAAAACGCGGCCCTCGTGTTGTGGGTTGGGGGTCGCCGCTCTCTGGCTTGCTCGCGCTTCAGCAACTAGGGCGTTTCTGTTGTGTACGATTACCTTTATTGCCACACTTCTACAGCCTTACAGTGCTGCTGTTACTACGGCGATGGCGACGACGACGACAACGACGACTAGTAGTGCAAGTACCATTAGTATTACCGTTACTAATACTACGTCTACTATTACTACTACTACTACTACTGCTGCCGCTACCCCTCCGAGTACGAGTCGAGTGTACTCGAAGCCCTGCTTGTTGTACCACGGCTCGGTAGGTTTGCCGGCCCGGTACGAAGCGAGCCAGGTAGAGAATCTGGGGGTCGCTTGTGCGCTTTGCCGAGTTGCAATTGCGTCGGCATGAACTAACGTCCAAAAACGGAACCCGGCCGGCCTTTCTAAGCCGTAACAAGGCAATAGGGAAAACTTGAACAGAAAGAGACGGAAAAAACTACAGAACGAGAGCGAGACAGAGAAAGCGAGAGTGGTGAGTTGGGTTGGGTTGGAGGGCTCGTGCGTGCGTGAGAAAGGGGAAAGAGAGAGAGAGAGACAAAGAAATGGAGAACCAGGAGATTTGAACTTGCAGCACGAGAAAAGCCGATTTGGTAACACTACCGACCGAGCCAAACAAACGGGCATCGAATACTACGGCGGGCGGTAGTATGCGACGGCGAATTGCGGCGGTTGCAAACTCGGCCACAACGAGGAGCAGCCGTCGAAAAGTTCTAAAGGCTGCTCCGCTCTAGCTACCGCTCGCTGTGAACACGGCGCTCTTTATGATCTTCGTTCGAAAAACGTCTTCGTCGTTCGTCCGTACGGTCGTAGGGTGTGCGGCGGCGGCGGTAACCGTGCGACTAAAGAACTAGTCGCCATTTTCCGCTACTACGGAGACTAGAGCGTGCGGAGACATACAGATGTATGTGTGAAACAAAATACAAGTGGCAGCCGCTGTGAAACACTGCACTAATATATATATATATATATATATATATATATATGTATATACCGAGCAAGATGGCTTAGTGGCAAAAGCCTTTGCTTTACATTCGAGAGGCCTGGGTTCGAGACCCAGACCGGCTACTCCTAAATTGATTTTCATGGTTCCTAATTTAAACAAAGTCAATGCCGGACTGGACTTAAAATCGATCATGATTGAAAACAAGACGGGGAGCACAGATGTCTCAATAAAAAGAGATGGTGCTTTACCATCCAATTCCCCAATAAGTTTAAAAAAGTTTTATATATATATATATATATATATATATATATATAACATGTGCAGAGAAGATGGTTTGCGATCCTTCCACAGCACACGGTTCAGAAGATGATAAAAGCTGGTTTACTGCTCTACGAAGGGCTTTAACGCTACGCGAATAAGATGTGAATGACGTTACAATTACTTCCGATCATGGTAGACTGTTAGATGTCGAGCAGGACTGCTGGTTGTATTTCTCTACATCTTTAAAGTGTTATTGATTTATTTTATTTTAATCTTCGACCACTGAGTATTCTCACCAGACTACGATTACGAGCCCACACCACTGTGCGTCTATTCTCACATTATGCTGCTCAGCTCGCTATAATTAAATTTCGTCTTTAATCAACATATTGCGGGGCCTTACAATGTTAGTACTGATAGAGCACTAATGGTTGGCGTGCAATATATATATATATATATATGTCTTGCGTGGTAATTCAATGGTAGAATAATTGCTTTGCATTTGAAGGGTCATGACTTCGGATAAAGAAGCGGACACGCTTTAATTTGGCTGCACGATTTCCGATCAAAGTAAACCCGAGGCTGAGACTATTACTGGCCATAACTACTTTCATAATTAAGAGGTGGCGCACGAAGATCACTGGCTGTCAATCATTCCGATCCGCGTGTGTCGCTTTAAGCATTTCCAACTATACATTATTCAATTCATAACACCTTTATATCATTAAAAAACATATATATATATATATATATATATATATATATATATATAAATATATATATAGGGCGCTGGGCAACCCACATCTAAAAAGTTGCTGCCGGCAACAAAACGATGTGCGACCCTTAAATAATAAACTGCTAAGCTGCCTTGTGATAGTGAGCATTTCTACCGAACGACTGCAAAGGTCACTCGGTAGTCGATTTCTGCTAGCTTAACGATAGATACTCTTTGGCCGCTGTCTCAGCCACGCGTACCCTTTAGTGAGCAAATCGGCAGCATCTAATTATGCCAGCGTGTGCGTACGGTAGGCAGGTAGGCACGCTCGCATGCACGCACGTTGACCACATACATGTCGTCTTCTGTGCCGTCATGCACAGGTATATGGCGGCACAGGAGGTTCCTGCAGGAATACCTGCAGCAGCCTGTACTAATTAGTTAACCCGGACTAGTTTAGTCTGCGCTCTGCTGTTACGATGCGTATTGTACTTCTAGTCCGCAGGCCTCGGGCAACAGCCGCACAAGACTAACCTTTGAGCCGTTATGCAGCAGCTATATACTCGCAAGAGGTGCATTTTCTGTGTGGCTGTGTGTCTGGGTGGGTGGGATATATGTGGTGAAGCCACAGTAGTTCACTTGCGGTTGAGGGACTCTGGCTTATAACCTAGAAACCTACTTAGCAGATCAGCATTGTGTGTTGTTGCACGAATTGTAGAGAATGCCCCTGCAAGCAGTTCATTCGTTTGCTTCTATTCGATGTGTTGCCACGGCGCCGACCTTCGACATGTATATCGACATGGCGTTTGACCGTTCCGGAATTATATATATATATGTATGTATATGTATATATATATATATATATATATATGACATCATCTGCATCTACCGCCGGCAGCAACATGGAAAAGGCCAACAAACGCATTAGACAGACCACGGCTGGCAGGGACACAGCTCGAGAGGTCTCAACAGGCTAATCGGCGATGGGCTTGGCATATTGTTGTGCCACAGAGACTGCTAAAGATTAGGACAATGACGCGAACAACAACAACAACAACAACAACAACAGCAACAACATCAACAACATCAACAACAGCAACAACAACAACAACAACAACAACAACAACAACAACAACAAAAACAACCACAACAACAACAACAACAACAACAACAACAACAACAACAACAACAACAACAACAACAACAACAACAACAACCACAACAACAACACCCACAACGGTAACGATAGTGAGGCCCAGGCCCGAATAGCGGGTGTCCAGTGACGGTTCAGCAGCGTCTAAATGAGCTGGAACCACATGAGACGACAAGAACGAGACGGCATGTCCTTTGACATTCAGAGGAAGCAAGCGTTCGACGGACGGACGTGGCCTATCCTTTGACAGGCATCATGCATTCATGGCCTGCCTTTGTCGTCTTCCTTATCATCATCATCGTCATCATCATCACGCTCAGCCGTAGCGGCAGCAGTTATTGTCGACGTACCGGGGTATTATTATCCCGCCAGCCATGAGCCACACACGCTCTGCTCGCCTGCTTTGGAAGAACTGTCAATGGCAAGAGCGGGAAAAATAACAGCAACAACTGAAATTATATATATATATATATTATAAGCAGCCATCATTATCAACCAATTTTCGCCGATGACATCGTGTTGTTGTACTCGTTAATCTCATTTGTAATATTGTTGTTGTTGTTGTTGTTGCTGCCGTTGCTGCTATTGTTGATGCTTTTCTTGTTGTTGTTGTTGCCGCCGCCGCCGCTACCACAACTGTTACTGCTTGAGTGGATCTTACATGGGCGATAAGCGTGGTCGCTGAGCAGGTAGATATGTGGGTAGCATAACCCTGATGGGCTGGCTTGGCGCCGCTCGATTGAGATCTGCGATTACTGATGTTGTTGTTGTTGTCGTTGTTGTTGTTGTTGTTGTTGTTGTCGTCGCTGTCATCGTTGACGGCACCCCTGTCGCCGGCGGCACCATCCGCCATTAGGACGATGATGCGAACGGTGGCTGTCGACGACTTCGAAACGATGCGTGAGACTCGTTGATGTTGCCGCTGGTAGCCATGTTGTTCGCCAAACCCCATTTACACCCTTGATCTGTTTCTACTTTTTTCCACTTTTTTTCCATTTGTTCTTCTTCTTCTTGAATTTGACTTTGTCTTCTTCTAATTCTTCTTCAGTTTGGCGATAGTTCTGTTGTTTCCGCCGTTGATCAAGTAAGTTACCGCTGCAGCCACCGCTAAGCAACGGCCATGAGATGGTACGGCGCACCTAGGTAGCCGTTACTGTTATCGTAATCGTGACCATTAGACGCAGCATCATCATCACCAATATAATCGCCACATCATCATCATCAACAACAATAACGCGATAATTAACACTATAGGCGCAACATCGTCATTATAATGATCAGCACTGTCGTCATTCGTCGGCGATAAACGCCGACCAGGTCATCTACTTCATACCCCTTTCCCTGCACTCATCTATGATGGAGACGCGGCGTGTCCACCACACATACCATCTGTCGAACTCCTCCCTCTTCAACCCTCTATAACAACAACACGAACAACAACTACTACTACTACTACTACTACTACTACAACTACTACTTCAGCAAGGGCAACAACAACAACCACCGCAGCAGCAAAGCAACAACAATAACAACCAACGACAAAAAGAGCAACACAACAATGCGGCGGCGGCGGCGATAGCAGATGTGATGGCCATTAGCAGCTGCCGCGATCGCCCCGTATCGGGCTCTGTCTTTCTGACCCACTTTGTCTTCCAGAGATGAGATAAATACATGCTTCTTTCGAGACAAACTCACTGGCGGAATAATCACTGACTGACCAGTTGGCCTATCTTCTTTCATCTTGATTAGCTGAGCCTAGCCTATTGAGCTCATTCTCTCTCTAACTATATATCTTGCTTGTTGTTGTTGTTGTTGTCGTCGGTGTTGTTGTTGGTGTCGTTGTCGGTGTTGTTGTTGTTATTGTTGTTGTTGTTGTTGTCGTCGTCGTCGTCGTCGGTGTTGGTGTTGTTGTCGGTGTTGTTGTTGTTGTTGTTATTGATGTTGCTGTTTTTGATATAGACTCCTATCAGGCGAGGTCGGGCGTGGCGTGGCGGAACGCCGCTACTGGACGCCGTGGATACCCCACCATGACGGGATAAATAAATGACCGGAGATAGTGTGAGAGAGAGAGAGCACGAGCGCCCAGAAGAGATCAATGGGCTGTAAGAACAAAGTCTACTACGTTACCACTACTACTACTATTGCTTAATATCCTTTCAGACCAACGACGGTCAGAACCCCAGTCCACCGCCCCACCGTCCTCCGACACGCGTATGTTTCCGGCATACACATCTTAGGCAATTACTTCAGAGGGCCAGAGAGGAGATTTGTTTTTTGTGATATTGCCACATACCGCACTTTTAGACGCAGGCAGGTAGAACTCGCTTGTTGCAGCTTTGTTGCACCTTTGTGAGGGCTTCTTCCTTCGTGTTTTTTTCAACAACAACAACAACAACAACAAATCCTTGCCAAAACGACGAATGATGGCTAAGCTCAGAACCCAAGTGCGTCGCCACTGAACTCAGCTATCATCATGCTTGAGTATGCGTTTGCTTATACACTGCAAAACATAGATGCCCACAGCTGGTCGCCGATCGAACCTGCGATCGAGAACCTGCACGTCAGACGGCAAACTGCGCAGGCCACGCCGTTGCAATACTACTACTACTACTACTACAACTGTTGCGAAGACGATCTCTACCGCCATTGCCTACGAGATCAAGTAATCCCTACGCTCTCACACACACCACAACAAAGATACACAGATGCACAACAGCCCGATACACATGTAATGCATGCTATTCATTGGAAGACTCGAGATCGACATAGACTTCGAGTATTAAGTGCCTCGCACTTACAGGAAATAACACGGCCTCATTAAGCAGGCTTATGCATAGGCGATACTCGTACAAGATTTAAACCTGCATGTCGTTCTTAGACACGTACACAATCCTGCTTTATATATATATATATATATATAACAGGCGTACACGTCGGCATCGGCGTCCATACAGCCACAAATAATGAAAAAAGGCGTTAAAGAAAGCAATTAGTATTCCTCTCCGTTAGAATTGGCTCGAGTGAGCCTTGTGCTATATGTCTTTCGGTTCGAGAAGAAGACGAACCTGTACAAGCCCAGAACGAGTACGAAATGACTATGCGAGCATGTTGACACGAGCTTATTGCAAGTCTCAACAATATACTATAGAGCCCCAACGATTGGGTGCCTAGGCTTGCCTGCCGTCTGACGAGACAGATGTCAAAGGAATCTAACAATGAAACTAGTGGCAAAGCTTGTCGCACACCGCCCGGGTCATCGTAACAAGGTCGGCCGTAAACAACGTCTTGGCTCTTCATGCGTCGTTCTTCTATGCGACTGCCAGGGCTGAACAGGAGCCTGGATTGTATACAGTATTATATTGCGAAAAAAGGAATATCCTTAACCTGTGTGAGTGTATATATATATAAAAAAAATTAGACTATCTGTCAGTTAAAATGTACTTAATTTCACAGATAATGTCTATCAGCAAAAATGTCGCAAACGTCGCTTTCTGCCGAGATTACTCGTCTCGTTGAATCGTCGGGTGACGTTGTGCCAACGAGATAGGAAATTCCGGGAATTGTCCTGGCGGCCCTATGCTTAGCTACGGGTCACACCACGCAGATAACGGGACACCAATTATAGCAGGATCAGGGAAGAGATCTGCACATTGCGAAGGATATGATTGCCTGACATACTATGCAGCCAGCACTAAGCATATCAGCAGAATGTATCTGTGTTCGACTGATAGTACAAATGTAGTACATTTGTTTTGATCTAAATATCAGGTGGTGGGCGGATGTACGACACATATTTTTAACGTCTTTTGTAACGGAGACATTTTTCACTCCCTTGTGTGCGATTGTCACGTGATTATGACATCCCTAGTAAGTCTTCTTTGCATCACGTTTTGATTAAACAAAAATACAATTGATTTACGCTTATGATTAAACAAAAATACAATAACAACACAAACGCGATACTAGTTTAAATGCGAATGATTTCATTTGTTGTCGTTGTGTCATTGCGTGGTCTCAAGAACGAGTTTGCAGCCTTTCTACTAAAGCCTTTGCGTATTTCGGACACTGTAATCACAGGCCATAGACCCTTCCTCCTGTCTCTCTCTCTCTCTCTCTCGCTCGCTTCCTCTCGCGACGTGCAGGAGTCCATTGCAACATGGACGAACGCTTATTGCACATACCAGCCATGGTTGGCCTGCTTTCGAGTGCGCTTACCGGGCCACGCAAAGGGGGACTTGCCATCTTCTAGACTGACCAGGTCAACATTTCGTGCCATCAGAGCCCACCGACAGACGACAGGGACACGATGGTCTTTAGGGCGATGTCTGTTTCGTCGTTGATATGAGAATGACACTGTTGTTACAAGGCAATTTGAAGAGCATTTTTACAACGTTGCAGGTAGGTTCGTAGGAGAACACCCTTCGGGGGAAGCTCAAAAACTAACGGAGGCCAGGATAAGGAACAAAGAACAAAAATAACGAAATTGAATGAACGAACGAACGCGTCTAGAGAAAGACAACACCGCAGTAACAAGGCTGGATACGTAGCGAACGCTAACCGTGCCTGTATGATGGGTTTGCGTCCGTTATATATATAAGGTGGCCTCAAGTGAAAAGGAGCGTCGTAACAATCAAACCCGTTGAAATTTGAATATGCCGCGTATGGGCTAGCATAGCAACACCTCTTCCGGTACCATTGAAACCCTGCCTTTTTTGAGGCGGATCGTCACTGGTGACGAGTGTTCATGCCATCACGTCGAGCCAGAGAAAAAGCGGGATAGCCTGCAATGGAAACATGCATCGTTACCTCCTCTAACAAATTCAAAGAATAGAAGCCTATGGAATAGTCGGATAGTTTTGCTCAGACGTCCGGTGATTATTTCAAAATTAAAAACTACAACTATACGCAGAGTGTGTTTTTACATTTTTATTTGAACCCATTATATATATATATATATATATATATATATATATATGTTTGCTAATTTCGCCATCTAAACTGCATGGATTGAGTTAATGCATAGACTAGACATGTATTTATTCTATTCACTAATACCCTCAACCCAAATCTGTAAATCTCTTCAAATACCGCTTCGACAAAGTATGCGTCGCGTCGGGGTCGAATCCACGACTCAGAATCCTCCAACCCGTCTTATCAACAATGTTCTGTCTAGCATACATATCCCGCATGCTATTATTGCAATAGTAAATGTAATTTCATGTATAAAGATATTTGGTCTGTACATACAGGGTCATTTATATTGTTATGTACTTATTTCGAGGTTTGGTTGAACTCGGCAAGAAAATCATTTTTCCCAATGGAAGGAGGACGCGGAAACGCCTTGTTTAGGAGAGAGAGAGAGTAAAGTTTATAAACGTAGTTTTTCTGCCTTTTTTCTCCTACATAGTTGTGCGAAATCTACGTTTGCGGGAGAACCACTTAACGCACGAAGGAACCGATTATAGCGGCGTGTTCGGAGAAAATTCTGCACAATGTAAGACACTTCACTAGCTTGCGTAGCGAAAAGCGAATAGCCAGATTGAGAAAAGTCGATATGTTACATTAACGCTTTTTCATGAAAAATAGTAAAATTTTTGCATTACGACCAAAATTGTACGTCCAAAAAACCACTCTCACGCAATAGCAAATTTAATGCCCACCATTTTCGTACCAAAGTGGTGGTGCTGCGTTACGTAGTTGTCAAGTAACTAAGCTTTTTCGACAGTCATAGTTTTTATGTTTTACGTGCAAGTTTTTACGTTCAGAACCGTAAAATTTTGCCAAGACGTTTTCGCCCCCTCCTTCCACTAGAAAAATTATTCTCTTGCCGAGTTCTACCAAACCTCAAAATATGTACCTAA
The DNA here is from genome assembly GCA_003439945.1 of Dermanyssus gallinae. NCBI lineage: Eukaryota > Metazoa > Arthropoda > Arachnida > Mesostigmata > Dermanyssidae > Dermanyssus > Dermanyssus gallinae. Next base: position 57,144 of record QVRM01004459.1, read on the forward strand.
CTTTCTCATACACCTTATGCAAGTATGCATGCCTTCGCTTTCGATATGGCTATCGAAAAAGCTTAGTTACTTGACAACTACGCAACGCAACACCATCACTTTGATACGAAAATAGTGGGCATTAAATTTGCTATTGCGTGAGACTGGTCTTTTGGACATACATTTTTGGTCGTAATGGGAAAAAAAATAGGTTTTTCCAGGAAAAAGCGTAACAACATATCGACTTTTTATGACTTCCCTTAATCTGGCAAATCGCTTTTCGCTACGCAAGCTAGTGAAGTGTCTTCCGTTGTGCAGAATTTTCCTCCGAACACGGTTTCTTCATGCGTTAACTGGTTATCCCGCAAACGTAGATTTCGCAAAACTATGTAGGAGAAGAAAAGGCAGAAAAACTACTTCTATAAACTTTACACTCTCTCCTAAACAAGACGTTTCCGCGTTTTCCTTCCATTGGGAAAAATTATTTTCTTGCCGAGTTCTACCAAACCTCGAAATAAGTACATAACAATATGAATGACCCTGTATATATATATATATATATATATATATATAAAGAAAGAGTGATGGCAAAAAATAGCGAAAAATGGGAGAGCTAAAGTAGGCTTAAGCAGATAAATATACGGGTAGATAGACAACACAGGGAAAACTAATTGCCCAAAAAGGTGGTAGAGTGAAGAAACTAAGCAATATTTTAAAACATATATATATATATATATATATATATATATATATATATATATATTGCTTAGTATTTTCACTCTACCTTTTTGGGCAATTCGTTTTTAATAAATTGCCCAAAAAGGTAGAGTGAAGAAACTAAGCAATATATTAAAACATATAAATATATATATATATATATATATATATATATAGTTAGCAGGCATTGCAGAGGTGAAAAAGAAGGAAATTGAAGAATGGCTGCATAAAAAGCCACTACACTATAACCGCTTTGTGTACTTGCTAGCGGGCTGCGGCCCGGCAGTGGAAACAATCAGAGTCAGGCTTAGGTCACCTACTACTGAACCACTTCAACAATTTTTGTTGGAGTGGCAAGGAAAAGTGACCGAGGCCTCGGCTAAGGTAGCGCAGTTAGACGTGTACCTCGCCAGGGAGCTTTGGGATGGAATGGCATGCACTAGCCGGCACGTGTACACAAGGTACATTGTGCATGGCTATCATCACTTGGTGTGTTCGACTCAAGGATTTCACCAAATTGGCGATCAATGTCGTTGCCGGTTCTGCTCGCAGATATGCGCTAAATACCACGCAGCGAGCTGC
>QVRM01004460.1:0-7500 GCA_003439945.1 Dermanyssus gallinae
GGCAAACAAAACAGAACAGAACAGCTAGAACAGCGATGACAGCCATGAAAACGGCCAAAAACCACCACAACCAGCAAGGGGCGGCAGCAACGGCGGCCGCTATTTCTTTCATTTCGTTCGTCTTGTCACGTCGTCGTCGCCGCCGCCCCCCGCTGCCGCCGTCGCAGGCGAGCTGGGAGGTGCGTCAATACCCTTCCCCCAAGGTTGCTGTCGTCTCCCTGACCTTTCTATTCCTGCTACCGCCTATTCTTGTTGAAGTTGTAACTCTCACCGTGAGCGCCACTATACTGTAGGGCAGGTAACTGCTGCTGCTGCTGCCGCAACCCTTCCTCTACTACGACAGCAAACAGTACCAAACCTTGGGACGAATGTGTTTTTTACAGCTACGTACTCTAGCTTATTTGGTGTAGAGAAGCAACTGAAAAATGGCGTTTGCACAAACGGACACCACTGTAGGAAACTGTCGTCCGCGTGTAGGGCCGGGGGGGGGGGGGGGGAGGGTTGGAGGAGTGTGGGGCTCGAACCCGCCACTAAATATACGTCGTCTCCTCCCCCACCCCGCTTCCTTCGCTCAGGTATCCCCCACCGACTGGCACCGAATTGCTTATGCAAATACTTTAAAAAGCTCTATACAACTACTGCTACTACTATTTGTATTTCTACCACTACAAGTGTTCGTGCTCTTACTTCTTACACCGCCAGGTCTACTGCTACTACTACTACTACTACGATTAACACGACGAGAACTACTCACAGAGAACGTTGAGAGTCACGTAGGCGCTCAGCATTGGATGCTGGGTGTTGACCTGGCACTCGTATTCGCCGGCGTCCGCTTCCTGTAGGCCACGAATTTGCAGCATCCAGTCCTCGGGGGTTGGCGGACTCTGCTGCGAAGAACGAGGTTTCGTCATCGTCGTCGTCGTCGCGTTCGATGATGGCGAGACTGACGTGGCTGGTGAAACTGGCGTAGCTGGCGATGAAGCGGGTCGGGACAATGAGTCTCCGCCGACGATAGCCGGTAGTGGTGGTGCATGCGTGCGAGGAGGCTTATCGCGGCGCACCGCCGAAAACCGGTCATCGGTGGTGTACGTTATCATGCCGACCGTCAAGATGTGGTAGTCGGAACGCCGTAGCCATGTCACCTATTCACATACATACATACAGACATACATACCATCGTATCGCAAAGAATCAGAAGAAATAAATGCAAACAAGCACACATTCTAGCAAAGATAGGTCAACGTACATAGCTTGCTCGTGACGTGATTCACATCTAGCTGTGTGTTCAGTTCCAATCCGCTCCTTGCCTCGTATGGCTCGTAAATACAGGGATACCTTCCGAGACGGGAACACCCGAGGACTCTGTTGTCTAAGTACTATTAGTTGAAAGACGCTTTATAGTCAGACTCGCCAACGAGCTGAGCCAAACAAAATCAAGCCCAGTTCATAGTCCAGCTTTCAATAGCCCTTCTAGAGCATGGTGTAGGCATCATCCCAAGTAGACGGCGTGCTCCCTCCTCAAAGTCCTTAACGCTGGCACGAACTATTTCGGCTAGCAATGTTCCATTTTCTCTCGTTGTTGGCAAAAGTAACGCCACTGTCATAAAATATTGTGTTACGTACCACAGCTTTAAACATATATATACATATATATATATATATATATATATATATATATATATAGTTTATTAAATTGTACACTCAATGTGTATGTCTTCAACAAAATAGTCATGCAGAAAACGCTAACTGCAAAAGTAGAAAAGAGCAGGTGTCCTGCTCAGTGTCTACTCACCGTCTTCTGGCCGATGTTCAGTACGTAGCAGTGCAGGTAGACCGTAGAGCCCAGCTGTCCGGTGACGTTTGTGGGGGTGAGCGAGCGTTCGATGCTGGGAGACGGCGGCGGTAACGGCTGAACCCCCGACGATGCTGAATCGTATCCCGGCGAATCGTGACGCAGCGAGGCGTCGGCGCCCAAGGAAGAGCTGGCGGCGCCAGCCGACTGGGGCGACCCACTTGGCTGGGTCGCGATGCCGATGCCAGCCGAAGCGGGGGTGCGGACAGCTCTGCCCCCGGTGTTTCCCGCGCTGCCTTTTAAATTGCCGCCGCTGTCTGCTCGACTACTTCCGCTGTCAGCTGCGTCGTTTGCTCCACCGCCGCCCCTGGCGCCGCTGCTACTGCGGCTGCTGCTGCTGCTGTTGTTGCTGCCGCCGCCGCCGCCGCCACTTCCGGAACTACTGGTGCCGTTTCTGCTGATGCCTTCGCTGGCAGCCCCACCACCGTTCTCGGTGGTCGAGGTGGACGAGGTGGACGAGCCCGATCTCTGCTGCTCGAGTGGATTGGACGATGGCGACTGTTCATGTAGATGTTCGTTCGCTGTGCCGCTTGCCGGACTCTCGATGGCCGGACGTCGTCGACCACCCGAATGCCGCTGACCTGAAACGACGTTTTGTCGACATCATCATTGTTATATAGGAAACGTTCGTTCGTTTCGTTTCGTTCGACCAGACCAGACCAGACCGGAACAAGCAACGGGCGGCCGCTCCGTCCACATGCCGGGCCATACCGCGGCGCTACCTCATCAACCGCTCCGCACTCCCTCCCTCTCCGCACCCCCTCCCTCCCTCTCCGCACGACGCACCGCGCACGTAGTCAGTACGCCTTGAGCATGCCAATGAGCCGCTGGCGCACATGTCTGTCTGTCTGTCTGCCTGCATGTGTGTCTATCTATCTATGTCCGTGTGCGCGCTTACGCCAACGATGATGATGATGATGATGATGATGCATTTGTCCTGCGAATTTTCAAATCAACCCCGATCAGCAATGGGCAAAATACGTGCGCGTGCACAAACACATCGCCGTAAATGTCGTATCACATTGGTTGTCGGTGAAGGAGCCGAGGAGCAAGAGATTTGGTCCGCTCGGATCTATGTGCAATGGTGCGTGTGTCATTGGTTTGGGGGGTAAGTGAAAGAGGGCAGGGAGAGGGTCTTGAGACTTTTTGTCCGAGTGGACCGCTAGTGCAATGGCCGATATGGTCGGTACCTAGAACAGTCGTCTGAGAAGCCAGCTAGAAAGGCAGCCAAATACTTTCTAAAATTGTTTTCCTAAGATAAGAGAAAACCTAACCGAAGTAGTTTTCAGACACATGTTACCCAAATTGAAGATAAACGTACACTCCTTAAACCTGCCCAATGGTTACTGGTTATTTAAGGTAAACGGTTCTCTTATAAAAAAGTAGTTCAATATTGTGTTTCTTTCCTAATGTGGTCTTCTATAAGATCTGCACAATTAGGGCAGCGGTGTTACAGATTTTTTCTGACTTCTGACGATGTACGGAGTAGCAAGATGACAAAGAAATCTTATTGACAGTTAGGCTGCGCCTCGGGGCTCTGGATTGACGAAGTCCGCTAACGTCACTTACCAGTTGTTAGAGATAGAAATCGTTTAATACACATAATTAAGTTTGTAGCTATCACCTGTGTTTCCTGTTTTCAGAACTACTGGCTTACCAAAATATTTGACATAGTCACGCTTCTTATGGCATAAGCTGCCTCCAACGGGGTAACAGAGGATATAGGGCACAGCTTAAAGGTATGCACGACATTCGACCCTAATCGACACAAGCTCGTTGCTCAACAGACACTTCAGTCACGCAGAGTCACCTGTGTCTTCTTTAGCAGGAGAGCTAGCCAAGAACCTGCTCGATGTTGGATCAAGCATTTCTCTGCTCATATGCTGTATGGTAGGTAAAACACGATGCCCAAACAGATGACTGACGCTTACGTCCGACACACAGCCCAGACAATATGTGGCTCGGCTAGACAAAATGAGGAAGCCTCTCGGTGGCAGTTCTCTAAATGTACCAAAAATGTAACAGAGATGAATCTCAGTAAGTATTCAATTCTCACTCAAGTACCTACCACCGTGCTACCTTATTTTGCAGAGACGATGTCTGCGCAAATGCAAATTTACCCATATTAAAAAGCTTGTGATTGCACCTTATATACACACGCATATATATATATATATATATATATATATATATATGTATATATATATGTATATATATATATATATCTATATATATTTATATATATATATATATATATATATGTGTATATATATATATATATATATATAAATATATATATATATATATATTTATATATATATATATATATATATATATATATATATTTATATATTGCGTGTACGAAGAAGCTGGCGTATTTCAAATTCTCCCGCGCTCAGCTCTGACCCCTCCGAAATATCTTAACACTTCGCACTGCTCTCAATGCATGCAGAACAGAGTAGGTCTAAAGTTTTTCGGGCTGACCCTCAGCCAAGATTTAACGTCCACGGAACTGTTTTTCACATTGCTTCATAGACGGACCCCATAAATACAAATGTGCAACGGTGGGGTTCGAACCCGCGCACCTATATGTCTCCTCCGGTTGCGAGGCGCAGACTTAAGCCACCACGCCACCGGGCTCGACAACAGAGTAGGTCTGCCAAATATAATCGCTGATGGCCTTGTAAGAACACGAATTGTGAGCTTGTTCAAAAGGCTTCAGAGGGAAGATTTAGTACGTAGAAGACCACGAAGAATAAGACCACGCTTCTTCGTTCGTTCGGTGGTAGAAAACCTTGCCGCTACAGCGACAGCGCGGAACAGTGTCCGAAAACATTGAGTCGACGAAGCGCCCAACAGCTGGATATTTCGCGTACCTCAAATTAGCGCATTTTAAGGTCGAGTCTAGCGATAAAAACGTATAGAATTCAGCTGACGCAAAAAATTAAGCTTACATACTATTATTGAGAGCGGCCAAACTTCGCCCGTTGTGCTTTCAAGGTGACGCAGCGTGATGCCGATTTTTTAAATTAAAAGTATTATATATATATATATATATATATATATATATACAGGGTCATTCAGGGAGTATTGTACTTCTTTCGAGGTTTGATAGAACTCGGCAAGAAAATAAGTTTTCCCTATGGAGGGACGCGGAAACGTCTTGTTTAGGAGAGAGAGAGTGAAATTTATAAAAGTCGGTATTCTGCCTTTTTTCTCCTAAATAGTTATGCGAAATCTACGTTTGCGGGAGAACCAGTTAACGCAGGAAGGAACCGATTACACCGGCGTGTTCGGGGGAAAATTCTGCACCACGGAAGACACTTCACTAGCTTGCGTAGCAAAAAGCCAATACACAGGTTGAGAAAAGTCATAAAAAGTCGATATGTTGCTATGTCTTACGTTAACGCTTTTTCATGAAAAATCGTAAATTTTTCCATTACGACCAAAATTGTACGTCCAAAAGACCACTCTCACGCAATGGCAAATTTAATGCCCACCACTTTCGTACCAAAGTGATGATGCTGCGTTACGTAGTTGTCAAGTCACTAAGCTTTTTCGATAGCCATTTTTACGGTTCTGAACGTGAAAACTTGCACGTAAAACATAACAACTATGACTGTCGAAAACGCTTAGTTACTTGACAACTACGTAACGCAGCACCATCACCTTGGTACAAAAATTATGGACATTAAATTTGCTATTGCGAGAGAGTGGTCTTTTAGACGTACATTTTTGGTCGCAATGAAAAAAAGTTACGATTTTTCATGAAAAAGCGTTAACGTAAAATATCGAATTTTTATGACTTTCCTTAATCTGGGTATTCGTTTTTTGCTACGCAAGCTAGTGAAGTGTCTTCCGGAGAATTTTGCAGAATTTTCCTCCGAACACGCCGGTGTAATCAGTTCCTTTGTGCGTTGACTGGTTCTCCCGCAAACGTAGATTTCGCACAACTATGTAGGAGAAAAAAGGCAGAAAAACTACTTTTATAAACTTCACTCTCTCTTCTAAACGAGACGTTTCCGCGTCTTCCCTCCATAGGGGAAACTTCCCTCCATAGGGAATGACCCTGTGTATATATATATATAGCTATTGTAATTACTACGATGTTGTGCAGGCTGCGTTTCGCATATTCCATGAATATTTCTAGTAGAACGGCCACATAGTTAATGTGTCAAAAACAAAAGCTGCAAAGCTCCAACGTAGGGGCAACGAGCCTGCGCAGATTAAGACAGCGATTTTACGACGAGTAAGTGCAGCCTTAAGAAAGCTTTTGTTATGTCAGTGCAATCTACTAATCAGGTTGTACCCGAGGTAAAAACGGTTTTACAACACGTAACTGAGCGTTGTGAAAAAAACACCTATTGCGGTAGCCGGTGTCAGAAGCGCAACACAGCCGTCCGTTCAGACGCCCGTGATAATATTTCGCTCAAAGTAGCGTCCGTAGTTTCCTACGGTATCCGTGACGTGACGTGGAACTATCTTGACACTTCATTGCATTTATAGAAGTTGCGACTAGTTGGCCTCGAATTCAGTGCAACCGATTAATTAGTACAGGTATACGTGCTTGCGAGCTCAGTATAATTTCTCGATGAACTCGTAGGCCGCCTCAATTGACCGCAAACAGCCGCTCTAGAAACGTTCCAGTACGTGTATTCCTAAAAAAATGTCTCTAATTTTCAGATAATTTTATTTATCACCAGCTACGTCGGTCTGCTGGGTTTCATGAACCTAAAGAGGACTGCAAATGCCGTCGTTGTGGCGGTGCGTGCCCCTATATCACCTCACCAGCTGTACCGTATACTGCCCTCACCTCTAGCAAGAATACCTATAAACTATGTGTGTCAAAAAAAAATGTATATATACATATATATCAATATATATGTACTTATGTATATATATATATATATATATATATATACACGTATATACATATATATACATATGTGTATATATATATATATATATATGTACATATGTATTTATATATATATATATATATATATATATATATATACATATATAGAAAATATTGTGATGATTTATTAATCATTTACAATACGTTTGCACACTCGGCAGTGCTCGCCTTATACATATATATATATATATATATGTATAAGGCGAGCACTGCCGAGTGTGCAAACGTATTGTAAATGATTAATAAATCATCACAATATTTTCTATATATGTATATATATATATATATATATATATATATATATATAAATACATATGTACATATATATATATTTATATATATACATATGTATATATATACATATGTGTATATATATATATATATATATATATATATATATACATATGTATATATATACATATGTATATATATAAATATATATATATATATATATGTACATATGTATTTATATATATATATATATATATATACATATATAGAAAATATTGTGATGATTTATTAATCATTTACAATACGTTTGCACACTCGGCAGTGCTCGCCTTATACATATATATATATATATATATATATATATATATGTATAAGGCGAGCACTGCCGAGTGTGCAAACGTATTGTAAATGATTAATAAATCATCACAATATTTTCTATATATGTATATATATATATATATATATATATATATATATATATATATATATATATATATAA
>QVRM01004460.1:10000-87966 GCA_003439945.1 Dermanyssus gallinae
TCTTTGGATTTGAATGAAGAGGAACATTATTGAGAACATTAGTAGAAGTAGTAATAATAATAATATTAAAATTGGCAGAAATGTCTCATGCAGGAAATGCTCAGCGTAGCGCTGAAACGATAGCGGTCGTAGTGAAAAATGCCACATATCTGCTTTATATAGTATAAGCATAAACGCACCCACTACAACTTTTAAAATTGGTTCACTTCTGAAATGCTTTGCGCTAAGTTGTACAAATAGTTAATTTCAGCCTCGGGCATCATCTATCTGGCCAACAGACAGTCAGATATCCACTCAAAAACAAAACGTCATTTCAACATATCGTAAGCTGCACACACTAGAAATCGCTAGGGTGCATTTCGGACTGGCCTGTACCGGACCAAAGCTCCAATGAAGCCTACAGGCACTGCGAGCTTTAGTGGGCTCTATGTACTCTAAGCCTAAGGAGCCTGATAGTGTGTCAGACAGGCCACTCAGGTCTGCAATTAATTATAGATATATTGTGCAAACACAGCCTACCAGAACTCATGCCACTCGAATTTGAAGCAGTTAGGGGGAGCATTAGCGGAAAAGCAAATCGCCTGTCTTCCTTGATCTGTGCGCGACTGTATTTGAACAGTGCTATGTGCAACAGCCAAAGCAGTAACGACAGCGTCAAAACTCATCAACATAAAAAAAACCACAACAATTGGAATAACCTTAACAACTACCGCGTGTGTTTAGCAACTGGACTCGGTAAGCGTGCGTTGTCAAAATTATATCGGGAATCGACGTTCATTTGCTTTGCGAGCCCCACCGGTTTCGACACTCCTGTTGAGTTGAAGGAGTTGTCCATATGGTAAATAAACCCAATGGGTAAGTAGTTTAAATTGTATCGGCAATCAGTCTTCGAAAGGATTGACGTAGAGCCTTGGCGCGCCGCCAAAAACTATTTGGGCAAAGCAAATACTACAAAATGAGATGGATAGTAATTACCATGGAATCACGTAGGATATTGCGTTTGTACTATATTTATCGAATTTTGTCAACATCGCCTATTTGCTTGCTTTTTGTCTATGTGATCAATTTTGGCAAATATATGAATGATACATTTCTTCCTCACTGCTCGCCTGAACTGTGGATTTGTTTAAGATGCTCAAAAACCTTGTCTGATGCGACTACAAAGGACGATAATTGCAACGCGACGGTATAAGAAATAAGATCACATTGTAGTGTACAGATGTCGCGTGGCTCAAGTGAGCCATAATGTCCGAGTCACCCACGAGCTTGGCAATCGCAGAACTGGAAAGTGAATTCCTAATGTTCAAGCACTTAAAAATAAATGTCTTTAATAAGCAATTTTTTCAAACGAAATTCGAAACAAATATTTTTCCGAAAAACAGTTTACTATATCTGAAAAAACATTCAACGTTGGCTAGCGGCAGCAAACTAGTCATCACCCTCAATAAATTAATCACTTAATATAACAATTATAAAATACAGACTAAATTTGCGTTCTTAAACTAGTCCATCACGACGCGCGTAGTGAAGCCTGTATTTTTGGCCGAACGCTAATCAAATACACACACACAGGTAATTTTATTAGGAAGGGCCGATACAAAGATCGTCTGCCAACGCGTCACGCCACCGGACTCGACTTCATGTAATACACATTTGTATACTTTAAAACAGTAACACATTTAATCAAGAATTAAGCACAATTAAATCATACATTTTTTGACGAAGGATAGAATCTTAGCTATGTATATGTATGCACTTACATTCGGCATTTTCACGATTACTATAAATATAAAGTAATTGCCAATTCAAAATAGTTCCTATACAAAAAGCGCTTTCTTCGAAGAATCTGTGCTATATTAACGTTATGCAAAGTTGTAAGGTTAATGAACGGGAAGAGCTAAACATGAGACGTCGCAGGATTTCAATGTTTGCAACCTTTATTTAATACGATTAAGTGCCTTCCGCAAGCCAATGTGGAGTCAATTTTGGACGAAATAAAAGTTTCCTTCGAACACGCCATTTGTAAACTCCCTGCCAAACAGATCAGTATCTCACAATAACGCATTTTGAACAGGGGTGAACGACGATGTCCGACCAGCCCCATGAGTGTAACATCTATTCGGACTTTGACTATCACTCCTACATAAAACATTTCCTCCCCTTTCCTTTTCATTAAAATAATTATAAATACTACTATGAAGGATATCAAGTTTATTTGTATGGCAAATAAAATCCAATGATTTAAGGCCGATAACCTAGGTACGAACTTTTTTGTTAATCCATATGAACACTTCACATTTGCATGTTTAAACTGCACAAAAATATCCGTTGGTGCCGTGTTAGCCCATCGGACACTTCTGTTCGGTTCACACGGCAGCCGTACTTCGTCTGCAAGCTATCTATAAGAATTTCTTAACGGCCGTGTCTCGCAGCGATGCTTTTTCTGCGGGCAAAGGTTGATTGGTCTGTGTTGGACGCTTGTACATTTCCGTGGCGCTCAAATGTAGTCGTGCTCCTATCAGAGGGGTTTTGCGCCGCGAACCATATCAATAAATATCGCGATGGAAAATTATGTAAGGAAATGGCCCCATATTTATGTTATTGTAGCTCTGAAAACAGCGATTTGATTTTGTGGACCTAGATAAAAATCGGTTGTCAGCAGACAAGTAATCAACGCGCTCCATCAAGTATTCCTCTTAAAACTGTAAACAAAGTTTTATAAAGAGAAGTTATTGTCCTGTTTAAAAACATTCTTCCTTATGCCCGCTGTGGCATTGATAATATGACGTTTTGCAGTTTGACTTTATTGTGTTTATTCGCCCAGCCAAAGCCCCTTGTTTAGACAAGATCACCTTTTCCTTAGCGTCTCCGCAAACAAATAGCTCTAGTAAAGGGCGGGGCCTCGGCTTACGTAAGGCTCTTTACTTTCTACTCACAAGAAGTACAACAGTAAAATACACTTTCCATTGTCATAGATGTAACAACGCCCGTATAGGACCTGATTACACCGAGGATTGACAACGAGACTTAACGCTGAAGCGTTAGATTACCGCCTTATTTTTGTTGGTGTGTTGTTGCTACTAAGGCGGTTAATTGATTCGGGCTGCATTCGAGTACTTCTTCAGGATTTAATTTCTAATTAGCAGGTCACTTAGAATTAGCCTATTTTTATGCTGACGTAAGCCGTTCAGGAAGATGTCAGGGCACTTGTTTTCGATCTTGTTTTTTTTCTACTAAAGTACATACACCTGTTAATCGTCCACTTGACTAGAACTATAGGCAATCTAAATAGTATTTGCGCCAGGTTTAAAACAAACATCGATATCGGTGTATGGACGAAAAATCCAAGACTATAATATTTTCCAGAGGACTAGTACACCGTAAGTTACGCCACATCCGCCGGACGCCTCGTTTTAGGTAGACTAAATGTACAAGTTGGAATGTTAGTTAGAATAAACGTTGAAGCTGAATAAGCCAGGTATCTTGGCCGTCTCTCTTCTAAGCCGTCTCTCGGGGCGCGGTCTAAATTGTCGGTCCCACAGCCGCAGTATGCACATATACGATATGTCTTTAACTTAATGCGTACTAATTGGATAATTGGATCGATACCTGTTCGCCAATAAATTACTGTAATGAATTTACCGTTAACCGTTATTAATCGTTTTGCTAATTGTCTGGGGAGGTGCAGCAATTACCGCACATAGTAGAGTCTGCAGATCTTTTTCTGGACTTCATTTATATATATATATATATATATATATATATATATATATATATATATATATATATATATATATATATATAAAGAGAAATAGAGATATCAAGGTGTTCAGTAGTGTGCACCTGGCAAAATGTCTCTTAAAAAGGCCCATACTTGGTTCTGTTGATTTTATTTTACTCACCTTAACTTGACATGGCTCTATTTGGGTTTTATTTTAACCTTGGAGACAACGGTGTCTACAAATGCTGCGCGCTTATAATTGCCCGTCTTAGCCAAAACAGATAGAGTAGAACACTTTCTTATACCAAGATCAGGCACTTAGAAAAGGAGACGCAAGAAAGATAATTCGATAGAACTTGAAGGCTGAATAGAGTATCGAAATCAAAATCAGTAATCCCTGGTACTGATATGAGCACACAGAAGCTACGTAGTTGCGCCCGAAACTAAATGAATGCTAAATGAATGCTAGAAACTAAGTTAATGCTAACGTAGATACGCTCGTGCAATATCCGCAAAACTCTGCAGATCCTTCAATTAGTGGCTACGGAACCGTGTGTCATAAATCTACGATGGTGCAATCGAGCAAACAGTCGAGAGCACGTTGACACTAGCTCTGGTCTGCTTTTTCCTAAATAAAGTTCCAATTTTAAACACCACTGCAGAAACCAGTTTTGAATATATATATATATATATATATATATATATATATATATATATTTATGTATATATATATATATATATATATATATATATAATACCCATGCCGATTTATATATACGCAAATACTCTAATAACATGCGATTTTGCAAATTGGGTGATAGCTGGCCTACAGCGGCCAATTTTAGAGCGCTCGCGCTTACGCTTAAGCTGTGTTGTCTCCCAAGTCTCTGCGTAGGCATCCTGTCTACACATCTTGCATCGCAAGCAAAGCAAATATATATCGCAACTGCTTTTTTAATGGCAGTAGCACTTACTAGATTAAAACACCACTCGATGTTGCGCTATATCAAGTCAGACGTTCGAGATCCAGCTACTAAACCTAAGGATTGATGATGATCTGCAGGCATGTAAATGTAGAAAAACATTATGTCTTCATTGTGGCTTCATCTGACTAATTATTTAATTACATATATCAGATTCGTACGTTGATTATTGTTGATATTGCCGGAAGTCTTCGTCATCCATAAAGCGCGTTGATGACTAGTGCGCTGTCTGCTCAGCGCTTTAATACAACTCAACCTGACTAAATAGTTTCCTAGACAAGAGCGATAAAAGTACTCCTCGTTTTTTTCTACCTTTCCTGCGGTCACCAATAGCGTCACACTTTGTCACAATTTCGCTTATTCGTGGCAATTGCAGTTATTTGTGGTACATACATAGAACTAAAATAAAACATTTCATATCTAATTTTGGATATAGAAGAGAAGAATGGCATACTAGGTACATGCTGCGCAACAACCTGCACTGCGGTTCTATAGCTTAGCTGGTGGTGAGTTTTATGTTACTTTATATTACTCAAATATAATTTTTTTTCAAAACTTAATTGGAATTAGATGGTAATGCACCATCTCTTTTTATTGAGAGATCTGTGCTCCCCGTTTTTTTTTTCCATTATGATCGATTTTTAATCTACTTCGGCATTCACCTTCTTTAAATTCGGAACCATAAAAAACAATTTAGGAGTGGCCGGTCTGACCCAGGCCTCTCAAATGCAAGGCAAACGCTTTCGCCACTAAGCCATCTTGCTCGGTTTATAAGAATGGTGGTGATAATAAGTATACTTATTATTACTTTTACAGAGAATTGGTTTACACTGTAAAATTATTATCATTATTATTATTATTATTATTAGTTAACTCGCTCACGTGTCCGCAAAGCCAGAATGACTAATAATACTGATATCGAGGTAGCAAATCTAGGGGGAACGGCGGGCAATTTTTATTACCCCAGGTTTGGGTAACCCATGAAAGGGAGCCTCCTCGACTTATATAAAACAAAAATAAAATAAAAACATTATATATATATATATATATATATATATATATATATATATATATATATATACATATATATTATGAGTCTATTCTTTTGAGTCAAACCTCCTGACAAGAATGCGACACGGAGCGCCCGTCGAGGTTTCGGTCGCTTGCTTGGCCCAGATTCTACGTGCGGTGGGAGCCATATTGCCTGCCGTACCTGTCGACGGCCAACAGCGATGCGGCATGCGCGTCTATTGGCGTGGCTGTTGGCTAGCACCACTACCACTAGCTGCTACTACTACTACTACTATATGAAGGCACTACAGCGAATTTCAGAGGCTTCAATCATCAAGAGAAGGAGAAAAAGAAAGCTAAGCGACGGAGAGAAAAACAGGGAGGGGGGAGAGAAAGGAAGGCACGTCAGCGACGACGAGACAACGATCAGAACTAGGATAGCAGCAAAGCGGGCAGGTAAGTAGCGGGTAGAGAAAAGAATGGCTTGCCCACCACCATGATGAAGCCTTATCTGTTCGCAGCAGACATGTCTAGTGGGCGCGCGATCTTCAGCTTGTCTGTTTGTGGGGGGGGGGGGGTAGAAAAAAAGGTCGTTTGTCGTTTTCCGTGTCTGCGCTCTGCGCCAGTGTAGGCCGAGGCACTAGGGAGAGAGTTTGGCGAGGCTTGAGAACCAGCAGTGGAAAGTGGAGGGGCATGGGTGATGGAGAGCCAGGGGGCAAAAGTGGATGGGTATGGGGCGTAAAGAACCAACGGTGGAAAGTGGAGAAACGGGGCAGAACACCGGCGAGGGTGAACATGTGCCAGCGTGGGCGTGACGTGTGCGTGTGTGTGTGGTTGTCTGTCTACTTTTCACGCCTCTCCTTTTTTGTCCAGCTGTCCTCTAATCGAAGCATCTACTCCGGTCGAGTCTACGTTCCTCATCCTACGTGCGTACTCTGTACGTTCGCCACGTTGCCCAGATCTCAACGCTGTGCAGGCTAAGCCTTCAGACGAAGAAGCCGGTGGTGCGCGTGGGTCGCGTATTATAGCGTCATACGTTGTTGGTCGGTGGCGTCCGTGACGAACTGCCGACAAGGTCGCACCGACACGAAGCGGTAGAAAACGATGGCGATGAGTAGTCTTTGTTGTTGCACGTCGCCATGTAACCAACCGACTCAGAGCAGGATCAACACTGCAAACAGTAGGGCGGAGGCACTGCAGGATCTGACCGGGCCTACTTCTCACTCTTTTCCTTTTCTTCTCCTGTTTCTTCCGTTTTTCCTCTTCTTCTTTCTCGCCTCCTTCGTGCTCTTTCATGATGCTGCTCAATAGGTGTCCTCGACCCTACTTGAGGTACAGACGTGCCTACTGTTACTCTAGGTTACATGTGCGAACATATGTAAATATATATATACATGTGTGTATCCATATACATATACATTGTCTGGTTCCTCCATGCTTCAGCGTTTGTTTGTTGACGCGCAATGTTTATGTAAAGTCGTCGAGTAAGTAAGTACCTTCGGCATTACGTGCTGTTGCTTCGGACCGCCGTGCGCCCTATGGGCCGCTTAGATCCAAGCTGTCAGGCTGTGCCAGTAATGAATAGAGTGCGGGGAGCGGGGGGGGGGGGGCTTCGAGTGGGGGTAGCGGCCGGCCAGAGAGGTACAAGTGTGATCGGACAGATTTACCCTCCACCTATAGGTGTGTATCGTCCTTGTATCGCCGTCGGCGCCGCCTCTTACCGTAGTCCACTCTCTACAGCCTGTCACGGTAGGTCGCGGCCCCCTCGGATCTTGCAAACCTTGTGTCGTCACCTAGACGGCCGGGGTAAACCGCGTGCGCGCCTAAAGAGGTTGGCGTGCAGCTCGCCATTAACAGCCCGGGGCAGCAGGCAAAAGACCGTGGCGGACGTGGCGGGCAAGAAAGCGCTGTTCTATAACCCCTGCAGGATAGTCACTGGCCAGCGGTAGTTGCCCTTCGAGTAGTAAACTAGTGGTGGATTAGTCGTCGACGTCATCGTCGTCGTCGTCGCAGTGTGTGCTCGTAGCGAATGAGGATAGCATTGAAACTTCCTTATTTTGGCGCCTTTAATCGAGCTGGACGGTTATGGAAGCATCGGACCATCGTTGGTGTCAATAAAGGTCATAGCGCTGCTTCATTTCTTGCCCATGTCGTTGATATTGTTGTTTTTGTCGTTCTCGTTTTTACTGCCGCCGTTGTTAATATTGTATTTAATGATTTTGTCGTTGTTATTGTTGTTGTTGTTGTTGTTGCTGCTGCTGCTGCTATGCCTGTGCATTGGTTATTATGTTCGTGCTATTACTGTACAGTTATTGCTGCCGTATGTATTGCTGCCGATAATGCAGCCAGCAATGGAAGGCCAAGCGGGCCAGATTAGCTGATCGCGTCACTAGACGTCATAGGCGCCTTAAACAAAAACGTTTGCTTTCTCCGTATCCTGCAGCAGACATCAGCAATGCCGCATTTGGTAAAACTCAAATGGCGCCGGCTAATCGTACTATAGCGTCTACGCGTTTATCTGCATATGTTGTTGTTATTGTTGTTTTTGCTAATATTGTCATCAGTGTTGATTTTTATTGTTGTCACTATTGTTGCCTTCGTGGCTGTCGTACGCGTGGCAGAATCGCTATGTTGTTGTGGTCGTCATCGCTTTCATTGATATTGTTGTAGCCTTTGCAACTAGTGTTTTTGCTATCATTGTATTACAATAGTATGCTGATGTTGTTATTGAGAAGGCCCTGCAGCATGCGACCTTCTTGGTCAGAACGTTGCTATCGTTCCATTCATTTACCGTGTAGACCACGAATAGAGGAAAATACACAGTCAGAGCGGCCTTTTCTCTTTGACCCTTGCTGGCCCTGTGGTTGGTGCTGCTGTTACGTTATTGTTCGCACCAGCGTGATGACGAGTAGAAGCGCTGCGTGTCAAGATCCGACAATCAGATTAGTGCCAGGACAGACAGTGCCTGAGGGGGTTCCGCTCGTTGGGTCCACACGCTCTGCCCGGCTCCGGCCTGTGGAGCCAACCGAAGCGACCTAAGGCCGTCAGCAGCGAATGAACCCCTAGACGTCCTCCTTGCGTCACGGCCATAGACACGTTGGCCTCGGATCGACCAGCCCTCGCAGACGGGAGGGCCTTTAAACCCCAAAGGTTCTACCTTCTCGTAGCGTGCTCCCAGCCACTTCCTGCAATACATTTCCTCCTCCCCTTTGTTGCCGTATAGCCGCAGCCAACGTGGTCAGTGGCTACGAAGGCCGCCGGCATTTCGGGGCCACTCTACGCTGCTGATGCATTACATAGCAGTCGTGAATGAACTACTTCTACTACGTTGAGTACGTATGCTGTTTCCGTGCAGTATGTTTACGTGCGTGATATCATAGACAGGATGGCAGGATTAGTTGGATTGTAGCCCATATTATTTGAGGTCACATCATCGAGACCGCAGCAGATGCTAACCGCTGGAGACCTGGAAATTTGTCTCACCGGCATCTACGAGCATGTATTATGAAACAGCTATTTCGAGTGGCTTCTTGGTACAGTTGGGTACAACTCAGCATCTAATAAGTATTTCATGACGAAGTGTTTGAAAAATCGTGTGTGTTTGCTATTCTGACCAAAAAGGAAGCTTGTTTCATACAATCGCAGTTATGATCCGCATACATTGTTGTAGTCTAATTTTTCCATTACGTTGGCAATATAATCACGACATAGATGGGATGTAAATATAACATGTTTCGTTCTGTCTAAATTCAAGACTAGTTAAACAGAACCAAGTACGAAGAAGGATTTAAAATACACACATTGGCTCGCGCTGTGCCCGCTCTTTGGGAGTTCTTGGATTTTTTTCACTAAGACAGATGTGTTGTGTGCAAAAGAGACCACTCGATAATTATGAGAGTATTTTTTAAATAGAATACTACGTCGGTGTTTAAAATAAGGCAGAGAGGACTAGGTACAGAGCTTTGCGGAACTTTTGTCGCATCCGCAAGAGCATTGCCAGTTCAAACGCGGGCGCCTTTGCCTCAAAAATACGATAAAGACGTTGTTTACAAAACATTTATTCAATACCAAGTTGGGATTGTAACCGCATGTTAACCGTTGGGGTGCCCCGATCGAGAGGGAGCGCCCGTAAGGAATGAATGATAGGAAAAGAGCGGGAAATAGGCAGCAAAGGTGAACCAGCCTTGGGATTAGGCAGGGTCAGCGAGGGACGCCCCAGGCGATGACTTTCGACGCACTCCCAGGTGGTGGAGCTGTGGAAGATTTACTCAGTTTGCGAGTCCCAGACTAGTCACCACCTTAGGTGGCCCATGTCCATCAGGATTCCCGTAATCCCCCAAAGTAACGCTGAGTGGTTTCAGCAGGAAAAAATTTAGTCTCTGCGAGAAACACAAATTTCTTAATCTGTTTATTGCTCCTTTATACATCTTAATCATTTGGCAATCAAGTCCGTTGTCGCAAACAATAGTCAGAGACAACTATGAGTAGTGCATTAGATGCGGCAGGATCAATCTGCGGCCTTGCGACATTTAGTCCTGTTTAACCTGTCCCAGATCAGGCATTGTCCCACTTCTATATTTGTTTGCAAAATAAATATTGTTTACATTCTGTACAAGAACGTAATGACAGTGCGATCATATGGACGTCATCGTGCTAAGGGCAGAGCTAAACTTATTTTGGCCAATTACAGAAGTGTTTATTATGGGGTCGTCTTTCTTCCGGAACCCAAACAGGCGAGTTCCGAACAGAAAGGGCTTAGTCGTCGAGGGAGAATGGCCCATCTGGTGAGGTCCGTGGAAGTAGTAGGAATTTCTGCAGGCTTCAGTTATACAATTTAATTTATTTCACAACTTAATTGCAATTTCCAACATATGTACAAAACGCCTTATACATCTATAGCATCCGGCCCACGTCGAGAAATAGTGCAGGTATTACCGAAGCGTCTGCCAGTCCAATTCGAGATATTAAGCGTAAGGCGGCATGCAGAACTGGCATCAACACTGGTCTCATGGCCGATGAAAACCTGGAGCACACAAAAGGTAGCCGTGCAAGATATATCTTATGTATACATGACATCTTGAGCATGCAACTCCCTCCCAAAGGTACCACAAGTATAAATGTCAGGATGTTCAATCTAGGCAGAGACTTCACGACCATTTACTGCCAGTCCTGCAAATAGTGCTGGACAAGTTCGGTAACCGGCGGCCTCTGCCCGACTCTTAGTGTTTCCACTGCCGATTCACAGCCAGCCATCGAGAATATCAAACGTGTCTTCGCCGTTCGAGGTAGACAAAGAACCCGCTACTTGTATGTGGCGGCTTCAGGTGGGCAAAGTTTGCCGCCGAGAAATGTATCCCGCCTGGCACCTGTCACCGATCTACTGTGTGACTTCAGAAATTCCAACCTTAGATCTTCACGGACAATTTTGCCTGTGGCCGCCAGTCAGCCTGTTGTGAAAGTAAGCCTCTATCATGCCAAAGTTTCTGCGGAAAGCCCAGAAGTCGCTATGGGCGACCACGACGTAGTAAGCGTACACAACGACAGCAAACGTTTTGAATGTCAGCGACTAGTACAACGATTGGCAGGCAGCAGAGCCCTCTCATTCGTTATACTCCTATATGTACAGGGTACGCCACCAGTGGTAAGTGTTTTCGCGCGGAAAGTCCAAATATGTCGCGTCTCTGAAACTTCCTTAGCTACTCGAAAATATAGAACGAGGGTATGGTCGTTGAATTGATCACTGTCATTTGCGCAGTAAAAATCTCTGTATTGCGGAATCTCTATCAGTCTCTCTCTCTCTCTCTCCCCTAGAAAGCCAGAATTAATACGACAGTTGAAGTCACCGGCCCACAACCGGCTTGGTTCTGACACTTCCGACTTTTAAACGGCGGCGACACCAACACTTGCGGCAATTAGCCAACCACGCAGCTGAACTGTCGACGTCGCTCAGCTAAATCCCTCTGTTCGGAGGCACTTCACGCGCGTTACACAACGTAAGCTCACCCAATCCAGAACTGCACTGCCCTCTTGGAGGTTTCAACGGCGTCGATCTGCTATATCCTGCGGCGGGCCTAACGCCGGCGGTCAGCTTGGTTGTCGCCAAACAGCCTGCACAATGCATTGAACCCAATCTTGACACTGACCATTTATCACGGAGTCGCAAACGAAACTCTATCATCTTGCGCAGCCATCGGGGACTTTTCAGACGCCTAGCTCGCATATGATAGTCCTCTGCCGACAAGACCTCGCAGGTGTCTTGGTCAAATCATATCGAAACCTGCAGCAGTTCTGCTGAGTGAGAAGGAGTAGAGGGCCCTTATTATGTGCCCTCAACACCTTGTGCCACATCTGTTTGTACCAAATGTGGCGTTGAACGCGTAAACATTTTCTTCCAAATATGGCAGGGCCAAGAAAGCCCGGTAAACACGTCGATGTGGTTGCATTATGGTGAGCCGTCCCTGGAAGGCAAGCGAGCGCTCATCATCAGGTCTTAGGGGTTTCAGAAGCGGTCTGCCTGCTAGATATATATATATATATATATATATATTTGCTAATACAAGATTTATTCTACATACATTGAGACTTCTTAGCGCCCATCACATTTGGCGAGAAAATGCAAATACCATCGATACTTAGCGCATTTCTGCGAGCAGAACCTTATGTACACACGACGACTAGTGCACTTTTCATGCCTGGCCTCGCGGCTTTGACACCCCGCGGCTCGCAACAGTATCGTACACTTAGCGTTCCCGAACTTACCCAACGAATGGATTGTATATAGATGGAGCTACGCAGATCTATAGATCGGCCTATATATTAATATAGGAATACAAAACGATTAATTTGTATAACTTTGTTATGTTAGCATCTTAGAGTGGACAATTATATCCGCATATATATATATATATATATATATATATATAGTCGTCTGTCGCTCAATGACCGTTAGATTGAGATTGAAACGCTTTGTTCAAGTTATAAAGTAAAATATACATTCGCATATATGCATGTATGTGATGTAATCAATATGTAGTTATAATCTGCAAGTAGTGCAGGGTGTTGGCGGCCCCTAACACTCATGAATATGCCTAAAGATCCTCCGTGGGTATAGATCGCTGATGTAGCGCTTCCGTGCGATAAACACAGGAACCATGCTGCTAGCCCTACGCGTTGTCGTTAGCCTTTCAACGAACATTTTATTAAATAGACGCGGGTTCTGTCTCAGCTGGAGCAGCAGCATTCCTTGATCAAGCTTCTTAATCACGTCAATTGTGTGGGGTTCTCTGAGTTTTCCATTCTGTACGTCTAGGGGCGGAATTTACCGGAGCTCCGTACACCGGTCCGCAACTCCATCGCACGCACAACTCTGTTCCTCTAGCGTCCGAGACGCCCCCGGCCCATTAAGTATAGGAATGTCCGACATTAACCCAGCAGCGACGGAGTCTTACGTCGACCACAAGCGCGGCGGGTAGATTACGTAGAAGTGCAATAACGATGTTAATAATCAGAGCAATAATGATACAAATAAAGAAATTCCGAACAACAACTCAGCAACCCTGCGACTCTTATATTAAAATAAGCATGGGCGAATACGTTGTATGGAACGGCACGCATGAAACAGTCACCTGTGTGCTCAACTCTAATTTGTTTTTACTTATATTGTTGCAATCATGCCTGCTGCATGGTATATAGATGGATTGCGTAAGTCTGCATATATAGGAAATATTTACATGTTTATTGATCGGGCCAGACCGTAAGCATAAACATTCTGTATAATATATATCATCTGAAGGATATATCAAATTTGCAATTTAAACATATTCAGGGTGTTCGAATAATTTCGTCTAAAACTGTAGGGTATGGTCAAGCTCAGTGAAAAAATCACTTTGCCAATGGAAAGGGGGAGCGGAAATATTTTGTATAGGAGTGAGACATTTAATGTATTAAACTGCGGTTTTAGGTAGGTTGTCCAAAATAAATATATAAAATTCACGGTTGTAAGAGAACGCATTACTCAATTGAAAAACCAAGCAAGCTGGCGCATTCCGGAGAAAATTTTACGTCATCTGAAATATTGGTTGGATTGGTCTTGGCCAGACCTGGAACTCTATATGCAATAATATCATCTTGGATAGTCTACCTAAAATCACACCTTATAAAATTGCATTAAAAATCACCTCTCACTCATATGCGTTTTCGCGCCTCCTTTCTATTGGCAAAAATTATTTTCTCACCGAGTCTGACGATATTATCCGGACACCCTGTTTATATATATATATATATAATATATATATATATATATATAGCATTTACCTGTACCACCATCAGCCTGAGCCAAGATAGAGGGTTGCCGGAGGATGCCGGCAGCCGTCGACCAATGGCTAGCGCATCTACATACGGTGATGATATACAACGTATGGGCTGCTTCGTAGCGGCATTCATTCTGCATATCTTTTTCTATGGTTTGCCCCTCCCCCCCCCCCCCCGTCCCGCCCCTATTTTTTGTTCGGCAGCTGCACAGCTTGTCTTGTCGGTGAAAAATAGTCAGAGAAACCCCGGCGGCCCGCGTCGTCTGGGGCTGCAGGTCGTTCGTCGGCTCTCCATCTTTCGTTCGGTTCTTTTCGAAGCGGCGGACCGGACCGGGCCGGTCCGGCCGGTGGTTAGCCGCCGGATACAGGATGCTAAGCTACGTGGTATCAGGACAACTAGGCCAGCAGAAGAGGACCTCATGGCTCATCTAGCTTTCTAGGACAGGACAGCCTAGCCTGGCCGGACGGAGTGTCCTTGTGACGGTGGCGTCTTCACAACGTTTTCTCGTCGTCACCGACCGCAATGCAGCGCAGGCATTGGCGACAGACATCGATCAGCAGCAGCAGCAGCAGCAACAACAACAGTAACAGTGGCGGCAACCACAACAACGACAACAGCAACCACAACAACAACAACATCGACGGCGACGTGCGGTTTTTGTGCTCCAAGCTGAACGCCCTCACGCCCGTTGTCCCCACCTGGACGGGCCAGCACCGCCGGCTTCTATGAGGAATTGTGAGAAGGAAGCGTTTTGTGTGAGCCGTTCCTGCGGCCGGTTGCTAGAGCACTAAGGCATCTTCTACAACTGCTGCTGTTGCTACTGCTGCAACTGTTACTGCTCTAGGTATGACCGTTTGCACCGAGACGATTCGGTTCCCGGTTCGTCTTCTGTGGCCAGACTCGGTTAAGCGACACAGGCGACATCTCTGTCATGACCATAAGCATCATCACCAGCGCTATTGCTAACGCCACTACCCACATCAGCAGCAACAACAACATTGTCGCATTACTGAGTCGAGGAAGGAAGGCGACTCAAGGCGGCCAACGGGAAAACGAGATGACGAAAACGTGGCAAACAACTCATCGAGAGTCGGAATGAGTCTTCGTAGTTACTTCAACGGACTGCCGGACGGTCAGCATGGCCGATGAGCGATATATATATATAATATATAATATATATATATATAATCTGTAGAAGAGAAAAAAGGGATATATATATATATATATAATATATATCTATATATATATATATATATATATATCTAATTATCGTAGAGAAGAGAAAAAGGGGAAGAGAGCAAAAAACTTCCAATATTCGATAGCCGCCTCTGAGTAGCAGGATGCTTGCTAAATACTACCACTACTACTTCTACGGTGTTAACCGCAGTGCTGTTACAATGCTACTGTATCGGTCGTGGGCGTGAGAACGCCAATACAGGCATCCGCGACGCATCGCAACAACCACAATCAGTGTTGTTATAAATAGTTCTGGAAAGACTCATCTAGGTAGTTTTCACTGCTAAGAAATGTTTACACGAATAGTGTCTGTGATATATTACTTTTAGCGCTTGTGTGTTTGTTATTGTTTTGTTGTTGCACTAGAACAAGTTCAATTCGAGCTAATTAGATTGGGTTTTAATCTTTTTTTTACCAATTATAGGGTAAATAAATAGATAATTTGACGAATGATTCTATTTGTGTGCATACATCTATTTGTGTGGCCTTATATTGTTTCGCCGCTAGCTCAGATTTGCCTAAGGTACGTGGGGGACGAGGCTTGCCCCATTTAGAAATTTTCTGATTTCTCCATTTGTCGCTTCACTCAAAACCTTGAAAAATAATATAGTCTTCTAAAAATAATGTTCCCAACTGCAACATATATATATATATATATATATATATAAATTGGCAACATGGCCGGCAACTGTAATATATTTTTTTCGAAAATTTCGGGGAAAAAAGCATGCTCGGTACGCTCTTACATGATTTAACGGTAGGCAACAATGCGCTAGTGTTTAATAATAATAATAATAATTCCACGGTCAAGCTGAGAGTTAATTGCTATGTGTAGAATACAACATCTGGCAAGTGCCTTTCCACCACATCCATCTCGTGGCCCATCCTCTTGGCATAGTTTTTGACGATTGTTTGGCATATTTGTGGTCTAATTCAGCAATAGCCGCGCGAATACGGTCTTTCAGGGATTGGTTTGGAAGTATCCCTGTAGACGCAGTCCTTTACTAAACCCCGTAAAAAGGGATCCAAATGCCAAAAATTTGCCCATCCACACATCATTAAGCTAAAGGTTGGCGTAATCGAAAAAAATATATTTTGTTGGAAAAAGCATCATCCTGCTCGTTGGTGAACTTGTAGCGATCTTGAGGATTAGCAAGGCTTAACTTTAAAGTCGTCGATTCTTATGAGGGTACAAATCTAATTATTCTTTTGAAACTCCTCGCAAGCTTTACCCTGAAAAACTCAGTTCCTTAGCACAACGGCGGGCCAAAGTCGGGGGTTCTCGTCCATACTCTCGTAAGTTGCAACTATATTTTATATTATTTTATCGGCCACAGGCGGTCCAGGTGGTTTATTGCTTCCAACAGAACCTGTGGACTGAGATTTCATAACCAAAAACTTCACCATCGTGGTCGCTGGGCGCAAGTTTCTACCGCATTTATAGCGCTTTTTTCTGAACACTGCCCCCGGTGAACAGCTATTTTCGTGATAGCTCATTGCCTACACATTGCTTTATACTCGATTGCTCCATCACGAAACAAAATCTAAACAATCTGTTACCAAAGTATATATAAATATATACATACACATATAGCAAGTTAGCATATACAATATGCTTAATACATTTATATACAAAATAAAGTCAATCCAACGATCTCTTTTCTCGAGGCTACTTGGCTTCCGTTCCATTGGGCGAGCAATTGCAAAGATTCTTGTGTACACATAACGACTAGTGTTTGGCGTGCCGCCCCATAGGCTCTTAGGAAGTACACATTTGCAAGAGCAACCTCTTTTACGGCTTCCGCTGCCTTACCTTGCAATTCACGTAAGAACTGTTGGAGTGGCGACTTAACCTTAAGCTCAATGGGTCGCACTGCAGGCACAGGAGTTGCCTTTGAATCTCTTACACATCCAAGGACACGCAAGCAATTGATGCCCGACACCTGCCTGCAAAATGCTGCGAAGACGTCACTCACCATATACCCTGACGTCAACCCTGAGATCTAACTACGGAATAGAGTTGGCAAACCCTAGCAGTTGCGACCATTGACCCTCTTGACGAAACTTCATCGCTTTCGTCTTCTGTGAATTGATTTGAAATTACCGCTTAAGTAGGGTAGGGCTTAAAGGGTAGGCAATAAATGTCGGGTGACCCGAGATCGCTGTGTACAACTACGCTATAATTACGCCTACATTCGCACATATTATGACAACTGCGTCGCGACATACTGCGTTTTCTAAGCTCTTTCCGCACTTCGCGGCTTAGATGGGAGTGCGAAAAATCCGTTATATGCTCTATCCTTAAACCTACTCTTTAATCATAGCGCGTATGCTTTTCTCCGGGTGGACCAGCTACGCGTGAGATGCGTCCTTCGAATTCTCGAGCGAGCGCCTTCTCCTTCTCTTCATATAATCCATAGACCGTCTTTTGTGGTATGCACTACGATGTCCATAGACGGTGTCAAAAGACGTGCTCTACGCTCTGCAATTATCTGGGAATCAGGGTGTAAACCTCTTGATTGTTGCAAGAGCTCCGACACTTGCCGACGTTTAAGGTTATAGATCTTATTGAACCAAGGAAATGACCGCCTCCGCCATCTTTCCTATTTAACTATTGCCTACGCCTTAACGAGGACTTTTTGCAAGAGCTGTTGCTCTGGTCCATACTGCCACCCAACATTAGCAGACTTGACTCGCTCTCAAGAACACGCAAATCAAAGCGCTGGTATGGGTTGGCTGAGAGCTGACACGGCCATGATCAGGCGCGCGCAGAATCGCCCTTGAGGTTGAATCTACCTGGAGTGAGCTTTAACCACTTCTCAGCTTGATACAAGCGTTGCATGCGGAAGCAGCTCTACTCACAGGAAGATTGATATTCTATTTACTGCTTCGCCCTCCTTTGGCAAAACCTGCCATCGTATGAAACCCTCGCATATTATCGAAATGCAGTTCCTTCCGAAGAAAGGTTTCGACATCTTTAAACGTGCGTTCTAGAGCTAGCACCACTGCTTCAGATAAACCCTTGCAGTTCCATAGTAGTATTTTGCAAACGTCGCCCTGGCATCATGCAGCGCTCGAATATGTAGTATGGAGAGTGTACATATTATACAGAGCTATTAAACGTGGTGTCTACTAGCACCAAACAAAATTATATCTAGATGTAAGGAATTGCGTTGTTTCTTTTTCCTACAAAAACGCGTCGATATAGTTCGTCGATATAGTTTTCAAGGCCAGTAGAAACCACAGCAGAAATAAGACTCTGCCCATAAAAATAAATCCTGTTGCATACTGAGCCCTATTGCTTTTCGGGCCGGTCACTTTGTGGAACAAGAACACGGAAACTTTTACAGGGCTGTAACAGGCCTGTTATTTGTTCACCTGCGCCGTTAGTACTTTTCTTTAATATCCTCGTGCCTAAAAATGTGCATGCTGTCGGAATACCATGGTTTTTTGAAAAGGGTATGACATTGTCTGGATTTGCATTTCCGTGCAAACCGTCGACACAAACCAGAACCCCGCTAGACACTGTTATATGCATGTTTAGTAGATTTGCCATATAAAACGACGGTCGACATTTTGCCTATGATTGAATTGCATATATAGGGTGCGGCAATAGTAATTTATAGGTTTTAAACAATGGGACATAAAAGACAAAAAAGACTAGATACGATGAATAGACGAGTTTCATCAGATATAATGCCGTTATGTTTGGAAATATAATGTCAGAAAGATGGCCGCCCCGGGATGTGGGGAAGAAGAAACCAACCGGGAGGGACACTCCTTTGGTTGGTTTCTTCTTGGCGAGGCATTCCTAAAGCCATTGTTTACTGGGGCAACAACTATTTCTTTCCGGTTAAGGGTTCAGCCAGCATCTAATCCCCCGAGGTAGAGGTCGCGGTAAAGGCGGTAGCAGTGTCGCCCGCGGGTGACCGACGCAGGCCATCGTAATTGGCCCTAGTGCAGCCCTATAACAGCTGCTTTAGATAATGCCTGCAGTGGCTATGAAAGCATTATCAGTATCATCCGACAGCCGAACTTCGACGTACGTAACCCGTAGTGCGGTGCTGGCGCTTGGTCTCATTTGCGAGAACGAAGTCAAGGCTTAAAGCGAAATAAACCTGTTCTACGATCGGCAGCAGAAGACTCCTTCTGCCTTTCTCCATCGTCCTGCCTTGAGGGCGGTCTTTTTTTTGTACAGAAACGACACTTAAATAGCCTGCCGGTTGTCTGCTGTCTACATGGTCATGAAATTAGATCTACCTCAGGCATGCGTGTGACATAGCGCATTTACAACAAATCTCGTAGAATCGACGAGTCGCATTGTGCTCTATGCAAGTGTGTCAAGCTGGCATCGGCAACTTTGTCTCCAACCAAACAGCCCGTATAGCGGGTAAATAATGACAGCTCCGCTACACGCCGCATTTGGCGTGTCAAATTTTGCAACACGTAATGAGGGAGAAAACTGAGAAATCGTGCGAAACGACCCAGGAAACTCCCCATTTTCGACACACTGAAACAGACCGCAGTAAGGCTTCATATCGTAGGATCGACTCCTTGAGGCATCTAGTAAGGCAGGGGTCAGACTAGCTAGAGATAAATGTTCTGTAGCCGGCATTGAACTGAATGAATTAACGGTCTTTCTTAACGTTTATAGACTTGGCTTGAGAGTCTGCATAAATAGAAAATCATTGTTTAGTTACTTGATGTTTTATGTTTTATGATTTCATTCATACTTTAATTAGTAGACACAATAGCTAGGTGTAGACAGGCCTAAATCGCTTCACCCCTCATCACCGCTTCGCCTAAACAATTTTTTTGGGCTGACCCTCAGCCAACATTTAACGTCCACGGCTTTGGTTTCGCAATACCACTTCGTAAGACGGACACCATAACTACAACGGCGGGGATCAAACCTATGCGTCAACCGGTCGCAGAACGCACGCGAATGCACCACGTCATCGGACTCGACTCAACGCTTGACCTGGAGACTTCGACCCGGCCGCGAGGGTGCAGACACCTCAACCTGAATCGACCCAGACAATCAGTTGAACCGCAATTTCTGAACATTTCTATATTTCCCCAGGGCAGCAGCCTTCTTGAAGCAATAAATACATTGTGGAACCAGCCAGAGTCGAGGGCTCGGTCGACCTCGGCCGGCCAACCTAACCGTAATTACTTACAGCAGCACCTCGCATAGAGGGATAATGGGTCATTGGTTGCTTTGGCACTAGCTACGACAACCACGCCGCTGGCTCTAGGTAGGCGGCAACAACGGGATCTTTTGATCGGTCGTCAGACGATGAACGTAACTACCTTCTAGATTGGCGGTCCAGCCGGTCCAGGCTGGAACATGCTCAGTTCGTCATCGGTTAAAACCATAACACCGTTGCTTATTCGATGCAATTTCCATTATCGTTGTGAATGATGTTGACGATCAATGGGTGTTGTCGTTGTTGTTGTTGTTGTTATTATTATTGTTGTTGGTGTTCTTGTTGTTGTTGTTGTTGTTGTTGTTGGTGTTGTTGTTGTTGTTGTTGTTGTTGTTGTGTTGTTGTTGTTGTTGTTGTTGTTGTTGTTGTTGTTGTTGTTGTTGTTGTTGTTGTTGTTGTTGTT
Organism: Dermanyssus gallinae; assembly: GCA_003439945.1. Taxonomy (NCBI): domain Eukaryota; kingdom Metazoa; phylum Arthropoda; class Arachnida; order Mesostigmata; family Dermanyssidae; genus Dermanyssus; species Dermanyssus gallinae. The sequence goes on from QVRM01004460.1 coordinate 30,875, forward strand.
GTTGTTGTTGTTGTTGTTGTTGTTGTTGTGTTGTTGTTGTTGTTGTTGTTGTTGTTGTTGTTGTTGTTGTTGTTGTTGTTGTTGTTGTTGTTGTTGTTGCTGTTGTTGTTGTTGTTGTTGTTGTTGTTGTGGTTGTTATGCGTTGCTGTTATGCGTTGCTGCTTCTAATGAATACTGCTATTATAAAAAAAAATCAACCACAGCCACATATATCGAAAATGGCAAACGCAAAGCAAAACACGACGAGAGAACTTTCTCTTCTGGCGGAAGGGGGGAGGTGGGCGCAAGATGTCCTACGTCTACAGAGAGCACCGCGTTTTCCGGCCCAGCCAGCCGTGCTCTTTTCCGATCGCTTATGCAGTCACTTCCCGATCACTTCCTGATCGAATCGAACCGGAGGGCCGGGGAGCGGCTTAATGATTATTAATTACTCGGGCAGAATTGTTATTACGTGTGCTTCGCTAAGCTCTGGCCAGACGTTTCTGCCGGCGAAGTTCCTGGCTATACAAAAGGGCGACTGCAGGCGTCTTTCAATCGCAGCCACCTAGAAACGAGTACATATAAGTATATAACGCGCATAGCACGACTTACGGCGCGAGCATCTAAACAAATCGCGCTACAGCGGCGCAAATCGCGCAAACACGGTCCTGGTGGCACCGAGAGTCGGTGATGGGCGGTCGTCGTCGTCGTCATTACCCAGTCTAATGGAGCTTCAGGACTCGATGTACATACTTGTGAGGTGCTGTCGTCGTCCTGCTAACCAAACGAACATCCGGGACGTGTGTCGTATCCGGTTGTCGACGACTCTGGTTCCCTGTCGCCTGCGTGACGGCCTGTTCTTTGTAGGACGCTTATCCCTTAACGCGTTCGCCTGTGCAGGTTGCAGATACGTCGCCTGGTCGTTGACGTTCAAGGCAGGGCATTATTCCCTGTGGTGATTTAGCGGCTAAGTATCGGGTTTTTTTTTCTCAACCAAGTAGTTTCCTAAGCTTTCTTCTGAACTTGGGTCAACCTTAGAGACGAGTTGTTTGTTGTACGACGTTCAATCTCTCCACTGACTGGTCATGTATATGGGCTCATCATGAGTCATACCAATGATGTTTGACTAAAGCCATTTGACAGTGATGGGTATAAAAGGGCGAGGTGCTGGTTAGCAGCCGGCTTTGCGCTACTGCAGAGACAACGAGCAGAGCGGTCCTGGCAAAAGTCGTATTCCTAGTTAGAGCTTGTAGTGAATACAAAATAGTTGTGTAGCTTGTGTTTTAATAATGTCGGCTGAAGTTGGTGCGCTTACAATAATAATAATAATAATATTAATAATAATAATGGCGCGGAGCTCAATGGAATAGTGCGAAGGGCACTGAGAAGAGCAGGCATACCATCCACTCGCGAGGATCGGAAGCAGTGAGTTATGACCTGGTGGGGTTACCATACTCGTCGATGGCCACACGGCACATGCCTTGTCTGGGATGTAACTATCTCATGAACGACGGCGTGCTCGTTACAGCTTTTTGGAGTGTAGATGGGTCGCAGAGCACGCAGATTCGCTGTATCTCGAGCTGTCAAGGGGCTGCCACTTCATGTCTATTGCTCTAGAGGCAGTGTATCCTATACGTTTAGGCAATGCCGCAACGTTTTTTTGATGGATATCGCAAAATGTACGAAGGATATCACGGGCGACCGATGCTAAGCGATGCGTCTGAGCCAGATGCTGTCATTGGTCGTTTGCAAAAAGAACGCGGCTCGGAGTTTTTATTATAGGTGCAATAGGCTGAGACTAACTTAACTGAGACAACAAAACACTGTCACTCAGCAGAATAATAATAATAATAATAATAATTACTTACACCACAATTGTATACTTTGTCACACATAAATAAATGATAATATATATATATATATATAACATTTAACATGCCCTCATAATAATAATAATAATAATAATAATAATAATAATAATAAAAATAATAATATTATTATTACTATTATTATTATTTCATGTTAAACAATGTTACAGTTATAAGGTGAGAACGTACTATTGCAATTCTTTTAAAGAATTACTATACTACATAGCGCCTTATTATTATTATTATTATTATTATTATTATTATTAGTATTTCTCATTGCGAGGAAATGATAATAATGATTCATAATAATTGAGAGAGGTCTGAACGCGTGGCCTCATCTTTCTTCAACCCACTAACAGTCTAACTAGGCGCATTCCATCGCAGCCGTTATGGAGAAGACATTCCTTCATGCACACGACGAGCAGCAGCTGCAGCTGCAGATGCCGCTGCCTCCGCCTTGTTTTCCAAGATGGCCTCGATTCTGCCCTTTCAACTGTTCTGCGAAACTTCCTCAGTCGCTTACTTGTGAGGCGTATGCGCATCGGCACTTATTATTGTTATTGCTTTGATAATATTAATAATTATTATTATTATTACTATTATTAGCATTGCCTTCCCCCCACTGGTTACTGGAGACAGTCCCAGCGCCTCGCTCGTTCAACTCTCGACTGATGTGTACGATGAACGTGCACTGCATTGCCAATTGCCGAGTAGCAATCAACTACAACCGAGAAGATTTGCCGCACGCGGTGAAATATTATACAGCAGTGTAATAGAAGTGAAATCGTAGTGAGCACAGTAGTGAATTGAAAGTGAATAGGGTAGTGAAGTAAAACTGAATAGAATAATGAAGTAATAGTAAGTTTTGTAAACATAATATTGAACATATAAAAGCACACAAAAACGAGAAATTTGATGCTTTCTTGCTTTGTCACTACATTACACTCTGTCTTAGCCACAGACAATTCGGAGCTATCAATCATTTAGCATGGCAGAACGGTTAAGATGACTATCGGCTGGTTGGATCGGTCTCAAACATTTGGGCATTGGCCAATCCTAAAAGGATTTTCATGTTTGAGGTGTCTTCGTCCCAGATCGATAAATGAGCCACTGTCTCTCCCATTCGATTCTGACAGCTGTTCTCGTACGTCACAAGTAAGCACATTCTTTCGTTCATCTAAGTCGAGGATATATTGACATAAACAGTCGAATTGTTGGCTAAGGACCAACCCCCCTAAAAAGAAGCCTTTCGAAGAGACTTTGACTTAAGTGACAGGATGGCCAATGCTAGAATATGTAGTCTTGGCACAATACAGATATGAGTATATAATTTATTATTATTATTATTATTATTATTATTATTATTATTATTATTATTATTATTATTATTATTATTATTATTATTATTATTATTATTATTATTATTATTATTATTATCATTATACAGTTGTGAGGTGTGAATGTGTATTCTCATTATTTTATAGTTTCTTTCTTGCTGTCGTCAGCCCATCGCACCTAATATCGACGCGGCGTTTCCTCTGCAAACTGTCAATGAAAGCAGCTGCCTCAGAAAGTCGCCTTCGCGTGCATCTCCGGTGTTTGCTTGTATTCGATCACTTAAGTCTTTAATAAAAGAAGGCCGTCGTCTTAATTAAACCCCGTTTTACTTGTAATTCCTGTGTCATTAGAGCCCCCCCCCCCCTCTAATATATGAACTATTCTATTCCTACAAGAGTTAGCTAACCCCAAAACCCGCTTCATAAAGAAAAATCAAATTCTATCTAGTAAATGTAGATCTGCCTCTCCTAATTTCTCCTAAATAAGTGATATACCAAATGTTGTTATTGGTTTTACTTAAATCTTGAAAAGGGCGGACGCGGTATGTATTGAAAACATTTGCGGGTTTTTAATTGCTGCTGCCGCTCGAATGGCTTTTCCTACTCTGCTTTCAATATGTTTTCGAAAACTGCTTCCATTTGACATTATAGTGATCCCTAAATAGGTAAATTTGTTTACAAAATTTACTGTATTACCCCTAGCTCAAAGAACATCGTCATTCGCCAATATGATGTTTATGTTGTGAGTAAACAAGAAAAGTTTGAGAATACGAGCAGTAGCTGAATTAATAATAATGGCTACCGCCAAAATGCAATTCTAATAGTACTAACAACAACAATATGATAGTTCGTCAGCGAAAGCAGGACGAACAAAATGAGCAAATTTGGCAATCTTGATAAGGTATCACAAGCAATTGGAGTCATATAGAAAAACGGCGAATCTGTTTCATATATATATATATATATATATATATATATATATATATATATATATATATATGTGACTTGTTAGGACACTTTTTTTATGTACGCTCCAATAACCTGAGGAGTCAACGATCAATCACCTCAAAAGCCGTGGCCCGCGGTGAATTCGTGAACGGACTGTTTGCTTGGTGTATGGCCAAATAGGCCCATGATAATCCAAATAGCGCTCGCCTATTTGGTGATTAGTCACGATTGTCTTACAGAGGTATGTATATTGATACCAACCCTTCTATGTGAAATAAAATAGATGTTATGTTATGTTATGTTATATATATATATATATATATATATATATATATATATATATATATATCTATATATAATAGCGTATATAGGTTGTGCGAATAATCAACTGGCACATCAAAAGTTCTCGCGCTCAGGTCTGCTTTCCCACGATCGGTTCGCCTCAACTTAAACCGGACAGGGCCAGACTGTCAAATCCAAGATGTATTTGGCAGTGTGTACTCAAACATATCTTGGATTTTGAGTCTTACTCAACGAAGGAATGCGTACAGATAGTAGACATTTATCATAATGAGGGAAACTCTATAGGTGCATCGACATAACCGGCCTTGTGAAAATAGCATTCGCGAACTTGTGCAAAAGTTTCACACGACAGGTTCAGTACGTGAGTACATGCCAAGCCGCGGAAGCCCACAAGCAGCTCGTTCGACAATGTGGAACAATGTCGCGAAACACCGGGTCGGTGACCAGACCAGCAGTGGGATCTGTCGCATCCTGGTGACCTCAGCCTGGTGTAATTTGAGGTTAAATCTAGAGATAGTGTAACTATAAAAGTTTTAGCTGACGCAAGAGCTCAAGGCCGCGGACCATCAGGAGCGCCTAGGCTTTGTCCTATTTGGGTTCCGAGCTGATTTAGTGTGATGTCGACTTTGAATAAAATTGTCCTTTTCAGCAAAGCACATTTATATTTGAAGTGTAATGTAATGAACAAACAAAGCGGTCGCATCTAAGCAATCGATAACCCTGACGAGGAGCTGTTACATGACCATATGTGACAATCTGGTGCTCTGGTTATACGACCACTTTTTTTCGCTCTACCGTGAGCGTTATTGCAGCATATTCCGGAATTTGTCATTGGCGGAATTTGGACGAAATCGCTGCGAGTGAACTCGACCTCCCACAAAATGGTGCCACAAGCCACACAGCCGGCGAGGCAATTGAGCTTTTAAGGAAAAAATGTCCAGACGGCTAATCTCGCGCAACCCCGGCATTCACTGGCCAAGCTAATATGCAATTTGAAGCGTTACACTTTTTATGTAGGGTCTTTTAGAGAGTAAAGTGTAGCTAAAAGTCCCCCACGATACGACGGCCAGCAAATTAACGACCAACAATGAACCAAGCATTAGTGTAATTGAGCCTGATTTTTGTGGAGCAGTACTACGCAATTGGGTCTCCTGCATACAGCTTGTAAAAGCCAACAAGGTTACTATCTCAAAGAGATTGTACTTAAATAGCAATGATATTAAATTTATACATCAACGTTTAAACAAAAGAATAGTGCTATAAAAACTGTAATTTTGTTGCAAACCTGAATGGGTATCAAACGTCTATATATATATACATAATTTGCGTTTTTACACCTTAGTCGAGTAAGTACCATTTGCGTACATCGCTTTCTAGCACTTCTGGATTACTGCGCCTGGCATAGCCGAGCTTGCCAGACGAAGTCGTTTAGGAGCCAAGTATTTAATCTATGTGCATCGTGTTGTTTTTCACGAGTTGCTTACGATGCTCCCGCAAGCTTGCCCTACGAGTGGTGAATGATGCCATACCGGAATGTGCGTGTGCCAACATGGTTAGCGAAGCAACGACGAGAAGCCACACTGATAGGAGCTGATCCGGGGCCATGCCAACCATCCTAGGTGTATCCTTGCGTGCTGCTAGATTGGTCGGTCGGTTGAACGGTCGGACGGACGGGCTGGCGGGCGGGCGGGTGGTCGAATCGGTCGATTGGGTAGTCCGTCTTTTTCCTCTTTCTATCCGAGATCAGAGGTGCACAGGGTCTCGGGTTGTTCACACGGTACACAAGCACACACGCAAGCCTTCGGTTGTGGTTGCGTCTCGCCGCACGTGGCTACCGTAATCCTCCGTCGTTTGTGCGGCTCTGCTACGATAGGTCTGCCCCGAGCAGCAGTGGCGCCGGCAAGAGCGGACAAAATGGCAAGTGCAGCAGCGCCACTGAAAAGCATAGCACACCAGCCAGACTAGCAGCAACGACGATTGTCACTACGGCTGAACGCCGCCGCCGAATATCCTGCGTAGCTGCTGTCAACTACATAAGCCTCCGCACAAGAAGACAGGACATAAGTACATTGTTGCGCTCAGATGCACGCAGAGCGGCGTTCAAGCCCGTTGACCGTTGTGTTTTTGTATGTACTTTTGTGTGCATGCGTGTGTACGGGCATGTGTTCGTGTATACGGACGTGTGTCTATGTCTCCGGACGTGTGTCTATGTCTCCGGACGTGTGTCTATGTCTCCCGACGTGTGTCTATGTCTCCGGACGTGTGTCTATGTCTCCCGACGTGTGTCTATGCCTCCCGACGCGTTCCCCTGCGCGTGCCACCACCGCGTACCACCCGCGACTCGGGGATGGCCCTAATCCTTTGCCCCCCGGCGTACCCGTCGAATCGCCGACTACAGACACCACCTCTGAGAACAGCTGTCCGGCCGTTCATCCGGCTGACAGTTCGGATAAGTTTAATTGCACCGTTCCGTTGCACCCGTCGATTTTTCCCACCACGGCGAGATGACATCGAACGGCGCACGTCACTGAGCGGCCACCGCCAGTATTTGTTGTCGGGGCTATCGTTTCTTTGATACGTCCTGTTCGCGCGCTCACACTCTTTTTTGCGCTCTATTTCCCTACTTGATTTCTTTGTCAGGTCTGGCGGCACGGCACGGCGCCGGGCAAGAGGAGACTTTGTGGCTATTCTGCTACCTGTACTACCACAACCACTGTGCACGACGGATGGACGGATGCACTGTATCCAATCGGCTGTTTCGGTGGCACCGATGCTACGTCAACTATCCGCCCGGAAGCGTACTTCGTTCGACTACTTCGAGGTGTGGCACCATTTCACTTTAAACACGCACACACCTTACAAACTTTTTCCAGCGGCCTCCAGTAGTTGTCATACGTTTGCTAGCAGCAGCATGAAAAACAGCGACGGCACAAGACAGTCGACGACATCCTATAAACAACGAGCCCGAATGTTCTTGTGCGTCCACTCCATCAGCATCAGAGCAGGCAGAACAGCCGCCTGAGTTCAAGTTGCTGTCTGTATTCGGAGACGGGTTAACAGTGTGCTAAGACAGACATAGATACACCCCCAGTCCCATGCACACATACACATAGACACACACTAACACTTTCACACACACGTATGCCCACACCCCCCGGACGGGACCACGCCACCGAACGGGGTCAGCGCTCTCCGAGTCAAAGAGGAGGCAATAATGAGCTCCTCCTCTAGCCTTCGTTTTTCGATTTGTTTTTATTTTCCTTTCGCTAGCTCATTCGCTTGCTTGCTCGATGTCTTCTCTTTTTTGCTCTGTTCACTCTGATCCGCTGTATCCGCTGTGTCAGCAGCCTGCAGCGCCGGATGCCTACCAACAGCCAAGCGCCAAGCCTGACCTGTCTGGCCTGATTTGCCTAGTTGTCGCTCGGTTCTATGACCGAATCCTCGGCAACGACGAGGTAACGGCGACCCTCCTGACTTGACTGGCGGGTTACTGCCGTTACTGCGGCTACCCGGGACGACACCGCGTTCATCCGATGGCCGCTGCACACTGGCTGCATGCCGATCCCCGCACGGGAAGCGAACCGCAGCAGCTCCACACGATAGTTGCTCTCACCCTCCGATCGGCCACCGCACAACAGGATGGGCCGGGGGGGGGGGGGGGGGGGGGTTGGGTGCGCGCTGGGCAATGGTAACCGCTGAGTCGAAGGCTTCAGCCAGCCAGCCAGCCACGAGCGTCCTCGCCCACCTCGCCTCGCGGGCAACACCGCGGGGGAAAGTGTCGCGCGTAATGCCGCCATTCTCTTCCCTTACGAGGGAGTCGGCAACGGCAAGAAGCGCCCTCGCCTACCCTCGGCTCACTTTCACTGGCCACATACAAAATGTTATTCCCGCATCACTGCCGCAGACCCGCCGTTACCGCTCGAAGTCGTAACTCGAAGTCGGCTAGAGTGCCTGCTGCTGCTGCTGCAGTGAAGGCAGCAGCTTTAGCGGCCGGTCCACCACTGCCGGTAGCTGGCTCCGGTGGCCCCGGCGATACTGGAGCGCACAAGGTCATCGGTTATGTGTGGTGGTGGTGATGATGATGGTGGTGGTGGTGGTGGTGGTCGTGATGCTGCTGCTGCCACTGCTTAGGGCACATGTGGCGCCGGCACTTTAATTCGACGTTTACTATCAACACCTAGTGCTAAACAGATATAACAATTATCAGCTAACGGCAGTATACCGTTATATAGCAAAAAATACACACATATGTATGTATATAAATATATATATATATATATATATATATATATATATATATATATATATATATATATATATATATACATATATATATATATATATATATAGGCACAAACTGTAAGGAAATTTGACCCATTAACTTTACCCACCTTGAGAAAGAGCGAAGCACATTTTCTGCTTTGGTTCTCCCTACGATCTTGTTAGGCAGTCAACCAAGAGCTCTGACGACTTTGAACAGACATATATATATAGATATATATACGCAGTTCGGCAGGAGTAAAAAGCTTTACTGCCAATTCTGTTTACGTACAGTAATTTCTAAACCAGTCACCGTACTTTGTGAGTGGGTTTATCGACGTTAGCTTTCATGCGAATTGACAGTTGCTGCACAGACAGTAGTTTTCTGTCTGTGCTACCTATTTTGAAACTTCACCGTTTACTCTCTTGTTGTTTTCTGCATTTTCATTGGCTCTGTTTTCTTTTGTATTTCCAGTCACGCAATCTTTGCCTCGTTGCTTTTGTTTCCTCTACAGAACCTCCTGCAGGTTTTGTTCGTCAATTACACGTCCGAATCTACTTATGATCGTCACGATAATTTGCATGGTTTGATCGGCCCATTACCATTCCTGGAAAAGCGCAGTTTCTCTTAATGTGGCTTGGAGTTCGCTTTTCTAGATCCACCTCCTTGATCAGTTTGCTTGCAATTGTTTTTATGTGTACCACAACATCATCGACGAGCCAAAACATATTCTGGAATACCGTGGTTACTCTCGATCATGTTCTAGAAACGATCTTTCTATAGATACGAAAAGTCTGCGCACTGCACTTGTCATAGTTAGCTCATTTGCACCTGCCAGCGATTGGACCATTTTGTGTTGCCCTAGCTTTGACGAGCTCGTCTAGTTCTGCCTGTTAGCTCTGTTGCTGCAGTGTTGGCTCTCTTCTTTCAAGACGGAGCTGAGTTCTCGCACACAAAATATACACACTAGATGAACTAATCTCTTTAACAGCTCTTTCGATGCTGAATCAGCTCGTCAAGCGGTCTTTTCACCTGGATAGCTGACTACTCGGCAAGTGTTCGCCATCTAATGTCTGTCCGTGCTCGATTTGTAAACCATTGATTTTCGATTGAACGTAACGATGCCAAATATAGATTTGCAATCATTTTTTCCTTTTGTGTTTCTAGTTTGCTCGTTCTGTCTCTCCCTTACCGCCGTCTGATGTATGTAGTTCTAAACCGTGAATGTTTCTTGCTCTAACGCTTTGCAGTGAGCTATACTTATTCGAGTTTTGACTCTAATATTTCTTCTCTAACAGCAGTTGAGAATTACTCCCTTGCTTGCCGGTATTTTTTCCACAATATACTATGTCTGCGTGGTTATGATTATCGCTCTTCTCTGCGCCGACTGAAGTCGAGCAGATAGCCTTCTTCTCCTTCTATTTTTGTTTCGCTTGCCTCCTCCTTTGAGACTATTGTCCTAGTGCATATGAATAAAAACGTGTTCGGAACCGGAAAAGCCTTAAGCTTTCGGCCAGTCCTTTCCTCTCGTCATAAATTCCATTAATAATATTATTGATCCGGAAAGCTGCAAGATCTTTGAGTCTTTTCTTATGCCTCTTTCTTGTTGCAACGTAGCTTTGTATTTGTTACAATAGGATTGTAGATTTTGTTTGCGGATGTTCTCAGGACTGGATCATGCGTCGGTCGACAATCTAAGTAGCAATGTTATATGCATACACAATATGAGTGAAAAATTGCGATTAGTTTGAGTTTTACTATCGCTAGTACGTCTTGATTTTATCTACAAGTACAGGCTCAATAACATCAATTGAATTAGCTACCATTTCAAATGCATTCACGCAGTTAATGACTGACAACTTTGTCTCCCCACAGTGTATAAATATTTTCCTTAGCACTTGTTTGTTGCATTTACATTGTTTCCTAATATGACCTATATATTATTTCTCCAGTACGTGTCCGTCACTCTCTGTTTAGGGTGCAACGCAAATCCTCGATTCTAATCGCCATCTCATTTTTGGCCGTTTTTTTCAATGTCCCGTAAAATAAGCTGTTCAATTCTGCTGCCGCTGTTCGATGGCATCTGGCTCTCTTCGGTCCACTGAATGTTTCGGATATCTTCGCTTATCAAAATACGTATTCCATCAAGGACGGTTCTTGTCATATCTGCTGGCACAGTGCCACTCGAACTCCCTCACTCACATGGTCTCTGGTTTCACAAAAAGTTGGTTTTAGCGCTCCAAATCCATCTCCGGCAGAGAATTCGCCACCAGTTGAATTAGTAAGTGCCAGTTTGCGAGTCTTCTATGTCTGGAATCACAGTATTTTCTCTTCAGTGTTTGGCTTATCTTGCCCTGTATTCCTGGCTGATCGCGTCCTTGTTTCTTTTGCATGTTACCGAGCTCTGACGTGTCTCATGCGCCTCACCGTGATTGCTGAGGTTGCTGCTTATGTTCTCCGTCCGTCTACGTGCTCTCTTTTTTCTTTTGCCGTCATCTAAAGTTAACGACCGATCAAGCGAAATCTCTTACAACATTACGTCGTATGCATATCAGATATACTGCATCGTCCCGTCAGAATCTGCCATATGCTCTCAGAGCCTTCCAATCTTAGCTGCGTCGCCGACTATGTTGCTTATTTCAGTTTATCAGCGGATGCCTAACCACTTGCGACTTACCATGTTATGTTGTTTGTTCTTCTCAAATCATGGACAACTTTTCGCGAGTAGAAAACGACGCGATCTACGTACTTTGGCACTGGCCCGTGACTGCGTAGCTCAATACAATAATACCGAGAATAGCTAATTATCAATTATTTTACATGTGCAGCTTATGTCACATCTGCCCATATTTTGCTGCTTGCTGCTTGCAAATTCTTTAGCTCTATAATTCTAATCAAACGTGCATCCGCAAAGTTAGTCCCATACATCGTTCGTATTTTCCGTCAGCCGGCAACGTGCTTAACTCAGGCAGGGATTGCCGCCCACTTTCCTGGGAGCGGACCTCGCGTGCCCTGCACGTTGCTCAACCTGCCACGCAGCAGTTTTTGCAATCGTCTAATATTACAACAGCTAACTTGCAGTTTAGTCAACTATGTTCTTAGTATGCTCCTTCGTCTAGTCTTCCTTATTTCCTTCTCTTCTCACTAAAGAATTACGCTGCGGCTGGCTACTCCTGTTGCTGTAGCTTGCCTCCTTCAGAGAAGTGCATATCGGCGCCTCGCCTCGGTATATAGATGAGGAGTTCCGTACTTGCGGGAATTTCCAAATGTCGAGTACTCGCTCTTTCAGTGTTCCTATGCACCGGTGCTAAATCCTCTCTTGATGGCTTGGTATATAAGGTCAAACTTCTTTTTTCCTATGCATGTTTGATTTCATCTTGCGTAATAGCTTTTTATTTGTGAGAAGCAGGGCTTTTACATTCCCCTTTGTTTTTTGTTATTTATGTTGTATGTACGGCCGACCCAAGTACTTAGAACCTAAATTCTTTACAGCGGTGGTCCATGATGCATTCTGGAGTGTTGTCGGTTTATGGACGCATTTTTTACATTGTACAAATAGGTTGTTTCTTAAGGGTAATAGTTTCGTCAGCTCGTTGCGTCAGTGTGATCGCGCATCGGATAAAGAGAGAAACTAGTACAGGTTGCCTAGTCATTTTCTTCCCTATCTCATATAGTAAATAGTAGCATATATATATATATATATATATATATATACTGCACGTGCAGTATGCACTGATAGGACATCAGGCGGCTTTTTGAAACTATATATTTTCCAAAGACGATTAAAACTATTCACACAATATTAGCATAACATTGGGCATGAAGTTTGTTTGTTAGTTCATACACCTGACATAATTTCTCTTGCCCTCCGAGTATGTATTATTATATATCTTGCAGTCGCACATTTTGCTGTGATATTAACCTCCAAAGAAAAAGTCACCCAACGAAGTGTCATAGAACTCATAGAGTCGTAGAACTCATCAGAGCAAGTTTTTAATCCATGCAATCGGGAAGGATAGCAAAATGTTTTGTTTAGGAGGTGACGTCAAACAACAAAAATGCGTTTAGGCATCGATTTTGAAAGATAACGATGTATTTGATACTTAGTTTTATTACTTGATAGTTGATTTAAATATTGTGCGTAAAGGAAAAACACATGTTCACATATGTGAATGTTCACCACGGCTCCAATAGTCGAGTCAACGGATCTGCTCTATCGCATCGTTGGAGGTGGTATAAATCTGTGGCACTATCGCCCGAAGAGTTTGTACAAACACACCGAAGAGATTTCATGGAGCTTTTCTCAAAAACAGATCTTTGTGCGGAAGCCGCGTATCGTAATTTATGCGATAGAGACACCAAACATACCGGCGTGTTCAACAATTTCCGGGTTGTCTAAAAGCAATCTGACGTTGACTAGAAACATGAAAATTGTCGTATTGATGAACATTTGCGAGAGTCAATGATTGTTGATGCTACCAAATGTCAAGGTTGAGTAACCTCATGCTGTAAATCATGCTATTTTTTGCACTGTTCTGTTCTCCTTTAACACTACCTGGTTGTTTTTGTTGAAACACTTTGAAAGTGAGACGGGAAAAACGAGGAAAATAGACATGTTTTACATTGTACAAATAGGTTGTTTTTAGTTAGGTGGATTTATTTTCGTTGGTTATGGTAGTGTTGCTCATACTGTTACGGTGATTTAACGGAGATTGCGGGTGAGTACCGTCTAGTTTACTATGTATATACGCAATAGCGTTTAGGTATTTCGTGAACGGTTTAATGTGTTCCGTGTAGAGTCACTAGGCACCAACGTACTAAGGTATTTCGACAACTGGGTTTACTGGCGACTATTTGGAGGTCCGCTAAGCATAACAACAAATATTAAGCGAGCTAACCTCACTCATTAGAGTGTCTTCAGAAGCCAGAAAGGGATACGGTATTGTGAAGGACCGTTCAGACTGGATAAGTAACATCACTGGTCTGGTGCACATCAGTTGGGGTTTGCGACGCCAGGTGGGTCCGAGGTAGCCATTCACGCAACCCGTGCCTTTCTCGATTCGCGCGAGCCTCCAGGGGTTCATGTAAAGCTTGATTTTAGAAACGCTTTTAACAGTATGAGACGCGATCACCTGATAAAGGCCGTTGTATCCCACTCCCCTCATCTATTACATCACGTCGGGCTGGCATGTCGGCATCCTTCCCACCTGGTTCTGTCTGAGCATGTGATTTCGTCCGCCACTGGACTGCAGCAGGGAGACCCTTTAGCACCACCCCTGTTTTGTCTGAGTATCAAAGACCTGGTAGATTCCTTCAAGAGCTCACTGAACCTCTGGTACCTTGACGATGGCCTATTAGGAGGAAACGTTCATACGGTAGCCGAGGACATCCGACGGGTCTTTGACTTCGGTGTAACATCTGGGTTAGAGTTATATCCGGCCAAATGCGAAGTGTGCATCCTTGGCTCTACCCATGAGGCTTCACCTGATATACAGTTACTCCAAGACCTCCTTCCCGACTGCAAGGTGACCGCCAAGGACGATCTGGAGCTACTAGGTGTGCCACTTTGTCCCGAAGGGCTTACAGCAGCAATCAAGCGTCGGAGATTAATGCTGGAAAATGCCGCCGCTCGCCTTCCTATTCTAGGAGCTCATCGGGGACTCTTCTTACTCAGGTCTTCTTTGTCTTCCTTAAAACTTATCCATCTTCTTTGAGGAGCTGACCTATCTAATCGGGCCAAAGACTTGCAAGCGCTCAACGAATTGTCACTGTCTATTCTCAAGGCCCTGCTAAACACATCTCTACCATCTAGCGCACGGCAACAGGCATTACTGCCCGTCTCTAAAGGGGGCCTCGGGGTTTCGAATTTGAAGACCCTAGCCGGTCCTGCCATAGTCTCATCAATACTAAGCGCAGAAAACAGGGCAATCCCCGTTTCAGATACACCAGGAGTCACCCAGTTTAGAAGCTTCAGGAAATTCTTGAGGCCCGCTGCGGAGGCAGGCCTGACAACGTACTATCCCAACGTGACTGGAGCGCCCCTTTGCACGCTGAGGCACAACGACGTCTCTTTAATGAAGCTGCCGACGACACGACCAGAGCTTGCCTAAACGCCGTGTCCGCTAAGGATTCAGGCGCTTGGTTACACGCACTTCCCAGTGCACCCATAGGTACCTTTCTCGATGACAAGACGATTCGCATAGCAGTAGGCTTACGACTAGGGACAGACCTAGTTCGCCCACATCGGTGTCAATGTGGTCACCCCGTCGACAAACTGGGACATCACGGCCTATCGTGTACCATCAGCGCAGGCCGACGCTCTAGACATGCCGCTATCAATGTGACCTTCAGCAGAGCCATTAGGTCATGCGGTCGTCCGTGCATCCTTGAACCCCCGGGCCTCTGTGCGGAGGACGGCAGGCGTCCAGATGGGATGACACTTACACCATTGAAGCGAGGCAAAATGCTGGTTTGGGATGCAACCGTTACCGACTCCCTAGCACCTTCTATGGTCGGTGGCGGCGCGTCCGAAGCTGGTTATGCAGCCCACCTTGCGGATACCAACAAACTAAGAAAATACTCATCAATTGGGTATCCCCACGAAATCTGGCCTCTCGCGTCTGAGACCTTGGGTGTTCCTGGTGTTCGGACCAGACAGCTAATTCGCAAAGTCGGCACTATGTTAAATATGTCAAACGGTGATAGCAGATCGTCGTCCTTTTGTAAACAACGTCTGAATCTTGACGTACAACGTGGAAACGCAGCCTCCGTTCGTAGCACTCTTCTGAAGTGGTCTCGGCCTAGCCTAGACGAAGCGGATTGTCACAATGCACACCTGCTAGGCCCATTGACATAGCTAATCTTCCATAATATGTGCCCCATATGCTGTAATATATTGTAATATGCTGTAATATATTGTAATATGCTGTAATATATTGTAATATGCTGTAATATATTGTAATATGCTGTAATATATTGTAATATATTAAAAATGAATTATATAACGACCCTGCATCTTTCCCCCATGCAATCACTTCAAGTCATTTTTACGGACATCGGTCACGAGTTTTCTAGCCAGTCAGGCAGCCAACAACTCCGTCGTATGCCGTTTTCCGCAACCCTGGCCCAGGCCGAAGCAATTCCGAATTCGTTTAAGTGGTACGTCGATCCATCGGAAGCTTGTATACGCCCTACGCAAATGCACGTCGTACTTGTCTACACACACATATATATATATATATATATATAATAGTCGCGTGTTAGTGGCTAGGCCTCTATAAACGGGCACGTAGATATATATATATATCTATATGCTTACATACATACGTACAAGTACGCCTACATACCCCAATATATATTGAAGGCCATCGTTTGACACACTTTCCAATTGACTGTCCTATTAGGTAGTGGCGTTAATGTCCCCTCCGAGTAATCCTCTATGCCAGCGGACAGACTTGTAAAACGTAATACAGTTAGCGGCCAAGGTCGGGCCAAAAGCGAGAGATCGTTTGTGTCCTGCTTTATTGTCACGCATTGTTGTATATTTGGCCATATGTGTGTATGTATTTAACATTTTATATTTAATACAAGCTAGTACGATATAACATATTAGGTTGTTGATGTACAATGAGTTAGTCCAATAAAGAAGAGCACTTGCCTTGCTCTAAATATAACGGGTACCGCCAATTTTGGTATTGGAACTGTAACACAATGAGCGTTTCACCAGAACGGTCCTCAATGTGAATTAATTATTTCATAGCTTTTATTTGCTTAAATATTAGAGGTAACAATTGTCTCTTTATGAACGTGTACACCGGTTATTTAAAAGTGAAAATGTCACATATCCTCCAGGTTCGGGCGTGTCCAGTCTAGCAGAGTTCCGCGCACAGAGGCGGCGTTACCCCGCTGAATGTCCAGCGATAGCCTCTGGTGCAGTTACTCGATAGCTCTTGTGTCCCCTGTCGAACGGTTGAGCGCCTTGCCGACACGTTGAATGAGTTTGTGCGTCTTCGGGCCGAGTCCCCCCAGTGTCTCGAATGCCAGCGGGCGAAAATCGTGGGGGTAGGTAATACTGGCATACTTTCTGCACTTATTCGCCTCCGCCAACATAGATGCGTGACCAGCATGTTCCGCTCCCGCACTGACCATTGAACGAGCTAATGAGTCAGTAACGGTTGCATCCCATACCAGCATGCGACCCATCTCAAAGAACGTTAGTGTTAGTTCGTCCGGTCGCTTTCCATCATCCCTGCAGAGGCCAGGAGGCTCGAGAATGCAAGGAAAACCAGCCGGCCTCAAGGCTCGGCTAAATGTCCCATTAAGAGCTGCGTGCCGGGCTCGACGACCTGAGCTTAAAGCACAAGAGAGACCATGGTGTGCCTGTGGCCCCACTTGATCGCCGCATCTACATTGGTGCGGGAAAACGAGAGCTGTCCCCAGGCGTAGCCCCGCACTAATCCGAACAGTGTCGTCATCTAGTAGAGTGCCTAAGTGAACACTGGGGAGAGCCTGTAACCAGGCCCCGGCACTTTTTGCAGAGACCGCCCGTAGCCTGGCCTTGTCAGTCGTAGTGGGGGCTTGCTCAAGTAGATGCACAAATGTCTTCTCCTGCAGTGGGGTCGACCAGCTTTTCTGGAAAAGGGTGTCCGTGGGTATGACACCGCACAGAAACGCCTATCTCTCGACTAAGGCTGCCAAAGTGTGATCGTAGAATCTTTTGCCTGTGTCGTCCAGTAACCGTTTGGCTTTTCCCGATGCCTGGGACATAGATGAGACGATGGCAGGCCCAGCCAGCGCTACAGCATCAGGCATTCCCAGTCCACCTAAGGATATGGGAAGCAGAACCTGCATGCCTGCATTGGGTGAAAGGAGTATGTTCAGGAGCACCTCCAGTGTTTTCAAGGTCCACTCGTTGAATTCTCGAAGATTCTCGGTCAAGTCGAAACAATTGGCCCCTCTAAGCAGGTGCGTTATCCGGGCCGCCGAAAAGCATGATCTTAGTAGGAATATTCCGCGATGAGATCCCAGCGATGAAAGACGGCTGGCGGCAACTTCAAGCTTCTCTCTCCACGCGTCTAAAGCCCCAGGTAATCCCTCTTGGCAGAGGGGAACCCCGAGGAGCTCAATGTTGCTCTTTTGGACGACCTTGCAACCGGGAAGGAGATGGCATAGCTCCGATATATCCAGCACGATCATATCCTCGGGCCCCGTGACGTAGACCTCGCATTTCGCGGGATTTAGGGATAGACCACTAACCCTCTCGAAGTCCCGGACTCTGCGAATATCACCGATTACTGTAGCTAGGTCACCTCCAAGCACACCGTCGTCCAGGTACCAGGCATTTAGAGGACACTGTAAGGAGTCTATCAAGTCTTTTACGCACAAACAGAACAAAGGCGGACCTAAAGGGTCTCCTTATTGAAGGCCGGACTGCGAAGATATAGTGGCGTGCGGCAAGATCAAATGCGACGGTTGGGCGTACGCCGCATGTAACTGGTGAAACATTTGCGGAGCGTAGCATTTCACCACGTTTAGCAAGTGGTCTCTTCTGACGCTGTTAAAGGCATTTCTAAAATCTAATTTAACGAGAACGGTTGGGCCACTGCGGGAGTTTATAAAGGCGCGGGAGGTGTGAATTCCGATCTCCGTACCGCCAGTAGTTGTAAAGCCCAGCTAATGAGAACCAATTGTTGATAATATTTCAGCTTTGTTGGCAGCGCTTTTTGAAACCCAATTTTTGAAGCCAACCTTCGGAGTGTAGACGAGCATGCTATCGGGCGGAGAGAGCCGTCTTTCTTCTTGAGAGCAAATAGTCGTGCCCCAAATATAATAGGTTGAAGGGCTACAGGGGAGACCCCCACCGGAGAATGTCTACAACCTTTGCCAGTGCATCTGCTAGTCTGTCAGCGACGGACCCTAAGACCGTGGACAACAGATCCTGAAGAAGTCGAGGCCTAAGGAAGTCAAGACCAGCTGCAGAGCTCCTGGGGAAGGATCTCACAGCCAAACGCACTTCGTCGCTGGAGGTAGTAGATGGCAGTATATTTGGAGGACGAGATGGCAAGCAAAGGTCCGAGGGGGCCTGTGGATGTTTGTCTCGAAGAGACTCAAGGCTTTCGGACTGAGATATAAATGTGGAGCCATTAAGCCTGGCGGCGCCAGAGAAATCTCCTTCGGAGAGCTTGACAATGGCGCGTCTACAGATCTCGTCCTCAGGGTCCCTTCTGGTATTTATCCTAGTTTCATGATGTTCGACGTTCTCAATCCTTAAACCCTGCACAAAAACACGAAGGTTATTTTTGATAATAACTGTAAGAGAACGTGAGTCGTTCCAAATTCGTGGAAGGCGCAGCACTACCGGTGCGAAAGAAAACAATGAGTGCCAGGCCTCCATGTTGTTGTTCGACGCGACCTTTAATAAAACTTTTGTCAGTTTGTCTGCAACGGATGCTCTGACAGCCTTAGGCAACACGCGGACAAGCCTTGCATGTCGCATGGCATTCTGAATGTGTTCGATAAGTTCCTCCGAGGTGGCTGATACGCCAGTGGTTAGCGTTACTTCTATGCCTCTGACGCCGGGGTGTCTGGCGGACATGTGTCTAGAAAGTTCTCTTCTTGTGTATCTGTTGTTGCACACAGGGCAAGCGACCCTGTTAGGGTCCTCTCCAGAATCATCCGAAACGTTTTGAGGCATCGCTAAGTTGATGGTAGAGCTGTAGTCTTCCATTATAGAAAAAAGTTCTTTAGCTTATCGACTACCGGCAGCAAAGCTAATAACGGCTTTAGTGCTTCGGCAATCGTCGTAAGTGTGGCTGCCAGGTCAGGACTTATACCCTGGAGTACTTTTGCTAGGTCAGACAAGGTGGTTCCGATACTGCGGTGGCGTCGCCTTCTTAACTTTGTGCTTCCGAACCCTC
Source organism: Dermanyssus gallinae (assembly GCA_003439945.1). Taxonomy (NCBI): domain Eukaryota; kingdom Metazoa; phylum Arthropoda; class Arachnida; order Mesostigmata; family Dermanyssidae; genus Dermanyssus; species Dermanyssus gallinae. The sequence goes on from QVRM01004460.1 coordinate 50,487, forward strand.
CGTGTCAAAGGACGCGGTCGGGTAACCGAGCTTACTCTACTATATCTAGTAGGCTTTCGTCGAGGAAGGCGCCGAGGTCTGGGCAAAAGAACGTGTGGAGCGCTCATGTGAATTAATTGTATATATATATATATATATATATATATATATATATATATATCTGCTCGGTTTTCGCCTCTCTGCTTTGAGATTGAGCCCTCTTATCAAGAAAAGGAACTTTCTTTTCCTTATTGTAACGTTGATGGTTAATATAAGTGGTCGGTTGTTTCAACGCAGTTCTAAACCGCAATTTCCATTTATTTAGCGAAGGTGCAAGTGATGCGATGATGCCGATAGCGATGTTCTTGGAGTTTCTGTCGACAATTCTTAAGCCTTTAAAAACCCAGTACAACTTGATATTTGTGTACATCTTCCCTTTGAGTTTGGTGCTGATACTGGACGGGTACTAGAGGTGGTTTTATTCTCCTGACGGATATATACCTAAATATTAGATAGAAGACTGTCTTGATAGATAAAAAATGTTGCCACTGATATTCTAATTATCCAAGGCTTTGTTCTCGGTCCTTGCGTTTCACCCCACATCACTGTACTTAGGTCACATGATTCATTTAAAAGGTTATGTCAGTCCGCTTTGGTAATGGCACCTGGAATATGTCTAAGTTATTAGAAAATACTTAAATCTTTTGGATAAACAGCAAATCAATGATACTAAAGTTTTCTAAGCGCTCATATATATTAGCAGTTCCATGCAGTATGTTAAATATATGAAGCAGACATAGGCGACCATTCTTTAACATCGTTTGTTACATGCACAAACCAAACATTGTTTGTCGATATATGTGTCTAACTCCTTCGAATTATAAAGTTATATTTCTTGCCTTGACACTGCCTAATTTTTCAAATAGATATGCAATACAAAAAATTGTCTAAATGTCACGAAGCTCTAAAGCTGGAAATAAAAAAATATATATTTGTCGCTTCCTTATTATATATATACAAGGTCGTGTAGAGCAATTTTAGTTATAAACTTGTGAAAAGCAAATTCTTTCTTTACTCTTCTAAAATATTTTTGTTTCCTTCCAAATGAATTCCGTACGCTGAAATGCACGTATGCCACTTACTTTCCCACTGTTCGTAACAAATTTTCAACGCGTCTTTTGAAATCAAATTGAATTGCTCCTGTAGTTTTGAAACGTTGTTCCTAAAAACCTAAAAATGTTTCTTATTCGTAAAAACAGGAAAACTCGTAAAAAAAGGTCTGGTGAATAGGAAGGCTGCGGAAATATAACAGTTTTTAATGATCCAAAATAGGTAACGATGTAGGCGCCAATGCATTGTGGTGATGGGGGATACAATATTTGTTTGATCAGAGTTTAGGGCGTTTTCGCGTAATCCTCCCTAAAGTCAAGTAGTTTTCCTTACTAAGCGTAGAACGAGGTAGCAAAAATTCGTGGAAGATGATTTTCTTGTAGTCCAAAAAAAGGCTAAAAGAACGTTGGTATTGTATCTGCTCTGTCTGATTTTGTCCCTGAAAGCACTACTGGGGAGCACTGGGCTTCGGTCGCGATGTCACCACATATCCCTGACTCGTCTCCTGTAATCACTTTCTAAAGCAATCTAGCGTCTTTTCCTATTGACTGATGATCTAATTCGAAATTTCCCGACGGTTTTTTATTTGCTGGAAATTAAATATTTTTGGAATGAACTTTGCTGCCAGTCTTTTGATGCATAATATATTTGACCCATCAGATGCTACAACTGATCTATAAGAGATCTCCATTCCTCTGTTATCTCCCTAAGAGTAATTTGGCGTTGTTGAGTACAATATCACGAATATTTTCACCGTTTTCTTCTACTAATGGCGTCGAATGCTTTCGATCTCTTTCTGTGCGTCGCGAAATCGACAGTTTCACGTATTAATTAAATACGCTGTCAGTAACATTTCCACTACTTTAGAACGTATGATTTAGTTTTTTAACACATAACTTTACACAGATTCGTTGTTTTTCTATTTTCGGCTCTTTAAAAATCGCCGATTATCGTTTTCCTCACTTCTTTGAATCAGACTCAAGCAATAAGTGTCGCAACCTATTCTAGGCGGGGACAGTCTCGTGTAGCAGACGAACGGGGGGGGGGGGGACAAAGGATGGTCTAGAATTAAAAACAACCTCCTTAAAAAAAAATTTAAATTCTACGGTCCCGGAAGATATCGTCGGATAGTAGTAGTAAGGGATGCACTTGTGCACCGTCTGCCACGGGGTAACACAGGGTTGCGTGCCGTTTTAATTTCGCCGTGTCTAAGTGTAAGCTTAGCTCACAGTTGCCCTGGCTGAGCGATGTGTGCGAGCGAAGACGAACCCATCCCGTCTCCGCGCGCAGTCCGGTGGACGGTGCAGACGGAGCTATCTCGTCTTCGCGAGCAGTCCAACGGACAGTGCAGACGAAGACGAAGCCGTCTCATCACAGCAGCCACACGCAGCTTTTCCAGGACAGCAACCACACGTGGCTCCTCTAGGACAGCAGCCACGTGCAGCTCCTCCAAGACAGCAGCCATACTCAGCTTCTTTAGGACAGCAGGCACAAGTAGCCTCTCCAGGACAGCAGCCACACGCAGCTTCTTTAGAACAACAGGCACAAGTAGCCCCTCCAGGACAGCAGCCACACGCAGCTTCTGCAGGAAAGCAGCCACATGCAGCTTCTCTAGGACAGAAGCCATACGCAGCTCCTACAGGACAGCAGCCACACGCAGCTCTTCCAGGACAGCAGCCACAGGCAGCTCCTTCAGAATAGCAGCCACACACAGCTCCCCTAGGACAGCAGCCACGCGCAACTTCTCTAGGACTCAAGCCAGCATTCCCGTTGACCCCGAACAGATCCCGGAAGTAAGAACGAAGGACATAATAGAAGCGGTAGAGCGGTTAACCACGGGGCCCGGACGGGGTCCAACCGGACGTAGTGCGACTGCTGGCAAGATACTACCCTAAGCCTCTTGCAGAGCTGGTGTCACGCCTATTCCTAGAGGATCGCTTTCCTACCTAGTGGACCTACGTGCCCACGTAGTACTGATACCGAAGCCGAACGCCTCACTCGGCTCGTCTCGCACCGTCCCATATGTATCTTTCTCGACGCAGTTAGCAAACTAGTCGAAAACATGCTTGTTCGTAGCCTGACGAGCGGTGTCCACTCTGGTCACGAATCTACATGCTATTAATACAGCTGGACGTCTAGAATTAAACACGTTTTTAAGAAGGTTGTTTTTAATTCTAGACCATTCTCCGTCCCCTACGGCCTTGGAACTCACTGTGTGGTATATCTTTAATGCGCCGAGGGCCGGACATGTTGAAATCTGTAGAATTCTCCAACAGTTCTTGTGGCAGCAGCATGGCCGCTGACTCTCAACGGTATGGTTTATCATCTATTCTCAATAAGCATCACTCAAAGAAAATTCGACATGCTGAACGTGCAATGCGAAATGAAGGAGTCACTTTTGACGCAAAATGGAATTCAACTGGGCTTGGTACTCGGCCCAGTTCTATGGAACGTGGTATACGATGTTGTCTTGTGGCTTGACGACCTGCCGGATGGGGTGGAGATAATCGTCTATGCGGATGATCTTGCACTGGAAGTCACCGCCCGCACATGGACTATCCTTAAGGCCAAGGCGGACACGGCTTTTGGTCGACTAAACGGGCGGATGACTGAACACCGCCTGGAATTAGAACCACAAAAACGAGGCTCTTTTTCTAGGCGGCCAGGGCCTATATCCCTGACGCTCAGCGGGCACGCTTTCACGCCGCCCTGCCACGCTAAGTATCTAGGGATGAAACTGGACACAGGTCTAACTGGCCTACCAAACATCAGAAGGGTTAGGCAAAAGATGGTTGGAGTATCGGCCAACCTGTCCCGTATACTATCCCAGGAGGGAGGCCCGTCCGATCTCAAACGGCGCCTACTAGCTGCTGTTGTGAAAGCGACGCTCTACGGACGCCCTGCCTCCTTCCATTGGAAATGCTGGCGGAAAAGAGAAGAGTAGGCGGAGATTAAATGGGGAGATATTGTGGACTGAGGTTCACAAGGCCACACTTGCCTCTTAGGCGGATATGCGATTATACCACCCGCCTGTCAGAAACACGAGAAGTACGTGGACACGCTCCGTCATCATAGACTTGCGCAAATGGTATACGACATAGAGACTAATGACACACTAAACTTCCTAGGCGCTGAGCGGACATAGCCGTATATGATAAAGTTCTAGGCGTACATGATGAAGATCGGCAAAAGCAACGACGGACATATGCGTTCTCTGCAACACCGGAATGCCCGATGATGCCGCGCATACAATTGAGGCGTGTTCGGCGTTGTCTGCGTATCGGGATAGCTCTCCGTTCACCCTACGGGCATCTACCGCGGATATAATCGTTGCGCACATGGTCGATTTGAAGACTAACTGGGGTGCTGGCCTAAAAAATATCTCGATGGGCTCATGCTTGAAAAGATCCGGCTGGAGAATAATTGCGAAGCGCGATTCGCCCTCTGGTTCCGAACCAGGACGCTCTGGCGGGTGGTTTTTAGTGGGTAGTGCGCTCGGATTAAAGTGAGTTTCTTCCACTGCGGTTAGCCCCACTCTATCCGACATTATATCGGCGGGTGTGCGCAAGTGCATTTCCCACCGTTAGAAATAAATTTATTGTCGCAAAATTTGGCGTTTATGCAGGTAGTAAGTGGCCCTTCTGAGTAAAACAAGCCGGAACACTTTAGCGGTGTCGCTTTAATTTTTATCCGAAGTATTGGAACTTGTCGATCGAACTGTCGATTCAAATACGTATACATTCAAAATAATGCCTATATCTATGCGTTACACCAGCAAACGTCTACTAACTTTTTCAATGTGCATTAGTTTGCTTCTCCTTATCGTCTAATCTACAGTCGTCCGATAGTTGGCCCAATAATTACAAAAAAAAACAAGAGAACACAGGGTCATTAAAGAGGGAGAGAGAGAACATATATAAGATAGAATGTATCCTAAAGACACACACACATGCCTATAAGAATGTTGCAACTCCCTCCGGTGGACAGCTGGCGTTGTTAGGAGGAGGCAGTCAAATGTTCTACACAGAGACTAAAGGTTTCTGGGTTTACATTTGCAGTAGCTGAGACAACAACAGCAGCTTCTGCAGCAACAGCAGCAGCAGCAGCTTAGGTAGGCTAACTTAGTAAGCCTTTGGTAAGACTGACAGCAGCAGCAGCTTAGTAAGGCCTGACAGACTAGATAGTAGTAGTGGGTCTTCGTAGTGGGCGACGAGATGCCGCAGAGTGTCCTAGCCCAGGCACACGCCAATCGCTTATTTGCTTGCCTGGAGACCGGAGACACGCACACGACGACAGCGACGACGACGGCAACAACAGCAACAGCAGCTGCAGCAGCAGTGATGAGCCTGCAGCACCTTTCCCCCCATGCAATCACCTCAAGTCATTTCTACGGACATCGGACACGAGCGGTCTAACCAGCCAGCGAGCTCGCCGGGCAGGCAGCGAGGCAGCCTGGCTAGCAACTCCGTTCGTCGTATGCCGTTTTCTGCAACCCGAGCCCACGGCCGACGTTAATGGCCGATATTAACCCGATTCCGTTTAGTGGTACGTCGATCCATCGGAAGCTAATATACGGTCTGCGCAAACACACGTACTCGCATATATATATATATATATATATATATATATATATATCCAATATTAGTCGCAAGTTAGTTAGACTAGGCCTGTATAAACGGGCACGTAAGGTACATGCACGTAGATGTCTATATATATATATATATATATATATGGGTAGCCATCGTCCAACACACATTCCAATCGACTGTCCTATTAGATGGTGGCGTTAACGTTCCCTCTGAGCATCCCTCTGTGCCAGCGGCCAGACTTGCAAAACACAATACCGTTCACGGCTCAGGTCGGGAAAGAGAGAGATCATTTCTGTCCTGCTTTTTTTCACGCATTGTTGTTGTTTTTGTATCTGTGTGTGTGTGTGTGTGTGTGTAATTAACGTTCTAGATTGAATCCTTGCTGGTACTGTATGACATATGAGGCTTGATATGTAATGATATACTCCAATAAACTAGACCGTTAGTTTTGTTTTAAATATAATGGGTGCCGCCAATTGCGGTATGCCAATTGTTGCATAACAAACGGGTTAGCAGGGTGGCTTTTTAGATCTCTATGTGAGCAAGTTCTAGATGCCCCATATTTGACCACTCTCCATGAGCTTTTTCCTTTTGGCGAACTCCCGCTTTCACTTTGCTGATCTGAGACCGTGCCCGCTTCTCACTAGAAACAACTCTCTTTCCTTCCAGGAGCCGCCGTTTCTTACGGGTCTTACTTTTAAGATGGGCTAGCGGAAAGATGTTAATTGCCAACGCGTTTTAACCATTATATCGTTTAAAAGCGATTTGCGGCTCGTTGCGTTGCTACAGCTTCTAAGGCAGATAGGCAGGTATTCGACGATTAGACAGCAATTCGGTGTCTAGTCAGAAGCAAACTGTTTACTACCTGCACTTGCGGATATCAACAACAATAAAAGTTTTGATAAAGAAACAGGCACACGACATCACGTAGATACTCTGTCACACCAGCAAACATGTAAATGGTGCCCAGGTAGGTGGGCTCAGAGAAATTTACAAGGTAATCGTTTTAACGCGTCTTCCATATGAAGCATTCTAGAACAAATACGAGTAGAGAGCAAATACACATAACGTAACCACACAGAAGCTACCTGCTGCGTCCCAATAGCCTATTTCAAAAGCACTTGGATAGTGGCAATATTAGTAGTGGGGTATTTGCAAAAGTTTCTCGGCAATTTCGCGTTATCGCAAGGCGCAAATGGATGCATGTTCGTCATGTTAATAAAGAAAATATTGTTTGTTCTCGTTAAGAAATGTTTTTCTCTCTCGCAGTGCATTTGGTGTAGCAACCGGCGTTCTCCAAATAACATTAGCCTCGTTCCGGCAAAAAATAGCAAGCTCTTGTTTTTACTTCGGGAACTGCGAGAACATCTCTTCAGTGATTTCCCCGTGCGACGGAGCCCTGTGACCTCTAGGGCTTCTATGCTTATCACTGTCTGGTGTCAACACATCCCCGTGGTTAACCTGCAGGAGGCGTTTCGTTGTGTCTTGGTCCCCCAGCCCGCCACCAGGGGACTCTTAAACCTGAAGATGTCGCAGCCGTTCTTGTACTTATTAGGATATTTATTATAGGGATTTATAGTACCGGAGATTCAATAATTCGAGACCTGACAAAAGTGCGTTGTCATCTCAAGAAGCTTGGCTGCGCAATAACTATACTCCGAATAGCCAAGCCGTACGAAAGTTTGAATCTTTGCCTAGATCGGAACACGCTTTCAGCGTACACAAAAACTTTTAATTGGGTACGGGGAATATATGTTTAAAGCTTAAATATTTAAAGAAGCAATGCGAAAGCAGTCCCGTGTACGTTAAATGCCGGCTGAAGTTTAGCTCAAAATAGTTAAAGTTTGGATGCTCAAATCCATCATACTTACCCCTTTTACGGACTGCAGAGGGCTGTTATGCGTCATAGTCTAAGCAAGATCAGTCACCCTCGACCTCTTGTGCACAATCATTTTTCGCTTTAATAGCTATGTCAAAAGGTTTATGACAGCTAGTTAGAAGAAACACACCTTAGTCTCTCTAAAGGTGCCGATTCAGTGTCTCTCAGAAGGACAGCCACAGGTAGCTTTTAAGGTACGGCTGTATAAACAATCTCTACAGTATACAACTTCTGCTTTTGTTAAAAGGGAGGGACGATTTGCACTACTTTGATTCCGGTGCTGTCAAAGTGTATCGTAGTGTGCTTAAAGCTAACAAAATCGTAAAAACAGACACTAACAGATTCGTTTTTCGAGGGGCAAAAACGTTTTCATGAATGACGCGGCAGCCCTTTTAAACAAGATCTTCTGCGAAGTTGGTATGTCATTTTAGAGCCCTTTTTGCCTTTAGCAATACCACTGCCATGAAGGCATCCTACCATCTACACTGAAATAATGTGAAGTCTGCTATTGAAGCAATGCCGTTCGATGCCTAACACGGCCCCGTATCAACAACTCCGCATGGCTTGTAGGCATTGCGGCTCACCTGGGTTTTCTAGGTGGGGGCCACCGAATCGCTTTTTTGTATTCTTCTTCCTGGAAACTTTTACTAACAGCATCGTTTCAAAACGGCATACAAACGATGACAGCCTGTTATACATTACTGTACAAGATTAAACCACCTATTGTAAGCAAAAATGATTATCATGCAGTGGATACTTCAAAAAAGCGTTTACGCAGTGCATGCATTGAACCTAAAGAGACGGTTTGACGCAGTCTCAACGCACACCGTCGTCCACGGTCGTTCAATATCTGCTAAATATCCTTAATCCAATTCGGCGAGTCTTAAGAGCACAAAAGGCATTAACGAATATTAATGCGTAAGCATGCATTGGTGGATAATGGTAGATTTTGGCTGACATTAATGTATATGCATAAAGCATGTATACCAAACATTTTCGGGACATCTTCTGCGAGAAAAACTTTACCCCTTTATGAACATCCCTAGCTATCTGGAAACGTGTAAAGAGAACAAGTATCACGGACGAAATGAAACAACGTTTAAATGATGAACACCAAAAATACCGCCTTACGCACTGATATGTATAGAGCAAAAATGAGTAGCTATATATGTCAGCCAGCTCTGAGAACATAGTCTATGTCTAGACGTGTTGCATTGGGGCTCAGAGACGCGGCATATGCCGAGTAGCAACGCAACGAAAGGTGCAGGTATTTCTAGACACGTTGTATGTATTTCTCTCGATGTGCTGCCTCTCCTGGCCGCGCCATCTGCCTTCATTGTTATTAGAGATAGCGGTCAGGGCTCTCAATTGCTATCCCGATATCTTAGCAGCGCTGCATTGCCAATCTGCGGCGATTTTGCCAATGAAGAGGACTGTTCGCGAGACTATATACGCGGGTGTTTTGCGCTCTTTATCGCTGTTCCTAGTAATCTACCTGCCATGGGTGGATTGACTATAGTACTGCTTCTCTCAGCCAATATCCTGTCGATAGCCAATTTCCTGTCGTTTCTAAATCTGGTTTTATTATCTACTCGCCTTGCAGGCACAACGACGCACCGCGAACGTTGAATCGGACGTTCATCAGAATAGGGAGACCAGTGGTGTTTAAATTCAGCCAACACGTGCGCCCGCATTCATGCCTCATCGGGCTCTCCCCAGCACTACCTGGGTTGGTCCATCGCGGAAGGGCGTAAAGAAACTGCTCTCTTAACGACGAATCGCGTGGGATTTCTGTTCTGCCCAGTTCTGCAAACAACTCCGATAAACACATTTGCAATTGTAGTATTTATAATTTTAATGTTTCAGCACATAAAGCAATGGTTTATGTGTTATAGGTAAATCTAAAATTTATTAGCCAGTATTTGGTTTATGCGCTAAAGATTTCCTACACCACCTTTATCTGCCATATCGCTCTTATACACTGTTGGAGATAATAGGAGATCACACGATTCTCTGCAAAAAATGGTATTTGCACTCGGTCGATATGTCATGCAACCCATTTCGTATACAAACATTTATATGTAATCTATGTATTGAAAATCCCGTATCGAAGTACCTGTTTTTACAACATGGGCCCTTCTAGTTTGTAGTCATCACTCTAGTCTCATAAAAACGCCAGTTAGCATCCGCAAACTCGTATTTGCATTCAGCAAGATAATTCTTAAAGGCCTCCGTTCTCGGATAAGTCGTTCTGAGGTACTCCACAAAAAGTGGTGTTGATGCCAACATATAGACTAGCCGGCTGTGGCTAGTGCGGTAGGCTACTTTTTTTAGAAAACTGACTTTGACTTTGCCGAGTGCTTCCAGACTCGCTTTCGATAGGTGGGCCCATATGACCTGTAGCCCGTATTAAGCAGCGGCCGGTGCAGTCTTTGGATTTGATTCCTTTTTCAATCTTTATTTTTTTTCTATGTAATTTTTAGAAAGGTTGAGAGCGACATCCAGCGACAACCAATGAGGCTCTGTTAGACTATGAGACCATAGAATGCCCTTGCGAGCTCCTACCTTGATATGTTTAGTAAACTGTAATCCCTGCGTTGAAAAGACTACCCCAAGGTATAAAAAATGCTGAACAAAATCTATTGATGTTGAGCTCAACCTTAATTCATATTTTTCGGCGACCCTGCCTCCGCGACGAAACTTCATCGCTTTAGTTCTTCATACATTTATCACTAGAGCGTTTAACAAGAGCAAGTTTTTACATCGTTAAACCGCCACGTAACGCTAATTTTTCTGTTGTTGACTCTCTCTGTTGTTGAATTGTTTGTGACGTTTTATCGAAAGCCGCCTAATGGTCTAACTATCCAGACTTCTAGGTGATATTCGACAGGCTGTTGGGCGCGTGTCGGAGCGCGGCCATTTATGTAGATGAAGCCGGGATTTTCTGAGAAGCTTGTTTTGTGGTTTTGTTTCGTGCTCCAGCTTAGCTTCCCACACCACCCTTTTAATGCCGACTGGTATTCTTATATAGAATAGTAATTTCCGAGAGACTTTTTGCCAGTTTATATTTGTGAATCATGCAGTGTTTCAGAAATTGGCATTCTTGGTTATACCAACTGTTTTTTCTGGGTTTGCTCAGTTGTGGAAGCGCGTTGTGCAGTATAATATTTCTAATCTGTGTTGCAAATATTCAGGGAGTTAGGTACAGGCAGAACCTCTGGCGAGAGCTCCAGTATGCAGGCCGAGTAGATCGTAGCGTTTAACCGTTGTCGCCTTTGGTCTGCTGCCTGATGATGTACCGTGAGAGACATTGCAACAGGAAAGTGTCAGTTGAAACCAAAAGCCACAGTGTTTAACTGCGGACCTTTGTATCTGATGCTATCGTGTCGGGCGTGTATGGTAAATATATCTATTGTAGACCTTCCTTGTGGAGCTACATAGGTGGGTTCCTTGGTTGTGGAAACCCCGCTTATACCACAAGACGCTAACGTGCTGATAAGTGCGCCTGTCCTAACGTGGTCCGGTTTTGTCGACAGGGCAGTTAAGGTCCACGCAAAGCACTGTTGTTTCGTTAAGGCCAGACTTTATCCAAGCAATACACTAGCTTTTCCAACAGGTGGGAAATAGTTTCCGAAGGACTAGAATACACCGTGTGCACACTCTGTGTATAGAAAGTGGGTTGGTATTGTGGTTTTTAGCTGGGTCTTGACAGAATTTCCGTTACGGCATTACCTGCACGGTCGTATTTCGGTCACGAGCGCCCTTGACTTTTACTTTTCCGTCGGAATTTAAAATTGCAAATATTTGAAAGATTAAGGGTGCCTCTTTGATCTGCGAGAATAGAGATAGCATTATGTTACCAATGGCACGGGTGATTGCCGCTTGTACTGCTTCCACAATATAAGAAATAATCTTATCCATTATATGATTATTGTCATGCCATTACAGATATTTTCGCCGCAGATAGTCTGTTTTCTGTCGGCGCTGCTTGATTTCCAAGCATCCTGCTCTCTGCCGGTTTGTTGGTTATTTGAATGCCGTTTTATACTACAGAAGGCCAACTCCGCTTCGAAAAGTTATCGGACGCGTGTACGTAGGGGTAGTGTCCACCACCCCAATGGCTGGCCGACGACCCGTACGAGTTCGCCATTCTCTCGTTCAAGCAACACACGTCCTCTGCCTGGCTCGCACCGACGACTACTAACTCATTTATTCGCATGCCTCCATTTATAACACAGATTTACCCGCGTATTAAGTGACTTGCCGCGTCTTCGCTACTGGGGTGGCGGCATTCTCTATCTGGCGCCATGTCTTAGAAGTTTGCTTCGGCATTGCCGCCAACCGACGCTGCTATCCTACAGTAGGCTACACTGGTGCGCAGAGTGGAATACTCAACGCATCCGTCTGTCTTTCTATAATGCTTATTGACGTTTTATTTAGCATGTCTATGCGGCGCAATCTATGTAGGCAGGTGCACCAGGTGGCTTCGATACAACCATTGCAGAAGCAGCAGCGAGTTTCGACTTTACCGTTTTTCATTTAAAAGCCCTTGTGACCCGCATTTTTTCGGCATCTGGGTTTTGTCAACTTGAAATTAGTGACCAAATGATCCAATGATCCATTCTAAAGCATCTGAAGCATTGCATCTGTTTGCGATACAACATGACCCCGTAATGTTTGAGTTCTAGGCGGACTTTTGCTAGAAAGTTATTGCCCACAAATGTCAGAATAGCATGGTCTGTTGCCGTTACCACATTGGTATCTGGATTCGTTTTCATTCGAACTGCTTCGGAGACTCCATATGATGTGAGATTCTATGAGAATCTCACAGATCATAGAATCTCAAAGGAGCCCACACTTTAAGTCTTGCCCCAGCACGTCTTTAGCTGACAAGCTGGACTGCCCGCATCGCTAGTTGTTCCAACAAAGCGTTCATTCGGTACCACTGCACGATCTACGTGCAGCGATGTACGTGGTTCGGGCAGCTCCCTCACTTGCCGTCTTGGTGGCGTTCGTTTTACGGACATGACCAGCTGCTGCGCCGGTCCTGTTTACCAACAAGATATTATTTGCGTACAGGTGGACGCAGACAGGGTTGAGTGTGGCCATGGTGACAGCGGTGATGACGATGATGATGGCAACTGTGAGTGATGGTTGACTGAATTGCAGGGTGATAAAGAATAAAAAGGTGTTCCAATAATGAAGACGCTTAAGGTGGTAGCGGATGGGAAAAGTATAACACAAAAATTATGATGATTATTATGATGGTGGTGAGGAAGACGATGACACTGATGGCGATGACAGAGAAGATGAAGATGATAAAGGTGATGACGGCGCTGACGGTGGGGTGCCGACAAGCACAAAGGGCGATGGAAAGTGATGATGAAGCAACGATGATGATGATGACGATTGCCTGAGTAGACACTGCACGCTGCATAGTTAATTCGCATCAATGTAAACAGCAGAGTTCAACGATACTCGACTCTCCCCAAGTCTCAAAGGTTGCCAAGCTCGTGGATGCCCAAGGATTCCTTGACTTACGTACACTTTCTAAGAGCTACATGCACACGTCCACACCGTTGAGATCGTAACCGATGACTATACTTAGGACGACTGTTGGATTTATGCGCTCTCTAGGCGCTGTGTATCTGGGCGCTGCGCCGCATGTCACGGTACCGTCGGTGAATAGCTTTATTTGCAATATTTTGGGGGGCGCCTCTAAAAGCTCCTACGGTCTCAAAAGACAGCAGAGTTGAACTAGAAGCCCCTTCTCCTAATGGCGACGCTTTGTCTGCTTTGATAGGCACGCAACCGTTTCCAGGGCCCGAGATGCCAGCGCTCGACACCATGGCGAGAAGGCGTCGGTTGCCGGGTCCCGGATCAGAAGAGTCGATCCCTCCCAAGTCCAAGAGAAAAGCGTGTCCTGGTCAGGTCGCGACGCTGTGTCACTAAGTCGCACGGTTTCTTTTGGTGATACGTTGTCGCTGTTGTTGTTACTGTTGCGGATGCAACAGCAGCAGTAGCAGTAGTAATAGTAGTGCTTCTGGCGCAACCTCCACCCGAACCACCTCGAACACTCAGGACGTCATCTTCGTCATCGATTACCTAGTTCCTCTCCTGGGCGCGCACGTTTTTGTCGGCCGGCCAGAGGCCCACCTGCCGGCACCGCTCTTTAGCCTTCAAATCGTGGTAATAGTAATAGTAGTTGTAGTGGTAGTAGTAGTAGTAGTAGGGACTGTAGTCGTAGTAGAGCGCCGCACGAGAGCGACACAGTAGTGTTCTTACCGTCTGCAGGCAGCAGTGTCATTTGTTCGGCTGCCTGGCTGCCTGCGTGCACGCGTCGTATACGCGTGCGTCTGAGAGCGTTTGCATGTTTATCAATATCAGCCTAGCGGTAACGCTTACGATGACGGCACGATGAGGTGGCGTGGCAAGTCCCGCACCGGTCCTAAGCGGCCCGCTTGCAGCGCTAGAAAAAGGGCATGACGAACGACAGGACAGAACCCGGGGGTTCGGGGATCTGGGCAAGACAAATGGAGCCACTGCTGCTGCTGCTGTTGTTGCTCCCGGTGTTCCTCGTGTTCGTGGGAGAGGCAACCAACCACCCGATGAAGGAGAAGAGGAGAACCCGATGACGTCGAGAATTCTTTCACCAACTTCGGTGCTATGGCGCGGAGTTGCGCAGGCTAAGCACTTTTGACAGGACAAACAGCAGGCGACGGCGGCGATCAATTTCAATCGTCTCCGAAATCGGACGATACATCGGAGGCCCTACCATATACGTAAAAGCGCGATGTTTAGGGCGTTTTTTGTTGTTATTGTTGTTGCTGTTAGCGTAGTTTTTGTTGTTGCTGGTACTGCTGCCTGTCACCGCTGCTGTTGTGTTCGTTGTTTATTTGTTGTCGTTGTTAGCAACTATATATACTGCGTGAGTGAGTGTCAAGCAATTTATTTCGATTATTTTGCACGATAACTCAGTATACTGAGTTGAACAACAATGATGTATTTTAGATACTGCCTATCAAAAAGAACGGCATCTCGCCGCTGTACGTGCAGGGCATTCGGGTACAAGCGTTAGAAAATGTGAATCGTATCCCGCACAATGGCGCCGGCCGCTCTGCTAAGGCATTCTCGAAAAGAACGTGGCATTGACAATTTAAATGTTTTCACCATATTTATTATTATTATTATTATTATTATTATTATTACAATTCAATAATGATTCTCAATATAAACTATGACTTAACGTTAAAGGTACACTTATTTAACTGGAACATAACGGTTCTTGAGGATATTATTATTGAGATTGAAAATTAATGTAGAAATTGGCCTACATATTAGGTAATAAAATATTTAATTTTGCTCACAAAAACAGCCAAAAATTTAAAAAAGGATAGCATAATAAAACAAACTAAGCTTATAGATTCCAAATCATGTATCTAGCTTTTGGTCCACATATGATAAATCAAATATACATTTTTCTAAAATATTAGATAAAATATTTTATTAAACAAATAAAAAGTCCTCTTGAATCTTTAGCCAAGAGATTCGATATTCAAATATTCATTGGCCCTTTCCTAAGCCATTAACATTAAATTGCTTTGCTAAATAGGGAGTCTTCTAAGAATGTGTGAACTGTCTTATGTAATAAAATTAGTAATACATATACGATTATTGCCCTTTAAAATCCGCTCAGATTACTTCCCAGTTAGATGAAATTATGTCGTGCCAACATGATGGGTATTCCCGATCATCATCAGGATAGATTCATACTTTTTATATGTTGATGCTGCGATCTAACGGGGCCGTACTTCTAATATGCACATAATAAGCCGAGAAGTGAAGATAATATTTACACACCCTTTGGCAGGGGGGCTTTATTTAAGATTCTCGAAACCTGATAACAAACGCTCTATCCGGCGATTTAGATGTTTGGCTGTACATGATTGCACTTGCGGGCTGTGCGCCACGCGAACATTTTATTTACGATTTCTTTCCTGGCTACGGCTTTTGCCTGAATGTTTAAACCAGAGCGAGTTATCGTCGTCATGAGTTCAAATAACTTGTTGACTCTATCAGGCTGCTTACATATGCTTGTAAACGTACATCTGTCAATATTATCTAATAGGCGTCATAATAAGCGTCATAAGTATATTTTTGCTCGTCAACGGGATCGCTAGACGGGATCTCTTTTTATTTTTGTGCTGAAGTGACATTGCATTAGATTACAAAGGTGGATTTTATTGATCGAACGTCACATAACCGGTGCACATATTATTCGCGTGACATGTATGTCTATGTACACATGTCACCTTTTTATATGAGGGGCGCTTAAAACGGCAGTATAAGCGAGCATATTAAGATAGCTAGAAGTCTCCCCGCTTGTCTTTGCGGCAGCAGCATAGTTGCTGACTCTCAGCGGTATGACTTATCTGAGTTTTTCTCTTATGAGCATCGCTCAAAGGAAACTTGATCAACGGCCGAAATCGATTAGGCAACATTCTGGTAGATGACAACCACGACTAGCGCAGCAGCCTTCGAGACGACAACGCCGCCACACACCGGCGATATATGACTTCGTCGTCGTCAACATCATTCGGCGACACTACATCGACAAGCGTACATCAAATATTTCGAGTCATGATTGGGCGACCGTTAAACGCATTTATCATATATTTCTATTTGCAGTAATTTCATTACGGGCAGTGTAATTAACGGTATGCGAATAATTTTTAGTTTGGTTGCTTCTCGCCAGCGTATATATGAGTATCTACGCTCCCTCCCCTCTCTCTACTATGCTTACGATTTTTTTTTTAGATTTCCCGTAAGGCAATTGCCCGTGTACGGATTTTTTCATGTCATGGCTAAGTTTACTCCACTCCGGCATTTACCTTGTTTAAATTGGAAACCATGCAAACCAATTTAAGAGTGGCCGGTCTGGGGTTCGAACCCAGTCCTCCCGAATGCAAGGCAAAGGCTTTGCCACTAAGCCACCTTGCACGATCTAGTCTGGGTACTGAAATATCCTACATCCTTGTCGTTCCACTCTGCCTCACAACTCATATCGTAACAGTATCGCCACAGTTCTGGCTGAATCTACTAGAGAAAAGTTTAGCTGCTAGCCGCTCTTCCTGGGAAACAAAAGTGAGATGTGTCCCCTTCGGAAGGCGGGAAGCGTATGAACCCGTCGCTCATTTATCTTATTTACTCCCCCCCCCCTCCCCCCCCCCCCCCCCCCGAGGGGATCTATAAGGTTATTTGGCTCTGGTATGCGAGAGCAACACAAGTTGCTTCATCATAAAGCGGGCACAACTATCGAATACACACCCTTATTATTTGGTAGTATTTGGTTCTCCTTTCAGCTGCTACTTTCAAGCAGCCCTCCTATTCCTAACAAAGTCGCTAAGTAGCTGTGAGCTCGTGGCAGATTATAGCGCAACGACCTTGTCGTATTGGTACAGCAAATCCGTTATGCCAGTTGCCAGAGTAAGTCCGAGGACAGCCGAGATTCGTCGTTCTGCGCGAGCTTCTTGACTCACACCATTAGTACGAGCATCACGACGGACGGTGTAACACACCAGCGCGTTGTCGTAAAAGGCGCAATGTTGTTCCAACGACGCGATTAGTTGTCACTCAGGGATCGGACCACTGGGACGCAGGGGGGAACGCTGCTGCGTACTCGCCCGCCGGTCCGGCGGTGCAGTCGTCGAGTCTATCCAGCCATTTAGGGAAATCAAGGCGCAGCCATAGGCCGCCTGCCTGCGAGCCAGCACCTGCCACCACGACATACGGGGGCCAGCGAGTTCTTCCATATCTAGGCCATGTCAGGGAGCGGTGGCTGGTAAATGGTGGGCGGTGGCAACAGCAACAGCAACAACGACGCCGATCTCGATCAAGCGGTCGCAATGAAGCGAGTAAAAAAAAAAGAAAAGGGAAGGTACTCATATACATGGAGCGGTACTCCGTGTCTCGAAGGGACGGCAGCCAGACGCGCTCTTGCCGGGGCTTGAAGGGGTCTTGTTGCTCGCCGATGCTGTGCTAGGTGCTATGCGCCCCGCCACGCACGGGAACACGCTGCCCGTGCAATGGGACACCTTTCTAAGCAGCGGCAGCAGCAGCATCAGCAGAAGCGGCAAGTGCAATAACCAAAACTAACTAGCGACTAAGTAGAGGGGGTGGCGGAGGTGAAGTGGGGCTCTGCTCGCCCACTCATTAACTAACGGATACGCAACGTCACAGCCACACACCGCCACCCACGCAGGTCCATGTGAAGAAACTTCTCTTTTACACTCTTGCATGTAGCCGGCATGTAGATGCTGAACGAAACAAAGTAGAGACAGACGCGCACGTGTAAGTGCTCAGAGTAGAAACCAACCCCCCCCCCCCCCCCAAGGTAGGCAACAAGGTCAACAAAATTGTTGAAGTTACCGGCACGAGTAATGATGACACGGACAACCGGATCTGCCGCTCCCTGCGAGTTGCATCGCTGTGGTTGTTCTCGTGGCTCTCGTTGTTGGTAGTGTTGTTGTTGTTGTTGTTGTTGTTGTGGTTGTTGTTGCTGTCGCGGCCGCTGTCGTGTGTCGTCGTGTTGTACACATATTGAACAATGCCAGGCGCCAATGTCCCTCGCACACTAATTACTATCCAGCTAGCCTAGAAGTTAGGTTACCAGGGAGCCCGGGGGCGTTCTAGTAGTTAGGTTAGGTTAACAACAAGGGCGAATGACAACGACGATACGAAACGGAACGAAGTCGAAGATGGCAGCGTCGTCGTCGTCGTCGTCCTCTTTGTCCTGCTTTTCATGATGATGATGATAATGATAGTGATTATGCTGATGATCTCTTTCACTAAACTCCAATTGATGAAACGCTCGTGTGTCTGTTTTCCACAGACTGCCCGGCTGGACGTTCACCAATCTGCTGCTCCATTCCGACTTACGGTACATCGACCGGCTTAGGCTCAACTCACTGCATATATAGTCAGTCTTAGCAATAGTAACTGGCCTCCCACACACGAGTTTGCCGCTCTCCACCCATTCTCCTACCTCGTTCACTCCGCGGCGTACGGGCGAACGAGCTGCGGAGAGAACTGTTGTTGAGAAGCTGTCACCCTACCCTACTCTCATGATTATATTTGGTACTGTTCGTTCGGCTCTTTCTCAGTCAGTTCTGTTTTTTCGGTTTCTTTTCCGTTCGCTGTCCCTTCTAATTTTATTTCGTCTCTTTTTTAATTCCCGCTTACTCGCCCTGTTTCTCTGCTGCTTTGTTGTTTTCGTTGGACTGAATTCCGTGTTTGTACATTGTTCTTATTGTACAGTAGCGACTAACCAACCACGCTATCCACACACAGATAATGTATCATCGAGTCGTAATGAGCCAGGTGTCCGCATGCAGCCCAGCCCGCGCTAGAGAGCAATGATGCTTCCCAGGTATAGATGAACTTTATAGTATGATGAACTTTGAGGGCACTTTCCTTGTGTACCAACGACATGGAAGCGTTCTATGGATAACACTGGCACTGTGGCTACTAACGTTACTACTATTGCTACATCGACTGTCGTGGCAGAAAATTCCACTGTTCTCCACCATTAATTCGCACTAAACGTTCTGGTAAAATTGATCTCATGGGAAAGCGAACCGAAGACCGTTAGTGTGTGACAGGCCAAAGAATAAGCACTAACTGCCTTAGTGACAAATACGACATCAAACATACTAGCACAATGTTTTGCTAACGACAGCGGTAAGCAGAGTCCAAATCAGTCCAAAGAAATCTCTTTGAGAATTCGAAAGGTTAGTAAGCTGACTTGCACATATTGTGTATTAAACCAAAATAAAATGCATTGCATGAGCACGGACAGAGTGCTTACACGGTAAATTACGCGCCTAAAAACGAATGCTCTCAGGGACAATATAGGTGCGCCGAGCAGTTGTTTCGCCGCCACAGCCTCAGCTTGGTGTTGTAGGACGCACAAAGATTTGGGCATTACAATTTTTTCACATTTCGCAACGATTTTAAGTAGTATCTAAACTTTGCTGAGCCGCATTGGTGCATGAATTATTGCGTATTTTTCGCGCCGTAAAACTCCAATGGGCGGCTACCAAATTCATTATCGTCTGAAGTGTTTTTTATTTTATTTAATGTAGATTAGAAAAAGGCTATTAGGCACTCTCAAACGGTGTGCAAGTATCCAGCAGTGGCCGGATTCAGTATAATGCTTCCCCCATTATGCTATATATTTTACTAGATTTTTATTGAGAGTTCTATGTTTGACAGATATGGCAGATGACATCCGGATCAAGCTCATCACTCGAACTCCTTACCCTCAATCGTCTGCACCCTTTTAGCTTCTGCTTTGCTTAGCGGATTGCTCCATTTCTCACTCATGTTAGCACGCCGAACTGCTATCACGAGATTTGATGGGTTTTACTCGGCCAGTGGCATTTCGGCATTCGTTCTAACTTTCCCGCCTGCTTGGATTGTTTTTCGTTGTTGTGAATGTCTCACAATTTTTTCTAAGTCGTTGGACAGTTTCAAACTGTGGCGTCATCCAAGAGGGTGATCAATATGAAATCTATGCGATCAGTCGTTATCAACCTTCTTATTCAACCTCTGCATGAGTTCTGCTTTATCATAAATTAATAAATAAATTGCTTCGCTCTTTGGTGACACCAGTAGTGCCGAGCTACTGGCTACCATACAAAGCTCTAGCGTGAGGCGAATTTATTTGGTATTTTCCAGTTTATCAGAATCTTGTCCCTGTGCGTCACTTAATTGCTGTGTATAATAACACGGTTGGCTTGACGCGTTGCTCTGGATGTTTGCGTTCTGGATTCATCATACATGTCTCTCATGAAGCTTTTGTAGGTCATCAACTTTTCTTGAAAGTCTGTGGACCGCAGTCAGTTTTTTAATATTTATTTTCGTTGACTTAACACCTCAATGCATGCAATGGGTTTGCAGATTCTTGTTAGAGCGGACTCTTTAAGAGAGTGCCCCTTCTGTCAGTTTCTCGTGACCGGCCATGTCGTAGGAGTCGCATACAAATTGCCATTGATTAGTAAACCGGGGCTTCTTTTAGTCGCTAAGAAAATTAAGTTATAGGATAAAGTTGTAGAACTCATGAAAATCTGTTTTTGAGTTGTTAAAGCACGAGCTATTTTAACAACCTCAGCTTTGACAAATCATGCAGAAATCCTTGTCTCTTTTTCTAAAGTTGATACGCATGCAAATCAGGATCTAGTATGCCAACGACGGGTTGAAGCAAGGGTACGTCACTTAAGTATTGTAGTGTTCCTGAAATGCGGTGCGAGCTAATCGGCAGATCCATATCTATATAGAATACTCATTAGCATTGATAACATGCATATATATGTATTTGCATTGATTTAGTTATATAACTTTTTTGTTAGCACTTATATAGAATACTTGCAAAATTGTTGTCGCCTCAACACCTCAATACTTACATTGGGTTTGCTGGTTCTTGTTAGAGCAGACTCAGTTAGATGGAGTCGTCACCCTTTGAGAAAGTGCTCAAATGCTAGCCAGTTTCTCGTTTGGCCCCTTGTCGTAGAAATCGCACTTGAATTGCCAATGCGTTAGTAAAACGGGAGTACCTTCATTACTGGAAAAAGAAGGTCATTCTAAAACGTTGCAGAATTCATAAAGAAGTGTTTCTGAACTGTCGAAGCACGAGATCTTTTAGTAACGTCCATTGTCCTTTGTGTTAATACGCATGTTAAGCAGGACCTTTGGACTAAAAAAAGAAAAATAATGTTCGTATTTTATTCATTAAACACTGACCTTTTCTCTGAGTGATACTTTCGGAGCCTTCTTCAATTTTGCGCGAATCTAGAATTTTGCCTAAATCTGTCACAGATCAGTTCACTTCAGTCTCTAGTGTGTGTAGTTTTAAGTTTTGTCGTGGCGTACAATGCATTCTCTGACTAGATTGAAATAGGCTTAGTGTCTTTCCTCATTCCAGCTTAAACTATGCCTGTACACGAGACTTTCGGTTGTGTTCGCCGGATGTCTTGGCTCGAACAGTTGCAGCATGCTGTATTTCTGTGCACGGCTTAGCGGTATGCCTCAGGGTGCCATACATATGACATATTTTCCGCCTGTGTGCTTAATTCGGCAGCAATTTGCTTGCGGCGACCAGTTTGCTTGCAGCAACGGTAGCGGGAAACCTAGGTTCTATCCCCAACAGGAAATGAAACGCTTGTGGCCTTTACACGCCGTGTGCGGTCGGCTTCATATTCTATTGCACTTCTCTATAGGACTCGGTAGAAGTTCTAATGCGGCGCTCTATTTGCAATTGCACTTGTTGCGGAAGCTCTCATTAGTCCCTGCTTGTACTCTAACTTGTTAAGGGCTTATTCTATATAAACATGTAAAGGCGCTAGACTGATTACAGTTCTGGGAAATTTAAGACAAGCAGTCTTCAATAAATGTTTCTAACAGAAATATACAACCAGAACCGATCGAGAGCGACAGGCTTGCAGGCAATGCATTCAGCATTTACATTAATAACAGGTAGCCAAACAGTTGAAAGCAGCAGCACCAACATCAGGGAAGACTCGGAAATAAAACTGTCTGCTATTATTAATATTAATATTATTATTATTATTATTAGTTATTCAATATTTCGGTGTTTCCCTACAATTGTGGAATCTAAACGTGTACCCGCCTAGGCTCACCCCCGCTCCTCAATCCATGGAGCCGATTATTATTATTATTATTATTATTATTATTATTATTATTATTATTATTATTATTATTATTATTATTATTATTATTATTATTATTATTATTTATTAACATTGTTTAAATGTTACAATTGTGAGGTGTGAACCTGTACTTCTTGTCTTCTCCTAGCTCCTAAATATCATTCCATGGAACCGACAATACAGCCGGCGTTTCCTCGGCACACTGCAAGCGACAGCAGTTGCCGTAGAAACTCGCCTTCGCGCCGATTCCCTGTGAGATCTGTAATCCGTTGGCCCAGCTCACTGATGAATCTCTTGGTTCCCTTGCTTACCGGACCCATTGTTTTCATAGATAATGGCACTACGATGTAACCTGTCTTCAGTTCTTGGTACTTGCGTTTTTTCCCATTATCTGCGTGCTCGGCAACTCATCCCGCCTCTAGTGAACTGTGGCGTATATACGAGGGAGCCACTGTACAGGACACTGTAGCATCCCATACCAAGCATCTTCCGTTAGCCCATAGCGGGATTGTTACACCGTCAGGTCTTTTGTCGTCATGAAGTCCTAATCTGGGCTCGAGCGTGCTTGGTATACCAGCTCTGCGTAAGGTTCTTCTTATAATTGCATTGATTTCAGCGTGTCTTGAAACTCTACCATGGCTTTTGATGTAGCTAAGAGGGTGAAGTCCATCCTTAGTTACTGTGGTACCACATGCGCGGCAACTGTAGGGGTTGCGAACCGGGGCACCTATTCGAAGAGCTGTTACCATGCGGAATGAGGTGTTGTCCAGCATGGTACTCAGCTGCAAGGAAGGGAGACACTTTAGAAAGCCTCCACTAAATGTGTCCCGTGCTGCCAGAAAGACAGCTTTTTCCACTGGAGATTGGAAGCTGTCTAACAGCTCTCTAGCTGCAGCGCTGCATCTCTAGGAGTCCAGTGTATGCTGTGTGGGACGTTCTTGCCAGGGGCCTGGTCCAATTGCTTGTCTGGCTATTAGCTCTGCAGCGTCTTTGGCTCTTGTGATTCCTTGGCGGATGTCTGGTGCGACCAGCGTTTTTTTGCGAGTTTACCAAACTCCAATAGAGACGCGGCATAGCACATGGGTGCCAGCTACGCCGCTGATCTAATACTAAGTCCTCCTTCGGCAATTGAAAGGGTTGCTCTTTTTCAAGTGTTATCATGCAGGCCGACGTCGTAAGTTCTTGCAGTATCGTCGTAAGCTTGAAGATCTTCGTGACATTTAATAGCTGGTGAAATGCGCAGAGTATAGTTAAGTTATGGCGAGCCCAGGCTGACCCTCCAGATGCACAGAGCTGCTTGCGAATGCATCGCCGTTAAGCGAGAGCAAATTTGCTTCAGTCTAGAGCACTTGTCTTTAAGGGCCTTTGAAATCGATCGTAAGCTTATTGGGGCTCCCAGAAGCTCCAGCTCGTCTAAGTCAACGCGCCTAGACTCTGGCAAGACATTCGAAACCGCCCTAAAAATTTCATCCTGTTCTTGATCATTACCTCCCAATGTAATGACTTCACACTTAGAGGCATTGAGGCTAAGGCCTCCCTCTTCTGCAAAATTCAGCGCGTTGATGATATCACACACAACCAGATCAAGTGGGCCTCCAATCGTTGCGTCATCTAGGTACCAAACGTTAAGAGGGCTCTTCTTGCGTGCCACTAAACTGGATACCCCGAAGCTGAATAAAGCAGGTCCAAGCGGATCGCCTTGTTGCGCTTCCCCTCGCAGACGCATACCGCCGCCAGTCTCGTACGAAGGTGATGTGCAAAGGTAAAGTTCTTGCTGCCTCTTCTATCGTAAGTATAAAGGGTAGCTGGCCTGGAAGCGGCAGTTCACTGCGTGAACTGCCGCTTCTGCGCCGCCTTTCACTGCAACGCCTATTTGACTTGGTGAAATTGCTGTCACAATTGTTGTTCTGGTAATGGCAATGGCTACTTTAGCGACAAGCCTCCTGATTGTAAGGCCGCATGCTCTAGATCTAATAGAGCCGTCTTTCTTCTTTAGCGCTGTCAGATTGGCCCCGTAGAAGATGGGAATGCAGACATGTGGCAAATTACCACCCAAGGCTGAGCCAACAAGAGAACGGAGTTCTTCCACCAGCCTCCCAGATGACGATACTGTGCTGTCGAGCATATCGAGCAGATGCCGAGGCCGTAAACCGTCTAATCCTGGGCCTGATGTTAGGAAAAAAGACCGGACGGCGTCAGTAATAAGTTTTTCTGGTACGAGGTATGCTTGCGCTGGTACAGGTGCTTGAAAATCGTTTAAGCGCTCTCTGAACGAATCCGTACGGACGGGGATGCTTGTTTCTCAATTCCTGCTCTGTGTGGCTGTTGAGTGGTGCAAAGGAGTCGGTTGAAAGAAGGCTACGCGCGGTAGATCTTACATCACCTTCTGCTAATTTGCGCTCTGCTGTAGCGGCTCTGCCACGACCAGTGTACTGTTTTTCTGAGTTTTTGGGGGTGCTGCGTGATTGTTCGTCAAGATGATTTTCTAGTCGCTTCCACTGCGTATCCACGAGATTTTTTCTAATTATTTGACAAAGTGTGGTATCTAGGCTTTTCGCACCGGGATGCGCAGCATTAGAGTCGGCAACGTTACAAGCCTGACCCAAGACGCGTTGTCTTGCTTTGAATTAAAATTAGCCAAAGCTTCTGTGTATGCTGCGCAACAAACTTCTCTGACCCCTCTGAGTATAATCCTTATTCGCTTAGCGTCTTTTCGCGCCCGAGCCAACAGTGTTATTAAGGTCTGTGGGTCTGGGTCATATGTTGTCACGATGTTACCAGCCTAGTTTTCAGAGTTATTAACCGGGGGTACGGTCGGTGATGGTTGGGGGTTAGTTCTATGGAGGTGAGTTTTATGCATGCGCAAGCCTCGGATTGATTTTATAGATTTCCCGCAGACATCACAAATGTATGGTTGTTGGGATCGTGGTTGAGATTGAGAGGGGTTTTCTTGGAGAAGTGGTTGTGTGCTCATTGTTTGTTTGTAGGTGTTGTACTATTTCCGCTGCCCAGTTCAGTCGCAAGCGGTAGAGAGGGCTTAGCGGTGCCGTCAATAACGGATATCAAGAAGACTCTTCCTGGTTCCGACTTCAAAAATTCGAGAACTTTGGCTATCGATGGATTTTCTTTTAGCCATGATGAGAGCAGATTCTTAAAGATCTTCCAGATTTTCATAATGCCATCTTCTTCTCTGCTGTTTTCGTTCTTTCTTCAGCGCTTCTTTGTTTTGGTTTTGGCTTATTAGAGTCTACCCTGGGCGGGCGCGGTGGAGGAAGGTGGCATACCACCTCGCCTTTTTTGTTTAGTACTGGTTGTGGAGTGGCAGGTCTTGTGGCATCCGCATACGATATCACCTCCAAGCTCGTGGATTGAAAGTTTGTGCTGGTACTTGGCGATAGAGAGATCTGAGGGAACTCCTCAATAATAATAATAATAATAATAATAATAAAAGTCTAGTTCAGAATTTTTGGTTCCGTTCATACACACTCGACTCTAGAACACAATAGTTTCTCGAATTGCAATCAGTGTTCTGCTACTGCGCGTATAGCCAGCAAAAATTGTCATTGTGAAATACGCGATGTTTTGTAGTACCCGGTCAATCCATTCTTTCTCCGACATAATTCGTAGTTCCGTTTTTATACTCTTTGCTATGGCTTACGGTACTGTTCGACCGCAAACAACACAGGCTCTAATTTATATCTGACTTTGGGCTCCGTAGATTTAGCAAATTTCGATAGAAGAGCACTTCTATTGTTCTGCCACGTTGTCTGCGAATACCAAATTTGCTATTTGGGCCTAGCGGCCTATTTAGCGGCGTACTGAATCATCCGCATTTGGGGCCGGCTTCCATCACTCGTGAGTCTGCCTTTTCCGCATCTTCTGTAGTGCAGACCGGTGGTTCACTCGGTGATGTTTTATGTACAGTAGGCTTGCCGTTGTCCAATTGTTAGTCGTCGCGACCGACGTTGTTAGGTCGATTGCCACTGCTGCTTTGGCTATCTGACGGTTGGCTACTACCGCTTTGCGTCTATCATTTACCACCAACCGCTCGTTGCGTACAGCGACCGACTCCGAGACTATAACGGCTTCTTTCTTATATATATAGATATAAGGAGACAATTGTTACGTCTTATATATAAGCAAATAAAGCTGTAGTAAGAAAAAACAGTATATATATATATATATATATATATATAATCACTTTTGCTATCACATAAAGGTAGTGTGGTTTAATAATCATAGTCATTTAAGTATTGTTTCCAATATACGTCCTTCTGAAAGGAGCACGCAACTTATCGTCAAATAGATAAATACGATTTATATTTGCAGGCACCCATTTCGCCATCGAGCATTGTGAAGCTGGCCGGTAGTTCTCAGCATTCGTTTTCGAGTCTTTCTTGTAGACAGGAGTGATAAAACTAAGTCTTAAATGTTTTTTAGACTGTCAAATTTAAAAGATCTTATAACGATGGGCACGGCGCCGTCGTTATAAGGTCTTTTAAAGATGAGTTTTTAATAAGCATTTGGAGGAATGTATTCAGGTTTATAGCATTACCTTAAGACCGGAGAGAAGAGAATAGATAGCAAACTCAGAGAAGGTAACCAATTAATTTTGTTGAGAAATGTTGCGTGGGCTACTTATCACTGCAATGCCTAGACCGGACGCACGCAACAGGGAAGAACATTTTTCAGCGATAATCACAGTTTTTTGTAAGTTATTATTATTATTATTATCATTATTATTATTTTGCCATTAAGGTGCCTCAGATAGTTTTGTAGAGCGTCAACCTGACTGGACAAGAGAAAGACGAATCCATTAACATAGGATTCTAGTCTTTTCGACTGCCTTAGAAAAGTAGACACTTAGGAATATTGGCCGCTAGTTGCAAAAAAATGATAAAATAAACCTTTATTCTTAATTACATGAGTGAGTTTTGTATCCCGCAATTTGCTTGGATATTATTCGGCTTGAGAGGACACGCCGACCATGGATATTTATAGAATTAGCGAATGTCTAAGATGTTATTAGAACTAGATTTCTAAAGACATTTGTGACTATGTAGTTTTGGCCGGCTTTCGTGAACTCTAGAGGAGTCTGAGCTTTAATATTATTGATACAGCTAAGCTCAAAGAACAAGTGTTTCTTCGTGCCACGGTCAAGGTAAGTAAGAAACGGTCTGAAAGCTCAGTACTTGGAGAACGCTTAGCTTTAGACTACTGTTCCGCAGGACTAACAGATGAACTTGAATTATTCAGTGAAGTCTCTCTTGTGGGTATGTGTAATGTGGCTGTTGTAAAAAGGTTCCTTTCATCAAGCGAATCGGAATCCTGGTGGACTACGATAGTACGTTTCTTAGACCCTTGCGTGTTTTCCAATTTAAACAAATTAACACATGGACACTGCGTCTAAGACTACAGAGTCCAGGCGAGAATCGGAATTAAGTTGAACCACGATACTATTTTCGTCTATACACCGCAACCTTTGTAGCAATCTGTCATATTTACGATACGGCAGATTGCTGGAAGCCCTTCGTAAGGAACTTCAAGCCGACCCTTTAATAGCTCCTCTTAAACAAATGACTCTCTCCTAGCCTACATCAAGGCAAGGGCGATTTATTATCGGTAACTGTCACTTCAGTTGGATAGTCATAAAGGGAGAGTCCGAAATTCTTAAAGTAACATGAAAATGAAAGTGTTTAAGATATTTAAAAAATAAGTAAATGTTTTTATTTTAATCCAAATATCATGTAATTTATATCTTGCACAAAAGAAACCGTACTAAACTTGTTTTGTGATTTTTTTTGGACAAATTTACGAGTAGTGTTCTCTCAAAGTCAGTTACGTCGTCCGTAGATTATACGGGAGCATGTTCATGCATGGAGAAATGTACACCACGACTTGACAGCTTCTCCTCGTTCGTTTGCGAAAAGAACAGATCGCAGAGAGCGCAGAGGTTTTTGAAAGATGCCAGCCAACTACGCGGACACCCATATTTTAACTATGACACGCACGAATTCGACAGTGACGACTTTATTTAATACTATCTGTGTAGTTCAATTTTTTTTGTTTGTACAAGGTCATTTATTTTTTATATACACAATTACAATGGTATGTTGTTTCATACATTTACAAATATTTAAGAGGAGTCTATAGTAATTTAAACCTATTACAGTTACCATTGTGTTGGTAAAATGTTGCAACCGGAATTAAACTTCAGTATCAGGGTAACACTGATAAATGTACTCCACAAATCTGATTAAGACGCAAGCTTCGTTTGAATGGTGGCAAGGCCTTCATAGAATTAGTTAACGTTTTGTTGTTTTAATTTGCGATGCGCTACCTCACAAATGTCCTGGCTATAAAGAACAATATATATAACGGCTGTTAGGGGTGTTTTTATTACATCCAAGCCCAGAGTGGCCCATATTATTGGGCTCACTTTTTTACTTGTAGTTGTAGCTCTAGTTTAGAGTAGAGACTATACACAAACGTTTTAATAATAGACTCGAAATGGCCTTATTAGCATCTATATATATATCTGAACTGCGTGTTAAACATTCTCCAACGAGTAACTCAATAAACTTACCACTCATTTAAATATTTTTCTGTAAAATTGTAGAAAAAATAGCCTCTGCTTCCGTCCTTCTAAGTAAGTGTATAAGTTCTACCTTTCTAAAGACACAAAATAAATAAACTAGGGAGAAGGAAATAAGTCCTTCCTGAAAAAAAACTAATGTCTAGCTCGACTAGCGTATGTCGACGTACCCAAAAGCACGATATTTTATACTGTCCGGGCCTTTAACGACTTTTTCGCCATGTACGTGTAGTAAAAGCGCCTGCACTGCCAAATCATCATCCAAAGCCGTCCTAAGTTTGCCACAAAGGTCACTACTGCCAAAGCTATTATTTATTCGAGAGCTTCAGTTGCTTCTGTAATGGCGACTGCTCGCCTGAAACGCTGCTTAAGGCAGAGACGCAGGGTCGCAGGCTCGGGGATCGGCGTCGTCTCCATGTGTCGTGGTACACACGGGGTCCAAATCGGAGCATTTGCTGGAGGATGTATTATAACATTAGCAGCCTACGCTATTTCCGTCTGCTACCTAGGCGGTGTATGTACGTATAGCCCGGGGCACCAGTTCGAGCAAAGACATACGGAGTTTGCAACCCGCTTAGCCTGGCGTTTGAACAGCTTTGGCCGGTGTTTCATCCTTGGGGTCGTGTGAGACAGCCTGCTTTGGCATAGCACAAACATGTTCGATTCTTTGAGCCTGCTACCATAAAATTCTAGTTGTAAGCGCGTATACGAGGGGAGGCGTTTGTGTTTGGGTCAATTTCTTTCAAATTTCAATCTCTGTGAGCGGAACCAGCAACGACATTGATCACCAACTAAGTGAAATCCTTGAGTCGATTACACCAAGTGATGGCAGCCATGCATAATGTGGCTTGTGTACACGTGCCGACTAGTGCATGCCATTCCATCAAAGCTCCTTGGCAAGGAGCTTACACATCCAACTGCGCTACCTTTCAGAATGATTCAATCAGATCAAAAATTGGAACATTGGTCAGCCAACTGTGCGGAACTTTAAAAAGATAGCGTCGAGCAGTAAAATGAACAACCGAAAGTTAGATGATCTTATTTTTTTTCTTTTTCTGGCTACTCAATGAACGCCTCGTGTGATGTGACCTGTGAGCCCAATACGGACTTCATGAGGCGTCTCACTCAACCTCAAAGCCAAAGGACTATACAATTAGCAATTTCTAAGCGAGTGGAACCAGCTATGGGAAGCATTTCGGCCAGGTTACCGCTATACTGGAGGGGTATTGATCTCTCTAACCTAAAAATGGTTCAGCCTCAAATCGATTGGATATCACTACCAATTGGCTACGCAGCAGACGTAGAACTGAAATCTTCCCACGTTGGAGCAATATCCACACAAATCCACAGTAGCCATACACCAACGAAGAAAGAGTCTTCTATCGAGCAGTTTTACCCAGTTGATCTACCATAATCAAACTGATGGCCTGAACTAAACTGTTGCACTGATTAGTGTGCCTATTTGAGCACTGCATCATGAATAAAACGCACTTTTATTACAACAAATTTGGCTGATATGACCGCTATATGAACTTAGATTAGTGGATATGTTGATCTAGTCGCTATTTCAATGAAATTTACAGTCTCGCTTCAGGCAGACAAAAAGGTTTTGAGGTAGGCGGTCATCAATCCTGTACCTAAGCCGAGGCGTCAATGTTTTGACGCAACTAACGGTCAGCAGTGGGTCGATACACTTATGAAGCACATTTGTGGAGCGAAGTTCTAGTTAGGTGAGGTTCTTGTTAGGTTTTAGAAAAAGTATTGGCACACCTTCAAGCAAATGAGGTGGTGGTGGTTTTTCACACAGGGCAGCAGTCGATAGCTTGTACAGCCTGATCTATCTGTGCGGATTTGTTTTCTTAAATGTAACTACTAAGTTTTACAGCTTACGTCATTTCCATCAGAAACAAACAGTAATAAGAATAATAGTGACCGAATAAACATTTATTGTCAGCGATATGTACGATGTACGACAGTAGTTGCCTCTGCTTAAGCTAAGCACAACAAGAGTTAGGACAATCAGAAAGAGTAAAGGTGCACCCGTTATAATAGCAGAAGTTCGCCCTAGCGAAAAACCGTAGTCGAAGCGCCGGCATTGCGCTTTGCGTAAATGTGACTGTGTTGATTTGTATACGGCAATACGCCAACACAGCGAATGTATGTACCCTTGTACGATATATTTTGGGCCCGACTCTCCAGCCAAGATTTAATGTTCATGGGAATGCTTTTCGCATTGTCCATAGACGGACCCTACCGGACCCCCCTTTTCTGGGAGGTTTCGGGAATGCATGATGCACATGCGCCACTAGCATCCTGCGTGACAAGTGTGAGACTCGCAAACCCACTAACCCGGATTCCTCCCTACCCCCCCACCCCCCCCACCCCCCCCCCCCCCCCTAGGCTCGGTATTACTTTGGCATACATCGAAGCCGTGGGAGAGGCGTCTCTGCCGTTCTCCTTCAATCAGCTCTACCCCTGCTATCACTTACGGGGCTGAGACGAGCAAAACGACCCTGCCATACGCGGATAATGCAAAAATGTCAAAACCCCGCATGCCGCCGCATTGCCGCACAAGGTAACTACCGGCCCCTACCAGCTATGCCGATTTGCTTATGCTGTTAGGCCGCACAGTCGACTGGTCCTATACTGAGTTGCTTTGTCGCAATTGTCTTCTGTAGCCGCGGAGGAAGGAAGAAATAGGTTGCTAGATAGCCGCAGGTAGCAAATATCGTCTCCCACAAATGACTCAAGCATTTCGATCTGCCTAATTTAAGCGGTATGCCAATCAATTATCATCATCATTTATTAAGGAATAAAAATGAAGCTACGATTGTCTCCCAAGCGCCTTTATGCCTAAGCAGGGAATTTACTTGCTAAATAGCCGTCACACATACTTAATTCAGACGAGGTTATTCATTATAGCCTACGCACACATATCCGCATATGCAAATTAATATTCAGTACTTTCGGGATGCCAATTAATCCGTCGGACAATTTTTTATGGCGTTTAAAAACACGTCCACCTGCAATTTAGAAAATATTACCCTATTTGACGTTCTGTTGTTATGCATGTCCTTTCACTGGAAATTAAACAAGCGATTATATTGCTCAGTGTTAATTGATGTTGTTGGAGGATGACAGCTGAGGCAGCCAACAACTACGTACATACGACAACAACAACTGTTTCAGGCCATTACTGCCACCAAGATCTAAATCTGCACACACAAGCGTTTGCTCACGTATGAAAACAATTATCATCGGTGCGGACAAGTGGGAAATCCGTGACGGTCTACGTCGGGGTAAATGTTCATAAACCTTAGACTCAGAAAATAGCTTCGAATTTCCTTGCAATGTTAAAAGTCCTATCTGACCCGCCCACACCTGTGCTCGGTAGACGCTCGTATATTGGGGGCGGGCAGACAATTCCGCGGAATCGAAATTTGCCGAGTTTATTTCGTACGGGTCGTCCTCTAATTAGTCAACCACTTGTACGTCACGATATATTGTATTTATCTGCTAATCAACAATCATAGGCAGACGTCCATTTATTCTTGGTGTATGATGACTACCTCACTTGACGTTGATTAGTTATTAACCTGGGTATTACCACCCATCATCATACTTTTCCATTGTATCCTTTCTCGTGCAGTTAGTTTCTCCGACCCTCGCAAGTGGTCAGTTGACAAAAGGAGTCTAAATTATTCTAACTATGATTATTGGGTAAGGTTTGCCGTAGGCCATCCGGCCTGAGACATAGTACTTGAACACGCGTTTGAGTTTATTCAAGGCTAACTCCGGCCTAAGTTCACCCCCCGCTTAGGCCGCCGCCGCAACACGGTGACACTCGAAACGCTGGAAGAGACAGAAACTCGGTTTCGATGACTTCAAATCCGACAGAATGGTCATGCGGGCTAATAATTAGCCTTACATTTACGGTCTAGCAAGCAATAATACTATTTACACTTATAATATCTCGTTGGAAGGAACGGGCACTGGCGTCGAAAAGCAGAGCCAATGCAGATGATACAACAGCGATTCTTTGAAGCGCTTGTGGGCAGTAGTAGTAGAACTGCCTTTAAGAGTGAAGTAGTTTAGTAAATAGTTAGTGTCTTTCCGGTGCGTGTAGCACAACTTAGACTATTTGTTTCTTTAGTCTATAGATCACGTCTTAATGACGTATATGCACAGGCTATTAGTCTTTAAATATGTGTATATATATAAGGGGTATAAACAAACATAGGCTTGAAGTTGAAAAGAAGATGACGTTTACCCTACCGAAGCAAATAGAACCGGTTGCAAGTACGGCATATTGAGTTCATGTTCTATTTGTATTCTCTGAAGTTTGAGCTCATCTTTAGAAAGACGTCGCTTTCGGAAAAGCGCGCCACGGCCGGCACATGTACAGAGGCATTAAGGATCGATTGATTTACAACGTGGTTTATGATCCGAACTGCATCTTGCAATGCTTAAGTTGTCCATAGAAATATTAATGCAATATATGCAATTGGTGATATAAATCTGACTTTTATTTGACTTGGAGATTGCATACGTTTATACCTGTGCGAGCAAGGTACTTGGTCTGAACAGCGACAATTCGCCATGGTTGGCACTTTACGCCTTGGCCACAAAAACATACAAAGCGCGATGCTTCAGGCTGGGACAGAATGCTACTACAGTCGCCCGGCGTACACAGAGTGTCGGCTAAATCCATATATATATATATATATATATATATATATATATATATTGCTAAATATTTGCATGTTGTGATGCGGCATAATATCTATTGCCGCAAGTCCTGCCGTGTCATAATCATGACCCATTTAGTCAGGAAACACACTAGATAACCTCGAAACATTTCGCAAATAGGCGGCTAAAGAACTCTGAGGCGCTCTCCACGTTCGACGTTGTTAGCTTGCTATCGTATGCGTATCGCTGGTAGTAATCATCGTCGTCGTCGTTGTTGTTGCTGTGGTTGTTGTCCTTGTCGTTGTTGTTGTTATTGTTTGTTGTTGTTGTTGTTGTTGTTGTTTTTGTTGTCGTTGTTGTTTTTTTGTTGTTGTTGTTGTTGTTGTTGTTGTTTGTTGTTGTTGTTGTTGTTGTTGTTTTGTTATCGTGTTGTTGTCGTTGTTGTTTGTTCTTATCGTTGTTGTCGTTGTTGTTATCGTTGTTGTTGTGTGTTGTTGTTGTCGTTGTGTTGTTCTTATCGTTGTTGTTGTTGTTCTTATCGTTGTTGTTGTTATCGTTGTCATTCTTGTTGTTGTTGTGTGTTGTTGTTGTTGTTTTTGTGTGTGTTGTTGTTGTTGTTGCTGCTAGCATTGCTTTTTCACTTGTTACACTGCTGTTGTTTTGTCATTGTTTGGTGTTCTCTCATTGTTATTGTTGCTGCTGCTTTAGCTACAGTCGTTGTGATTATTGTTATAATTGCCGCCGCCCGTTGTACGGGCGTGCCTCTACAAACGCTCTCCTTTGAGAGACGGTCTTAAGGGATTTCTACTCTGATCCATCCCAATTCTGAGATGCCACTCGATTTTGTCTGCCGCGTGCTCGCTCGCTCGCTCCACACACACTTTGTGTGCTCAGAGCAGCGAATCTCATGTAGGACAGCGAATTCAGTGCTCTACTTCCGCCTCGGCGGGACTTCGCTTCCGTCTCGTCGCTTTGTCCTGCAGAAACTATGATGCAGCCCGACCAGCATTAGTAAATGCAATCACAAACTTGCGCACGCCGGCACAACGCACGCTCGTGTGCATAATCGTATGCCTGCGCGCCGCATATCGGCAGCGATCGCAAAGTACGACGCCTTCATACAGCATTTTGTACAGCTCGACCCTGACCATGTTTACAAGTTACATGTTTACAAGGGCTTCTATCCTCTCACCTGCTCAACCGCCCTCATCTCGGAGGCTGTCTAATGTGTCCACTTAGGCAGCAGTGTTTCGGGCCAATTCACTGCCACCAATATCTAAATCTGTAGCGCAGACAAAGTTCGCTCACTTACGACAAAATCTGTCACCGGTGTAGCCAAGTGGGAAATGTAGTGGAAGGTCAGCGGCTAGAGTCAGTGTTCATACAAACCAAACCCTTAGATGTAAGATCATAGTCTTGCGAATTTGCTTCAAATTGCTAAAAGTGTGACTTAATATCTATCTCGCAGCCGCTATTGGTTCTCGGTAGACACTTGAATAGTTGAGCGGGCCGACGATTCCGCGGAATTGAGATTTGCCGAGTCAATTAATTGTCCGTCAATGAATTAACCGTCCGCTAATTCGTCAATTAAATTAACTTAAATGTACATTCTAGAAGCGCACAGCACGTCTGCCATGCCTACCGCGGCGCCACACTCTACACACGAAATACACGACTAATCGGTGAGGTACCGTAGACTAACTAATCTGGATCATTCTAGGCTTGACAGGCACCGCGTTTTTCGAGCTCTCTGTGCGACGCAGCGCAACATGTCCCTTCGGGTCTGCCGGCGTACCGCACTGTGAACACAGAGGCAGAGTAGTCCACGGTCTCGAAGTAGTACCACACAATTCCGAACTCTGGGCAGGCTGGAGAGGATTGAGATATTTAGTGGTAAAGGTCCTACGCTAGGCGCTGGTTGCTAGTGCCGATAGTGCATTAACGTTTCCAAACCTCCCATATAAAAAACCACGTGCTTTAGCTACTCTAGGCCAACTTTTGACCTAGGGTTTCACCCGTTTGCAACGGGGCGACAATGAAACGCCGAAAGGGACGAAACTCGGTTTCAGTAACTTTAATGTCGACCCGACCGGTCATGCGGGCTAATAATTAGCTCCAATTCAATCTAGCAAGCAATCATACTGCTCACGCTTATGATATCATCGTTGGAAAGCGCAGCAACGTAGGCGAAAGGCGGAGTGCGCCAATGCAGATATAACAGTTATGTTTGAAGTGGCTCTGGGTAGCGCATCGCGCCGTATCAGCATGAGTGGTGAAGGTAGAACTGTCCCTGAGAGAGACGTAGTTTAGTAAACAGTTAGTGTCTTCCCGACGAGCTGTATGCAACACAACATTATACTTGTGTTTACTTAGTCAACAGATCAGTCTAAATGACATATATGTGCAGTCTAAAATGGATTCAAATATATATATATATATATATATATATATATATATGTGTGTCTGAACAGCTACAGTTCACCATAGGCTTTAAAGTTGAAAGAGGAACGTTCGCCCTACCGACGCAAATAGAACAGATTGGGAGTACAGGCTATTGGTTTATTTTCCATTGTTATTCTCTGGGCCTTGAGTTGACCTTCAGGGAGAAGTCGCTTCTGCGCCCGCCATGTCCGATCACAAGTCACAGAAACATTATTGCGACATATGTAATTTGTGATACGAATCGCCGCTGCTGTCAACCTCAATGCGTTCATTTGACTTGAAGATAACATACGTTTCTACCCTGCAAATCGTTTTTTTAGTCCTAGACTATTATCCGTCCCCTACGGGCTTGGAATCACTATGAGACATATCTTCAATGCACCGATGGCGGACATTTTTAAGATATCTAGGGTTTCCCAGCAGTTCTTGTGGCAGGAGCAAAATCGCTAACTCTCGGCGGTCTCATCCATTCTCAATGAGTATCGCTCAAAGAAGATTCTATCTCTAACGGAGATTGGACAGACGACACGCCGGTAGATGACAACCGTGACTGGCGTACTAGAAGACCGCGAGCATGCTGCTTGGCTTAAACTGCGCCAATTTGCCACTCCGCGTATTTGCCACGAAAACATGTGAGGATGCGATGATTCAAGGTGGGCACAGGATGTTAATGCTGTCGTTGGTTTACATACACGCGACTTAATTCACATATATATATATATATATATATATTTTGCTAGGTAGCATAATATCTGTTGCCGCAAGCCGTGCCGCAAGTTCATATAACGACCCATTTAGTCAGAAAGCACGCCGGATGGCGCCCACCACTTGGAGGTGGTGTCTTCTCGTGGCGCCCTCCTTCAAAACGGTCTTGAGGGATTTAACGCTCCGACCCATTCCGATTCTGAGATTCCAGCTCGTGTCTTCCTGCCGCGTGCTCGGTCGCTCGCTCCACACACACTTTGTGTGCTCAGAGCAGCGAATCTCATGTAGGACAGAAATCCGACGCGAAGCCCCCCTACGTTCGCCTTGTGTGCCTTGGCGGCACTCCGCTTGCATCCCGTTGCTTCCTCCTGCAGCAAATACGATGCAGCCCGACCATTACTCGTATATGCAATCACAAATGCACGCGCCCGAACGCACGCTAATCGTACACCTACTGCCGCAGGTCGGCGAGTGACAACGAACGACGGCTTCGCACAGCACACCGCACCCCCACAGCTGGATACGGACCGTGTTTGCACGTACACAGGCTTCACTCTCGCTTGTCGTACACCCCTCATCTCTAGTGTTCTCTAATGTCCCACTTAAGCAGTGTTTCTCATTGTATAACCATCATCACACAACTTCTATATACATAAATAACATTGTGTCACGGTTATTAATCTACCCGTTCATGGTGTATGCAAGACTCCGCCATTGGCGTCGCCTCGCACTCAATTATTTCCTATCGTTTTCGCTGCTTACCCCT
>QVRM01004461.1:0-27669 GCA_003439945.1 Dermanyssus gallinae
AAGGCCAAGGAACAGGATCCCAAAACCAAGACGTCACCTTCCAGGCTGCCATCGCGGGCAAACAACCTGCTACAAGCGGCAACAAGGATGACGACGGCTTTGTGCCCTATAAGAAACCCAAAGAACAAGGACAAGCAGGAAGGCCAAAACAAAAGCGATGACGACGAAGAAACTGAAATGCATACAGACTAATTTGGGCCGGTCCAACGTGGCCCAATCCCTACTGGATGCAAAAGCACAAAATGAAGGCGCTCAAGTTTTACTTATTAGTGAACCTAACAGAAGGTGGCTGTCTAGTGGGCAAGGCAGCGAATGCATCAGCGACGAAAACGGCGACGCAAGCGCTATGGGTTAAACTACCATAGCTGTCAAAGCGCAAGGATCAGGAAAAGGATGGACGTGGGCAGAACTCGACAGAGGACCGATCGTGTTCAGCTGCTACATCTCGCCTAACTCGGGACGACAAGAATTCACCAAATTTCTAGATGAACTCTCAGACGAAATCAGAAGATGCGAGCCACGATCTAAAGAGATCTTAGTGGGAGGGGATTTCAACGCAGTGGCGGTAGAATGGGGAAGCAAGGCAACAAACAGCAGAGGCCGAGAGTTAACAGAGTGGCTAGCGCAGCTTGGTATGACACTCTTTAACGACGGCCGTCTGCCCACATTCGAAAGAAGAGATCAAGCTTCATTCATAGATCTCACATTTGGATGCGAAAACACCATAAATAAACTAGGAAACTGGAGGGTCTCAGAAGAAGACTCCCAAAGCGACCACAAATATATAGAATACGAATACGGAGAAGAGGAAGCACCCACCCAGCAGGAGGGAGACATACGCCGGACGGCGTGGCGTGCTAACAAAATGAACCTCGGCAGACTCCGCGCCCGTTTAAGGATTGAAGGACAAATACTCCTCAATACTCAGAGACAACTTCGTCCTGAGGATGTAGTACTGGCATTACAAAGGGCCTGCGAGGCAGCCTCGCCGCGTCGGCGGGGCGTGTCCCGCAGACATCCCCCACCCAAATACTGGTGGAACAGGGAAATAGCGGGCCTGAAGCGTGCATGCAATGCGGCACGGAGGGTGTACACCCGCGCTAGAAGGAAACTTACAGGTGTCGAGGAGGCATGGAAGGGGCTACAGGTCGCAAGAAAAGACCTCACAACGGCCATCAAAAGCAGTATAGAAAGAAAATGGAAAGAGCTCTGTGACGAAGTGGAAGACAACATATGGGGGAAACCCTATAAGATTGTCATGGACAAATTAAGGAGATTACAGCGAACGCTTCCAGAAGAGCTGGCAGAAGGCGACTGTTCCCAAGCCACGCCGAACCCACCCGACCAGAAATAGACACAGAGCAGGAAGACATACCCTTGATCACTCAAGAGGAAATAGCTGCCGCAATAAGACGGTCACCTAAAGGCAAAGCACCCGGTCCGGATGGAATTCCGGCAGAAGCGGTGAAGATTCTTCTCCAAGAGCAACCGCAAGTCTTCAAAAAGATGGCGGATCAAATCTTGAGAGAGGGAATCTACCTAACGTCTTGGAAGAAGGCCACCCTGGCTCTCATAAGAAAGCCAGGGAAGCCGCCCACGGAGCCCAGCGCGTACCGCCCAATATGCCTCCTGGACACCTTGGGCAAAACACTCGAAACGGTCATAAACATGAGGCTAACGGAGGAACTGGAGGAAAGAGAAGCACTCTCAGACAGACAATTTGGCTTCCGCAAAAGGCTATCGACGGAAATGGCTATCGACCTTGTTCTAAAGGAAGCGGAAAAACAAAGGGAAAAGAACCAATGGTCCAGGGAGCTCTGCGCGGTCGTTCTTCTGGACGTCCGAAACGCCTTCAACTCGCTGAGTTGGCAGGTCATCATAGACGTAATGGCTCAACGGAAGATCTCTCCGTATCTTCAGAAGATCATCGCATCCTACCTCAGCAATAGGTCGGTCAAACACGGGAATTCTGAGTTCGCCATGAGTGCCGGCGTCCCGCAGGGATCCATACTAGGGCCTCTGCTATGGAACATGGCATACGACGACGTACTGAGACTCTGCAGACTGGAAGGAGTACAAACAATAGCTTACGCGGACGACCTTGCCATCTTGGTCACGGCGCGGGAAGCGGAGACGCTGCAAGCAAGAGCACAAGCGGTCCATTGAGATTGTGAACAACTGGATGGTAGGACACGGCCTCGAGCTCGCGCCCGAGAAGAGCGAGGCAGTACTTCTCACGGGCCGCAAGAGACACGGAAACATTAGCCTAGCTCTGAACGGCGTGAGCATAAAGATCAACAGGTCAGCCCGATATCTGGGTGTGATGATCGACACGGCTCTCTCGGGCAACGAGCACATAGACCGGGTGACCGCAAAGGCGGAAAAGCTAGCAAATAACCTAGCTAAGATTATGCCGAGAACACGCGGCGCAACTGAGGGCAAGAGAAGACTTCTTGCCTCAGTGGCAGAGTCTACCGTCCTATACGCCGCATCAACGTGGGGGCCGAACGCTATGAAACTGAAGAGGAACAAGGAAAAAGCTCCTGAAAGCAGAACGTAAACTGGCAATACGAATCGCCAGTGCATACAGAACAGTAGAAACGATGGCCATCCTCGCGATAGCAAGGCTAATACCATGGCCTAGAATGATCGAAGAACGAACACGGCGGAAATCAAACAGATCCCTACGAAAAACCGAGGCCCGGAGACAGACAATTAAGGAGTGGAACGAGGAATGGACCAGCACACCAGCACACGTACCAGGAGCCTGGACCCGTCAGGTCATCCCCAACCTCGAGAAATGGTTCAATAGAGAGCATGGAGAGGTCACCTACTGGCTGACGCAGGTATTGACGGGACACGGATGCTTCTAAAAATACCTGCACAAGATAGGCAAAGCTCCGGATGCCAAATGCATTACGTGCGACACAAGCGAGGATGATGACGTGACTCATACAATCCTCCGGTGCCCAGCATTCGAAGACATACGGCAGAACTCACCAGCAATGACTTCTTCAGACATGACGGTGACAGACCTAGTCTCCGCTATGCTGGAGGACGAATCCAAATGGGAGCAGGGCATGCTACTGGTGGAACGTGTAATGAGAAGAAAGATCGAACTGGAACGACAGCGAGCTGAGGGGTTGAGGCGACCAAGAGATGGAACCACGGCCGAAAACCAACACTAGAACGGATCAGCTATGAACGGAGTGCATAGAAGAACCTCAATTTTCAATGAAGTAAAACGAAAGTAGTTCCGTTGGAAATGGTTGTAACATACATTCAATAAAAAAAAAAAGCGGCGAGCAAGGAATTGTAGCCTTAGCGGCTTTAATTTATTAACCAGTATTAGCCTCTTCCTGTAGGCTTCTGCAATCAAATCATTACGCACAGAGCCCTTCAAGAGGCGTGAGCCTCGTGAGAAGATAGATGCGCATGCAGTAGTTCCGCAAATAATTGATGACAATTAGTGGCATCGGCCGGCTGCATGACGCGCGGTGGGAGAATGAATAGCAAATTGAGGTTCCCTCAACAGGCTGTCCGTGGACACGAGATATTAAGCTCGGCTGCATTAAAATGCATTTCTTGCAATGGGCTTCAGTTGCTTCGTCGTGGATCGTCGAAACAGCAGTGAGGCAATGAGGCAAGGAAAGAAAACCGGGTCGCCATAACAGCTGGTGGTAGGCGCCGCCTTTAGTAGCCCCCGTTTGTGCTTATATCTTTATCAAGGTGCGCAAAGTATAAATAGCTTTATAAATATCTCTCTCTCTCATCTTTATAGCTGCTAGTGTTGTGTTTTACCTTGAGAACTCCAAGTGGGAGAGTACAGATGACGAAGTCAAATTCTTCCACTCCCGCCGTTGATGTTACCTAAAATAGTCAGACTGTGAGGTCCATCACCCTTTTCATTAAAAGCTAGGAAATGCTATTGCTGCTCCGCCTCTTTGCTGGTGCAAGCCTACCCACACTTTGATTGTGGCCAATAATAGTCTGCTCTCACATACGCCTAATTTCTAAACTTAGAATCATACTAACAAGCCACTCGTATTGGCTCACCCCAAATTAAACTAGAGTTTCTTGATGATTTCGATGCAGTGATGAATACGACCGCTACGGTATCGTCAAACACTGCCGTATTTCAAACATTAGGTAAGTTATGCCGCCATAGCGCCTATCACAGATCAACAGGTCCGGATTTCGCAAAAGCTGCCGCCACCTCTTCTCATAGGGCAGTATATATTCCACGTAAGGAGAATACCTAAATCGTCAAGCATCTTGCGTTGCAAACGTACCCTAATTGGGCGTGCCGAGTAGTCGATATGTGTCACTTCGGTTCCGGAGTGAATCATGTCCAATGGTAGATCTCTAAGAAGAAGATCGATAAAGCCGGAGTAACCACGAGGGCCCAGCTCTGTCAAGCCGTTTCCTTCGCACTCCACGTATTGTCCTGTATAGGATCGAAAATAACAGCCACGAATAAGACGGAGTATTAAATCGTGTAATACCTACGCTGCCACGCATATCCTCGAGTAAATCTATTTTCAGCGACGTAATTGAACAATTATAAAAATGCTTTAATGTATTCATGTATATTTGCCTTAACATGTCTATATATATAGGCGCACAGTATTTCACAATTTTAAATTGATATTGTTAAATTTAGAATTCGACGCACAATATGTGAACCAACCATTGGTTAGTAAGACTATTAAATAGTTTTTCTAGAACAAAACAGTAAAATTTTAAGTTACTTTGATATAGCAAATTTGTTCTTGTTTCTTTTCATGAAACAATATTCCCGCAGAATAAATAATTTATTCATATTGAAATACATTTATTATTTTTTTTTAATTATTACTCTATTTACAGGGCAGTACAAGATGCCTCTTGTACTGCCCTGTAAAAACAAAAATCAAAAAGGCAACGTTAAAATAAAACAAAAGCTCCAAGCGTTTTTACGCCTCTATAAATAGCTCGAGCGCCAAGAAAAAGCTGCACGAAAATAGGAGAATTCTGGACGGTAATCTACAGGTGTTAAACTCTGGCTTTATCTAAAGGCGTAAATTATTTGTACTAGAAAAACATTTATATATGGCTTCTTATTGGACTGCAAAACTAATACTTCATATCTCGAAGCAATATTGTTTAGCCTAAAGAAATAAAGTAAGCATCATATAATTGTTCTCGGTTAAAAATGTTTGTTCAAAAAAAGAGTACTTAAAATGCACTATACCGAAGAAATTGGCCGACATCTCGGTTGTTTCCCCGCCGTTGACCTCGTTCTCCAACCGAACAGCCCAGTCAAAGCACCACTCAAGCAACTGTAAAGTTAAGAGTATGTATAAACATATTATCTATATTTATATCATATGTTTATACAATCTCTTAACTTTACTTTTCCCTATATGAGGGGACTGCAAGGAGACGTAAAACTCCACTTTCTAACAGTGGTTCACTCCTTAGTGATAAAGCTGTCGATAAGTCTGACTCGTGGGCGCACACATGTTGCAGCACGAAACACGCACTTCAGACGACAACCAGTTGTTTTAGACGCTGTTGCTACCATTGTAATATATATATATATATATATATATATATATATGCGTTCTTCTGTAACGTATGTGGTCTTTTGCAGGACCGAGACATGCAAACGTAAATTTATCACCGTAAAAGCTCGTTCACCATATCGCACATGGATAGAATCGACGTTAGCACTGACACGACGTTCGCAGCTTTCGTTCTCTAACCCACCTCCTGTCTGTGAGGATCGGGCTGTTGAGCAAGCAATTTCTTGTAAAAATGCTCTTCGAGGTACGAATGGAGCGACGAAGCGACTTGCACACGGTCGCTGCCTGCGGCGACATACTCCTATAAGGTATAAAGAAGATCATGTGAAAAAAGAGAAGCGTGCTTCTGACGTGATACAGATTCGGACAGGCAGGCTGATACAGTTTCGCCATAGATGTCTCCAGACAACGACAAACAGCATCAATCATGCGCAGAGGAAGGGGGACTATGTACCGCGTACCTGTAGCAGCAAAACATACAAAACTCTTATTGGTGTGATGGCAACTAAATTAAACGTAAAAGGAGGAACTTACGTTTGAGCGCTCCTCACACTCGTTTTTAACCTGCTCGAAGATTCGGACTGCCTCCGCCATATAGTCTGAAATTAAACGTGGTGCAGAAAACCAACAGCGCAACAACAAAGTCAGCGCAGAAATATTTTCTGAAATACGTACAATATTTTGTACGTATAGAGCAAAACTACGGGACATTCTTAAGAAACAATGGATTGGCTCTGGTAAGCAAGCTAACAACATTTACAACTCCACAAGCCCACCTACCATACAGCTGGTAAGTGGGCGTGTAGCATACACAGAAATAGGTAGCCTGCGGATTTATTAAAAGCGAGATGCGCTGGCTTCGTTTTAAGGCTCAGAAGGCTCAGATGCAAGATCAGTTACTTCGGCAGAGTCAGCTTCATCTCTGTTCGAACGAGTACCGGTGGCCCCCGAAGACAATCCTCAAAATTCTGGCCATTATGGGATCAAACTCGCGTACTCCTGTACAGATGCAGAAGTGTTGGTGAAGGCGTATGCTTGCGAGGACATCATATCATGGACAACTCAGCCCGGGGACCCGGAGAACGTGCAGTCAACTCTACAATCGTGACATGCGCACGCAAGTTGCAGAGACAGAAGTGACTAATATTTCAATAGATGCGAAAACGATATCGAGGACACACAAAGAAGAGCGGGTAACAGGAGAACCTGAACCTGACGAGCAGGTATGCTACGTACTAGAAGCCACAGGCTCCGCTCTAAACCCTGACCTCACCTGAATGAGGTGTGGCATGTATAGGAGATAATGGCACATGTCATCCATGCAACGGCTCTTACTTCACAGAAGATCAGCTGGTGCCAGCTCTAGATTCGTGGGAGAAAAATCAACGCACACATTTCAACCGGTAATCAGCGTTCGCACCTCAACCGGTAAAAGACTCTTGAAACACTGAAAGAACGTAACTTAATTTATCCGTTGAAGCACCCTCGCCTCTGAATTGAAAGGGTGACTGTATTATCAGGACACATAAACGCCCATAACCACATTTATGTGACAAAATAGTTGGTATTGGCCAAAAAAGGCTCGACTACGTTTTAAGGGGTAAATTTAGAAGATATCCAA
Source organism: Dermanyssus gallinae (assembly GCA_003439945.1). NCBI lineage: Eukaryota > Metazoa > Arthropoda > Arachnida > Mesostigmata > Dermanyssidae > Dermanyssus > Dermanyssus gallinae. The sequence goes on from QVRM01004461.1 coordinate 7,189, forward strand.
GTCAAAGGCCGCTGCGTCGCAATACAGTGTACCGAGAAGCCAGCTTTTTCCACAGCTTCCAACAGTAATAGATGATAACACAACAATGGCTTGTAGACAAATTCATCAGTATTGCTTTAATCATCGGAACTGCAAGTTACTGTCCGTTTATGCACCACAAATGACAAGGCAGAATGCTAAACGTGAATACGTGTATTGCCGCCCGCAATACACGTCATCATTTTCGTTTGCCAGAAACCAGAAAATAAAATCGTTTTGACACAACCGCTGTGGCCCACAAAAGATCCAGAAGCTGACAAATGTAAGGTACTATCCATCGATGAGCAGAGGAATGATTAAGACCGCTATCGCATGCTAAATCGAAGTTGTTATGCTTATGGTTACATTTACCATTGTCGACACCGTCGAGTTGATGCCAATTGTAGAACGTGTCGAAGAAACTGGGGGCGTCAAGGTCCAACAGGTCCTGCTGTCCGTCTGATCTTGCCAACTCTGAGACGCATAGCTCAAAGACCGAATTGTCTCGCTGGCCATGAACCCACTGTGCACCCAGCTCAATAATTGGGCCTGCATTGTTTACTGCGTGGATGCGTGTCCAACATTTACCAAGACAAATTCAAACGATACGACATCGTTTTTGCCAATGTTACTCACAGCTCTGTCAGTAGTAGTAGTAGTAGTGGTTCGTGGCATACAGTGTCTCCGTCATGCATAGGTTTATTACAATATTGGATATACTTGTTTATTAGCCATGTATTTAAAATATCATCAGCAATATGTCCTGCTAAATTGTGCTCCAACGACTCCTTAATCTGTCAAAGATCTGTATTTGAGCTGTATTTGAGCGCGTACTTTAAACCACCGGAGATAGTTTACTCAAATAGCGCAGAAATGTCTCTATATGATGAGCCAACTAACCTGGCAATTCATTAAACGAGTCAGCCACAGACGTTGCGCTGTTGTTCTGCAGTCGATTTCTACACTCCGCCATGCTGTTGAGGGCTCTGTAGCCATCGCTGGGTCGGACGGTATAGACTCGTCCACCCACTCTTTGTCGCGCCTCGAACACCTGACATATGATATATATATATATATATATATATATATATATTATGCATTCAAGAAAATAACGTTGAGCATTATATACAAGCATGGTATGTATGTATATCTATATATATATCTATGTACAATGCTTGTATATCATACTCATATATACATATATTCCGTTAAATATTGCGCTAATGGAGGCAGCCACAGTTTGGAGCGAGGATTAGTGTCCTTAATAGGTGGTTCTGAACCACTTTATAGAACCCGCGATTTCAGAACTGAGCGGAGCGCAAGACAGTTCTCCGAATGGAATGGCCTGAGAGGACAAAGGCAGGGCCCCTGAGAACGCTGGCGGGACAGGGCAGATTTTAAAGTACTCGGCCGAGAGAGACGTTCCTGAACCAGCAAACAAGAAATATATGGACAGTTATGTGGCTGACCAATCCTATAAGGGTTCGATGACCCAAAAGGACACGGGACAGTGGCTGACGCCCGAGCCTCCCGGCCTCGAAAAAGGCGAAAGAAAGCAAGGGCGCAAAGGACTCGGAGTCGTTGAGTGAACGGAATCTGCCGAAAGCACTGTGTATGATGCGCCACTGCGTTGACTATGTGGCCACACGGAGGCCGACAATCAGTTCGGAGATCTAAAAAAGGAATCTTGAAGAAAGTTGCGTTCGTTACTAAAATGCGACGTCAGTTTTGCGGCCATCGCTGGCCACATAGCACTACCTGGTGGCGAGCGTCGCTTAGTAGAAGCCCTACAGACTACTGCTAGTTAGATAGCCTCGGGGCTCTTGTGCCAATTTTGTTAAAAAGTCACTGTAGAAGTCTTAAAGACGCTAGTTAAGGACGCCTATGAGCTCAAGTACGGACGCAAGGAAAAAAATTAACGAGGAGGATAAATCTATAGACGATTACTAGCATGTGTGTCTTTCGCTGACCCCTTCGCCCAGAGGAGCCAGTTGCTTCTCCTTGCCGGAGAAAATGGCAACCTCCGCCCGAGCGTTGGAAGGCAGTTGCCATCTTCTCCGGGGAAAAGCCATCACCTTATTACTACTAATGAAACGCCGAAACAGAAACGCGCAGAAGACTTGCATCCGGAATAAGAGAAGCCACGCAATGGCCCAGAGCTGGATGGCGTGACGCCTGCAGAAAAATGAGGAAAACGCCAACATTCAGGCAGCAACCACCAGGTCCGAACCCTTGCAAGAGTGCACCTGTAAGCCAAACCCCGCACTCAAAACGCTGATTGCTAGAAGCCAAACTAAAAACTGGAAAGAACTTACCAAACGCCGAAGAAGGACCCCCCCCCCCCCCGTTTTATCCCATTCCGATTGCTTATGTGTAAGCCCCACGCGCCCCAAAGCGCCGCCAAACTTCCCGCCGGAGATTTTTTTTAACAAATCAATGTCACATGAACATTACTCTTGGACGATTCGAAGAAGTCCTCGAAGCAAAACAGACCATTTTCGACTCGCAGTACGGATTTGAAAAAGAATGCCCTCAAACGATTTCCGAAAGCAGAAGCCCAGAAGGAGTGGGTCGTTAAAGTAATATCGACGCATCCCCGCCACGAAAGAGTGAGAACAGTCAATCAAGGTGTCGAAGAACTGTCACGCATTTTCACGCCTGAGACGACTGAGGAGAAACCCGGGTTTAGTAGGCTTATGAATCCCATAATAGTCACTGTTAGTTGCCAATGATGTATGTGCATTATCCCTTCTTAAAACCTCCCATAAAAATAAGTTACAAGCTAGGCCAAATGTTCGAATATTCTACCATTTACTACTACACATGAGTGGTACCAATTACAGTGCATTCATTGAAGCCTCAACCTCTCCACGAGAGACTCGAGAGCATCGGAATTCTTGCGTCAGAGGCTGTCGCTCGACATCCAACGAGGAAACGCAGCATCTGTCCGGGCACATTGTCGAATCCCGGGCTAATCCCAGATTAGAGAACCCGTAACCACACGTTAACGCGGAGACAATTGTTCACTCCAAAGTGCTAACATAAAAAGTTATTTAATAGAATGCACGCATTCATTAGAACAAGCGACTTAGCCCTGCCATGATAAACAGATGATACCTAACAATCTCCTCACTTGAAATATAAAAGGGCTCTTTTGTGCATAATGACATGCACCATGCAGTAGTTATTACATTCAATAAAAATATATACTACAAGTACATTAGATTCGTATGTAGCCAGAGTACCTCAAAGATACACCGTCCTAAACTAGTGGGATTGGGACAAACCTTTAAATTTGAATGGCCTCGACGTACAAGCTCGGCGGCAGCAGAAAGACCAGCGACACCCGCACCCACAACGAGAATTCGAGGCTGCTGCTTTCCGGCCATGTCAGTGTTCCAGTGCTGTACAGGTGTAAGGTAGTGGGAGTAAAGCTTAATGTTAGTCCAGAGACTTCGCTTTAGTTGACACCAACACGTTCCACGGAAAACACGTCCCTCTCAAAAAAGAATAGAGAGGCAACAGAAGAGCTCAGAATAAGGCCAACATCGACTTTCCAGCCGTTATTCTACCACTATCCTGCAACTGCACACCACTGCTTTCGTGCAATATTTGAATGACCTAGTGGAAGGAGCAGACATCTTCTTCTTCTTCGATATCGTTAGAATTTTCAAAATCTAGTGTTGATATGTGTCTATTCCTAAGCTGATCTAGCGATAGGAATTGATACAATAATACATTAATCCGCTGGCACACATCTGCTCAGGCAAGAAACACTCGGCACTCCATAAACGAATTCTGTACGCTAAGCGTTATATTTAGAGAACACAATTATCTGGTTTTCATAGTCTTACATAATCATATAGCATAGTTTGGTGTACGTGTATGTGTTAGTAGTCCGCCTACGCATGGGAATTAAGCTAAGTGTAATAGCTCATGTGTATATATACTTATAGAGGAAATGAAACAGCGTTGGAATAATGCTCTAGAACAGGTAATCAAAATAAAGAATATAACTATAATTATATTGTTCGCTTCTCTATAACTAAAGACATATTTTCTGTTGACAGTAACTTCAATCAAATTGGCTTAGCTAGATGTGAATTGCGCCGTAACAAAAGCAACGATCCTTGGTAGAGTGGAAAGGTGCAATGTAATGCAAAAATGATATCTCTCCAAGCAAGTAGTATATATATATTTATTTTCTTTTCTTTTTTTATATATATATATATAGACGAGGATAACGATATGTCGTCAAACAAACAGAAACAAGACGTTGCCATAGATAATTATGTTTTTGCCTCGGTATTTCTTGGTAAGTCTTGCCACTCAACCGTATATATGTATACGGTTAAGTGGCATATATATGTATATATATATATATATATATATATATATATATAACAACAGCAAATGACTGCCTTTCTCTTCAACAGACGGTGTGACGCCGCATATGGCCTATTTACGGCTCGTTGTGCCCTTGAACAAACTCGGAGAATCTTTTGGCGTCTCAAAGGGCAAAACTCGATGGGCGTTTTGCTTCCTTGCCACAGCGGATAAACAGTTATTCGATCGTATCTACCACTACCGTAACCTCAATCAGCGGCCCTCACTGTTACAATACTCACTATATTATTAACCTACATACTACGACGACAACAACTAACGTGTTGAATAACAGGTAAAACGTCAACATAGCGACAACATACCGATTCACAATGTCGGCGATTGGATCCAAACATGAAATGTTCAACCGAACTCTAACCAGTGCCCACCAACAAATGCTTCCCCATAGTCAACTCGATTCACTTGTGCGGTAAACTGCCGCGCGATATATCGTGAAGAATCATAACAACAAATCGATTGTTCAATGCAATCAATCATTAGCGGTGGGAACATGACATTTGGGTCCCTGCTAACGTGTCATTCATATAGTAATTATTAATAATGTCATTATTGCTATGACGGTCAATATCGTTCGTGCGTCAACGATGGCTCTCAAGCTCCAACGAGGAAATGTCATGTTGATGCTCGCCGAAATATCCGATGATGAACAGAACAAGATTAATACTACAAACACGTTCGGTTAATAATGTGCTTGCCATAGTAATATGCTTATATTATTATTATTATTATTGCCCGGGTGTCGGTGACCACTCAACATCATCTTGGTGTTGCCTCTCTGTAGTTCCATTGAGACCCTCTGTCGGAAGAACGCGGTCGATCTTGACTCCGCTGTGGCCTCAAAGAGCTTCATTCCCAAGCTCTTTCGTCATTCTGAGTGCATCCTTGCCCCAAACGCCAGACGACTCGAGGCCAAACGCCAGAACAACGTGATCCTCAAAAAGATGCGCGTAGGGGCGCCGTTTGTGCATCTCCCGTTGGTGAATAATGTGGCTGATGCCTGCGCTGGCTAGTGCGCAATAGCCGAGGGTGTGCGTGTCGGAGACAGTGACGTCCCACGCCAGCGGCCGTGGATTATGGCCCCAATCCTGGCTGGTAAAGTCATCCTGTAGACGCACGCCTGTTGTCCCTCTGCAGTCCACCAGACTCCAGGATGACGCAGTATCCGGCTTGACTAAAAGCGTGCCCGACAATGTCATTGATGGTATCGTGGCGGCCCTGCGTAAGTAAGCCCGGCCAGCTTATGGCAGCTAAACCGGTACAGGCCGCGCTCATCCACCGCTCCACCGCATGGATATTCCTCTCTCTCGCGCTCTCTCTCTCTCTCTCTCTCTCTCACACACACACACACCGACACATATGACAATGCCAAGTCTGCGAGGCCACTGGCGGCACGAAACTGGCCAGCTTACTGCCGACGAGCTCGGACGGAAACACGTCGAGCCGCGCTCGGGCGGCGTCGGATGAGACCGCTTTCAGGTTAATATCGTTTACATCGAACTGGCAGGCCGACAGAAGAGTTATATAAGTGGGTAGCCTGAATGGCAATTTGAGCCCACTCCTTCTGCCTAGTGACTTGTTCCTCAGAAGGAGGACGGCGAGACTGACGCGCGTCCCAGATCCAAACGGCGCCTAATACTAATAACGAAAACAGGGCAAGTTCATCTAGTAATACATCTAGCTATCTAAAAAAACAAATCTGGGAACAGAGGAATCAACTGTCAACAAAATGAATAGAATAAGTGCTATACACTGAGTAAATAATGATGTGCCTCTTAAGCGCACATATTGGCAACATGCGTGCGTCCGACCTGTGTTCTGTTCAATTGTATTTAGGGGATTTGACCTTGCCCCGGATATTGCTAGCAATGTTACGTAAAACCTGCGCGTTGTTGTTGTTTCTAATTATGGTATTTAAGACATTAGTTCAACTCTGTAAATCTTGAGAAAGAAAAAAATGCGTCCTGCTGCAGGTTTGCTGCTCTTGCCCTATACCTTATATTTCTTTGTGTAGGGCCCCTATTTTCGTCGTGCTGTAGGGTTCTCTTCCTAATTTACTTCCCGATTTCATTTATAAATAAAGTCCTATTTATTATATCTAAATAGAACAGAAACGCTTTTCAAACAAATACAATAAGCCTTCTTTCACATATAGATAACTTAACTAAACAGATGACTACATACGTAAGTTCATTAGGTCACCTGACTAAATTCGTATCTTGAAAGTTGATAATGATGATGACTGACTATGCACCACTAATGTATGTTTACCAAACATCAGAGAACTAGTGCTATTATTAAAATAAAATCGTACAAATGCGATGACCGAACGCCGGAGTTGATGATGCGTCGAGCTATAAGGCGCCCAAAAATGCTATATATGCCTTAAAATGGTTGAACAGAAAGAACGTATGTTTCATCGATTAGCGAAAAAAATGCGAAGATATTCAGTGATCTATTTGTACTTATCTCAAGCTATATCGATGACCTACAGGGTCAACTAATAGGATCAAACGCACTAGTAAATTATAGCTCCAAATGGGAACTCAGTGAACGTTAGCTCCATGGCCTATGCCGACGACGATCTCTTATCAATAATCACGATTAAGTATCCTGAATAACTACAGCTAATCTCGTTGATTTTTTCCCGGACATTTTCTAGTGGCTCCGATCATTCGGCTTGACTCTCAATCGCATGCCACAGGCATACGCCGTCCCTGTTTTAACAAATGTAAAGTACTTTAGGACGACAATTTGGACAAGGGGTCAATAAAATTCCATAACTACGATACACAGTCGCCATGGCAACGCAAGCAGTAACAGGCCTGTTTTCCCTCCTCTGGCAGCGTACCGAACGTACCGAATTCCTACGGTCGATGCCCGGCGACTGTTTTGAACAGTTGCCCTATGGACTCAGGTAGCAGAGGAGAAACCCCAGATGCCTGCCTAAATATTACGTATGCCAACCGCACAGTACATATGACACCAGTGTAAGTGCTAGTTCGCCAGATACCCTGGATCTTGGGTAAAAGGAATGCGAATGCGGAAAAGAACTTTCATAATTTTCGACCGCAACACGCAAAGACAACCAAACCGCTGGAACGATCGGTCTACCACGATACAGCCAGAACGTCCGGATCTTTTAGACTAAGAGCGTCACTTCTGGCTTTTTGGCCCTAATCAGCACCACTCTTGTTACATGTGCGCAAACAAACCCCCTACGCTAAAAGTGTATACACGGCTTTGCTTCCGACATTATTCAGCAAAACAACTTGCTTGCAAAAGTCCCCCGACCAGTCCAGAAAGTCAACCAGTCAATCCGAGGTGATATTTATAAAATGCTTCCGGGATCTCGCCGCCAAGCTGCACAAAAGGCGGGTGTTAGAGATTACGACACTAACGAGTAACGGTGTCGATTGTGAGGACAGCACCTCCTCAAAACACAAAAACGTGAGAAATCGCATTTTTCCTTTTAACAAAAATTAAATTTCTCTTTAAACAGTAATTCGTACATTTCTTTACTCATGTAGTCATGCTAAGAATAAGAGAAGCTAAGTAGTCCCTTATGCTTCAGGAAAATCAGCCTCTCGGCATGCTTTCACTATAGACCGGGACTATTGTTTATAGCATTATATGCGTCAAATGCACCCTGTCTTTACATTTTGTTAGATTTTATGCTTTACTTACAGATTTGAGAGATGGTCTAGCTAGCTGACATTTCCTTCATAATATTATCTTTATTCATGTTCCCTCACGTGCCGCCTCACTCGCACCCAAATCCTTACCCGAAATTAGCACGTTGCATAATACCCTTATTGTGTCACCCTTGCCTCTTTGCTGGAAAACTTTTCCAAATGCACTCGACATCGTCTTCGGTGTATAAGATCCGCACATTTAAAACCCAATACAAATGTATTTTCACGACCTAAAGTCTATGAATGCTAGAACTGAACTTTGGCATCTTACCTGATGCCTCTTAATTTCATTATAACAATGTATTTGAAATTTGGAATAAAGGAATCCCCAAAATGAAAAATAGATCAATACTTACAATACCACCTGTTCACTCTACTCCCGGGCGTAATCCAATGTGTAGTAGGCACTATATAAATATTAATAAACTATATTCTTGTAAGTGTAAAACAAGTTAATATCAGCAGATTATCTCTTGTGAGTTATCATTATTACACGGATGTCTCTAATTCAGGAACAACGGAGAACGCACACGATGGTATTTCGAGCCTGCACGATGGTTTTTCGATTTTTCATGTAACCAAAATATCAACGGCACTTGTCGGCATGTGCAATAACTACAACCTGTTTTTATATACCACTACGTATGGATGCCTCTGATGCGGCAATCTAGTGTTCTGGCCAGATGGCTCCTTTACGTTTAACGAGTATCTTTTTTTATATATATTTACTTCAATAAGTAAACATACGGAAAGCGCCGGCACCCATGACTATTTCCCAGAAGAGATACATTGGTAGTATACATGCGTCTGCATAATAGCCAGCTTTAGCGGAGAACGAAACACAGAGTACAACATATTTTATCATCTATTCTCAATGAGCATCGTTCAAGTAGAATTCCATCGTCTGGGATCGAACCAGCGACGCCCCGGTATATCACGATCATGACAAACTCACTAACCATTTAGACCGTACCGCCACATCTATGTATATAATATATGTTTATACTAACGTAACGCAACAAGGTCCGATAATAATAGCCTCATTTAGCAGATGAACGCACACAACACACCTAGATATACGCCCAGTAGTGTCGTGGCCTATGTGTAGGTGAACGTGTCTAGAATGTATCTCTTTCTATTTATAAGCTGTGTGTCATAATACGGCATTTACGCATACATAATTCACTGGCGTTTAGTTGCTACAGAAATGCAATCATTTCAGTGAAAAATAAACGTAGCGAATCAATTCCAGCGAGTGTAATTGAGTAGGTCATCCACATTTTTTGGTGTGTAAAAAACGCCATATGATCGCCATACAATGCGTTACGGTATTTTTCATGACATACTCTGTACTGAGGAAACGGCCAGCAGGATTGTACCTGCCGTACGCCGTACTGAACTTGCTAAAGTAACAGAGTGTGTCGGAGGTGGTTTGCGCGGTTCCATGTGGCCAATTTTAGTCTTACAGAACTGGAACGGCCGGGTGGCGCTTCAACGGAGGATACAACAACTGTACTAAAACTCGCATCTGAGCGAATTTACGTATTGTCTCCGAACAGCTCAAACATGTCGGGAATATTTTAGTGCATCACCCAGAAGCGTTGTTGCACATCACCAATACCCAACCTGGAGGCCTCGCTCAAATGAGGTAATGCCCTGGCCGCTTACGGCAAGCCTTGCTCGAGAACGTTTAGAACTGGCGAAAGCCGTCATCTTTAAATGCAATAACACCGACTAGCGCGTCTCTAGAGGAAAGTCTAGTTTGACAGCCACCGAAATCATGAATGTTGATTCCTGTTCAAGTTAACTGCACTCATACAAGACCCCATTTGAACGATGGAACTGTTACACCATACTTTTAACAAGGAACTGTTTTGCAAAAACGCCGTGTCTGATACAACGAAATACACATACGTTTTCAATTGACGGTTGCATTTTAATTCACTTTTGTTTCACGCATCTTTTGACAAAGTGTAGTGCGACGCCTTCAACAAAACCTAGCAAGTCTATACATATGAACAACGGCCAGTCCATGTCTTGAATTTAGGCTGCCCCACACAAACTCAAATTTCACCAGACCTTTTAATATAGAGTAACGCAAAAAGAAAGAAATGCGGGATTTGTCGTTTGACGCCCCGCCGTATTTGTTTCTCTATCGTAACAACTTTACCAAAATGGTCTGTTTTTGTCATTCTACTTCTTGATTGACTTTTGTCTCCAACTAAGTAATTCGCTAAATTCCTCGTTATCGGAGCTGGGTTCATCCTCTGCCATGTCTTCGTCGCAACACGTAGGTTCCACAGGCGTTTCAACGGAGTCCGTCAAACCTAGCGGATCATTTTTCTTAGCTAGTTCTTCTTTGCGAATTTCGAGTTCGCGAACCCGCTCCCAGTTGGACATCATCTCTTCAGTCTCGTATAATTGGCGTTCACGCATTTCCTTCTCGTCGTCCAGCTCGACCACCTGAAAGTTATATAATATTGATCAATACCATTTTCAGCTCAAGTTAACCAATTTCTTCACAGCTACAAATGATAATCGTTTATAAGCTAATAGCCCGATGAGACAGATACAACTCCGTGCACAAACATGTTACAACATACGACTTATTGGCAGACACTGTAAAGGCCTTGTTTAATTTGTGAAAACAGCCAAGGGGATCTGTATAAACTGTTAAAGCGTGGATGTGATAGACGTATTGGCTTAAAGTTAAGACAAAAATGAAAAAAAATTAAAACCCGTTTAGATAAACCTGCCAAAACTACAAAAACCTACCAATGCTACAGAACCACCAAATGTTGGTGAATTGTGTTCAACTTATACTTGCGGTTCTTACTGCAAGAGATATTACCACCAATGTACAAACGGTTACTGCTCAATGATGTATTAAAACAAAAATACACAGATCAAATAAAGCCTGGGACAGTCAACGGCCATGCGTAGTTGTACAGATAATGTTTGTGTTTAGGTATTATTATTATTATTATTATTATTATTATTATTATTATTATTATTATTATTATTATTATTATTATTATTATTATTATATTAATACCGTGTTAAATGCAATATGTACGTGCTCGCTCGTATGTCGTATCGCGTCTTATCGACTACTAGAACGATTCCTATTTTGTAGAGCCGCATCCAGTAATTGAGACGATAGCGGTTCTAACTAAATACGATAATAGAGGTCATCTATCTACCTAGCAAGTCTCCACACACAAGCGCTGCCAGTCATCACATACCTGTTCACTTTTGGTCTCCTCCTCTCTGAGAGTCTTCTGGAAATCTTCCCACTCAACCTCCTTGGGATCCCTGTACTCCTGATTCCTTGCTTTGGCGTCCAGCCGAGGATCGTCAAAGAAACCTTCGGGCAGCGTAGTGTCAGCGCCTTTTGCGGTCTCGTCACCTTCCAGCTTCGTATACTTAGGTTGCGATGGGCCCACGTCTTGCTTCGGGTCACTTTCGCTAGTCGAGGCCAATCGTTTCAGACCCAAACTGGCTATTGCGTCACCGCCGCAGCTGGTGCCATTCGATGCGGTACGATCGGCAGAAAAGATCTTGGACTGTTTTTCCTGCACTTCCGATGTTTCCGGATGCTGGTGTTGCGCAGGCGCTTGTTGTTGCTGCTGCTGCTGCGGTGGTTGCTGAGGTTTCAGCTTGACGAGAGGATTCTTCAGAATTGATCGCGACGGTTCTTTGGCAAGAAGCGCCTTAGTTTTTTCCTGCAGCAGCGCCTTATTCGACAGTAGCTTCTTGGGCTGGGATGGCGGCGCGGCCTGTATCGTTCGGTGAGCGGTCAGGCTGCGCTTGTGGTGCGCACTGATCTGATGCGTCGCCCATGACTTGATCGGCACTCCAGGACATATTGTGCAGACCAGCTTGCCCGAAGATGTCACCTTGGCAAATGGACTCTGTTGGCCATCCCCGGCGCTGCCGCTGTTTGACTTGGCGTCCAAGCTCGTCGGGAGTTTTGTCGACGACGAACCGGTCATCTTCTCACGCATTAGACGCCGAAGCTCTTCCTGCTGGTTCCGTGTCGCCGCCATGCTTTCTACTGTTGATTCGCGCGATCCTCCGATGTAATGGCCGACCGAGGCCCTGCTTCGCTGAGCTTTCAGCTCGCTTCAACGGTGAAGTCTACGACCGAGATCGAAATACTGGCTGAACTGATACTACGCACAACCAACAGCGCGTGTAGGTGTTAAACTAGTTGTTGTTTTTACACAGAATAAATTCGAACACGACGCATACCGCATGACGTATACCGCAAATTACACGACGTATACCGCATCAGGTCGGAACAAACAAACAAACAACGTACAGCAGCTTACGAAATGATTAGCTGCTAAACGGCAAAGTCATACAACCCCAGATGTTCGGGGTCATTGTTGTTGCTATTGTTGTTGAAACTGTTGGTTGGCTGGTGGTGACCTCACACCAGGTCTCTAGTGGGGTTATAAGTTCCACACTAGAGTCCCGGCAGACTAACATTTTTGCATTATGCCTTTTTGTTCCTGGCTGACAGCCCCAAAAAAACGGCAAAAAAAAAAAAACAGGCCTCATGCAAGCGAATGCGAAACAACAATTCCAGATGCCTTGCTGCACGAGTCCAACATTGAAGCAGCCAGTTCTCCGGCAGACATGCAGTCCGAAATATCCTAACTCAAAACTTGTTCTTTGTTTTGGTCCCAAAGTGTACCGTACAACATCAAAGTCGAGGCAGGTGAGCCTATTGAATAAAAAAAGGCACACAATATAGCAACATCAGTCACTTGGAAAAAGCCCATATACCAGAGTTAAGAGATGTGGCATTGGCTAACCACCGCAGCTGAGTAGTGACCGAAAACAATCATCTGCTTTAGACACGCTTAGCCAACACTCGTTCAAAACTGCTCAGGGTAAAGCGCGAGCTCAAAAAAGAATTTTCCCGTAAATTATGGTAAGTACAAAACCGTCGACCGCGCACGCGCTTCCTGGACAAGACTAATGGCAATAACGTGCCTGATACTCGAATATTGCCGCGCTCTCACGGCGGTCCATGAAAGGTATATACATCTCCTTTAAGCGGTCCATGAAAGGTATATACATCTCCTAATAGGCGGTCCATGAAAGGTATATACATCTTCTATACGGAACACGTTTACCACAGACACACAGTGCAGCAGGCAGACGCTTTAAACGGAAAAGATCTCACACATTTATGTAATGAAAAATCGACTATATTCGAATCGAAATTATTGGGGATGCTCTTATACAACCTAAAAAGTAAATCAAACAGCTGTATGCGGTCATACGTTGACGTACAGCGGGACCCATTTCAGACATCTTATGTACATATTTTCAAGCACTTGTGCAATTCCCCCCGTAGTATAATAGAGTCTAATAAGAAGACTTAATCTCGTAAGACTGTTATAATAGAATCCAAAAACATGTTTTGCTTCATATAAGATATAACACAGGCTTGCTTAAACACAAAGAATAGGCAGAATACTTAATGAATTAATTTAAGTCAAATGTCCGTACATTTTTTCATCAAAATTTAAAAAGCGACTTTCAGTAAAAGAACAAAAACAATATGCATAACTCTGCAGAGTACAGAAAGCAAAAGCTATTGCCACGTCGCCAAGACAGATAAGTATTCCTTACAACAAACTTAAACGCAGGAATATACCCAGGACCGTATAGAGGGATTCATTCTGCACTTAAATCAAGCCCGCGTCGGCCACGGTTAATAAAAGTACCTCAGGCAAAGTTATATGTCGACAGAACTCGTACAACGTTCAATAGTCGAGTCAAACTATCTAAGTTTATAACGCAAACTAGCTTGTAGTGAGTGGTATTTACATAGGTAAAACCGACCTTTGACAGGAAAATGCCTAGCTGGTCTCTGCTGAAGATCCAGCACTGCCCAGCAAACTGCTGGCAGTTTTTTGAGGAAAGGATAAACAAACTGATACGACAAATTGCAGCCAGCAATGGTAAATGGGCGTGAGCAAGCATACCGATTTCGCCAGGAATACAACGTACGTAGTTAATCAAGCTTTTACCAGCTAATTACCTCGATTACGATACTCAGACAAGAGAGCCGCACAATTTTTGCGCCAGAGACTTTCCATTGACGTCCAGCGGGGCAACGCGATCTCAATTTTGGGATCGCTTGCCGAATGGTGCAGACCAGGGCTGTTATAGGCTGACTGTTAACACGTTCACTTACACAGGATTGTAATAAAAATTGATTAGTAAATTCCCGCACAAATATAGTCAGCTTTGCATCACAGACCCAACGGATCGTTGCTACGGCGCACGTGAAGAACCTCCCTAATTATCGAAAAAGATGAAGCCATTAGAAGATGCTGGCTAGAATTGAAAAAAAACGCTACTCTTGTCGGCCCGACTCGTTCAATGTGGCGCTAGGCGCAACGTCATTGTAACCGACATTGCATTATCGGTGTTCGTCTTCCTCATTTGACCAAATGACATCAAATCGTTCAACGCGTTCCCTCTCTCAGAAGAAAAGTCACAGAGCAGCTGAGAAACCTGACAACGACTCAACTAAGACGAGGTTTCTAAATAAAGAGGCTGCTTTATTTAGACCGGCTGCCTTACTAAGTTAGTCGCAGTAGCATGTATGCAAACCACCGATAGAAGCGAGAACGTCCAACAATCGCTTTGTTGCTAAACTTCCACGAGACCACGTGACTGTTACTAATGCACACTATAATATCCCTGCCCACCTAATAATATTTCATACTTCATACGCAGATATCCCTTCAATAAGTAGCGGCTATCTTTGACTTTTATCGCTACAATACAACAAAGGCAAAGATATTTTTCGAACGACAATTACAATACATTTGCTTGCATTGAGTTAAAAATAAAACCAGTGACGATCCTGCAACGATATTCTAGTGCATCCGTGGACACACTGGACAGTTCTGCCTCAGGACAGGTACCGAACAGAGGGCAGCCATCCACCTACAGCTTGGGAGCTAATGGCCTTAGTGACCCGCGAATCACACGAGTGGCCAATCGTGTGATTCCCGGGTCACTCCACAAAAAGCGACGTCACTCGCCAAAGGAAATAAGCTACCAGAAAAGTGCCAAAGCTGTTCGTCTCGTCCACCGAATATAATGCTTAGTCAAATCTCGTTGTCGACAAACTTCAAACCAGCGTCTACCTGCAGCGAGAACGCACGTTTATATAGACATTGTCGAACACGTACGTCTATCTGGACATTGCCGAGCACGTCCGCCAATATTCCGAGTTTAAAACCAACTACCGCACTACAGCGTATGCCAAAAAAGACAATAAGACAAAAAAACCTTCACTGGAAACTTCAAAAACCTTCACTGAGAGGTACAACGATTTTTCGAAACGGCAGCAAGAACAACAACAACAACAACAAAGGTTTTAGCGGCACAAACTATCTATCAGTAATTACGCGCTGCGTTAGTGAGCGAGTTTTCACCTCATGCAGGCGGAGATTATTAAAGGAGGAGGGGATTAGCGCATCACGTTTAGTTTTTGTTCCCTGTTCCCCAACGATAATCAATAATGCTCGGCTAGTCACAATAACAACTGTCGAAGGGCAGTCGTAACAACGGCAAACCAGTAACGCCAACAACGACAAATGAATCACATACGTGAATGAAGAACATAAACCAATTTGAGCCATCTGCAGGACTAACCTGCACTCCAGTTCGGTCTTGAACGGAGCATGATTGCAGAAATCTGCTGGCCAGTTGTTTCGACGGTCGCCAGTATCTTCGGGGAGTCGGCTAAAGTACGTTTCATATATGCACAAAATAACGTGTGTATGATATATATATATATATATATATATATATATATATATATATAACGGAATTACGGACGGAAAGCGGAAAGCACCAAGTGTCAACACTTAAACATGGTCAACAACAGCAGCTCAAATACGGCACATTTCACATCGTTACATCGAATCGCAATCTTACCGGTGCGAGATGAATATTCTTAGAACAGCAACAGCACACCTGAACTACTGAACGTATATATTTGGTGTACCATTTTCAGTCGGCACTCACTGTCCTAAAACAATGTCTATAATGACAGATCTATAATGTTGAGATAATAGATCAACGTCGAGTGGATCGTTACACAACACATACTCCCACACAGGCACAACGATAACAGCGCAAATGTTTCACCGAAAACTCGACTCAATACTATCAGAGACTTTCACTCACGTTCTGTTGACGTAGCTGGGAAGGTTCGAACATAGTCGAATCCCAGACATGCACTCATTCGCCGAGAAACGTTCACAGCACAGATCCTCACCCGCCGGCCGTCAGATGGGACTAAATGCTGAACGAGCTTACAGCTCACCTCCAGGTGACCGCCACAATTCGATGTCTGATAGTCTGAGCCTTAACTAAAGCAAATTCATTTTAAAAGTTCCCAAACGTGTTGACTCACATGAGCAGCTGCATTTGGTATGCCTTCAGTAATTGGTCTATTACAGAAAGTGAATACAGAGTCAAGAGTTTCTCGCCAAGGCAGATAGTGTATGTAAAGGAAAAACCAATGGTATAAAGTAGTACTTAAGTGAGTCTTTATACACACAGTACAAATCAAGATGAAATTTTTATGTATATACTCGCTCTCTCATTTACGCCCTTTCTAAATGTTGTTGTCAATCCAGCAAGTTTTCGTTAGATCCTACTACTAACAAAAGTGTGGTATAATAAGCAAGAATCAAATGCCTTGATGTGGCCGTATAACGATGTCGACTGTGCCCTGCGGTATAAAGGTGAATCGTTTCAGTAAACCACCATGGGTCACGGGTTCGTCAGGTAGAGTCTCGGCGAAAACGAATAAAAATGAGAATTGCCCCGCGTAAGTATGCCTATCTATTTGAATAAATCTAATAGAATGATATAACCATATTGCTTCGAAATCCAGTTGGAACCTCGAGGTCAAACATAAAATGTTATCCAGATCCATAGTTTTTTTTTGTAGTACCGGTATGGAATATAAATAGCTGCGTTTATTGGTACAATACTCGCTACCTCGCTTCGTGCTTAGGGAATGATAACTTATTGTTACCAGTGGAACAATTAGACGTTTTTGTTCTTTTTAACGCTTAATTACGTGGGTATTGAAAAAGAGGAGAACTAAACACTCGTCAAAATGACCCTGCCTCATGAGCCTAATTAAGTACGTCATATGCTTCATCGCTCATTATTAATACAAATTCACAACCGGATGTGGCTAAGCTCACTTGAAGTCGAGTAGTTTAACTTGTTTTTAGTTACGTCTCTTTTTAGTGTACTTATGCACAATATGCATGAGAAATGAAAAGTGCACGTGGGGATTACTGCAAGGCACTTTTTGAACGACCAGTGAGCGCCGACACTGTTCGTGCGTAACGCATTTCTCCCCTCTATAAAGAACAAAAAAAAAACGGGACTTTAACGGGACTGCTCATCAATCATGCTTGTAACGACTCCCGTTATTCCCTCTGCCCGTAATTAAATCGACGTACAGACCCCCAAACAGACGGCTACCTACTGTCACTCTGTCGCCTGCTGTCAGCTTTTAGCGCCATTTGTTTTTGTTGTGTTGCCGAGCGTTCAATGTTGTTATTGTTTTGCTGGCGTAGCAGACGATAAATTGACTTTACTTCCCGGGTGTTAGAAATTCAAGATCAGCGACTGGTTGCTGGCTGGCTGGGTGTCTCACAGTCGCTGTCTGTTCACTTCAGGCTTGAGCTGTGTGATTCCGTTATAGTGTAAGTGGAAGACCGAACACATTTTGGTGTGACACCCAAATTCTCATTATAGTTAGTAATAGTAGCCCCTAGAGGGGAGTAGAGGTAGTTAGCTTTTGCTATTGTCAAGTGTCTTCGTTTCAGCTCTTAGTGAGTGGGTTTGTGAGCGAGTGTCACCCTGATCGAGAGAGGTTACTACTGCGTTTCATCAACAGCTTTCTGTGAATTGTTTGTGTCGTCTCATATTCATATATTTGTTGTATTAATTTTACTACTACTACTACGATAGGTGTTGGGAGACCTCTCTCTCTCTCTCAGACCAGTGTTCCCCGTGCCATCGGAATAAGAGAATCCGAAACTGAAGGAGACGACAAAGGAAATACGAGCTGTTTATGATGCTGCTTCGGTGCGTTCTCGAGCAGGGCGGTCGTCGCATGGCAATATGCTGTGTTGGAGCATCGCGCGCCATCTCGGTAGGTTCATTTCGGCAATTCACGCTGTCAGCCGGGACAGTTCAGCACGTACTGACCCGTTCATTCATATTATTAGTCAGTGTTTACTTACCTCACCAGCACGTGATTTTTCGTTATCATATGCAGACTGTTTCTCTGAGAGATGACTGGCGACCGTTCCGTTAGTTCTGCATGTACGACATGATATCGTATACTGCTTTTTATATTATTGATTTCGGTTTTAAGAGGCATTCTTCTGCCTTTTGTTTATATAACTTCGCAATGTTAGCACTTGGGAGTGGACAATTGTCTCCGCGCGAACGTGTGGTCACGGGTTCTCTAACCCAAATATAATTGATTGATTGATTTATTATTTGTTTCACATGTATATTCCAAATACACATGTCTACTTGTGCTAGGTGCTTAGAGCGACAGCATATGCATAAGGAAGGTTTGCATTTTATGCATAAGGAAGGTTTGCCTAATTTGCGTCTAGCTCAACGAAAAAGAGGACGGCGTACATTCGTTTTTGTCCACGGAAAGCTGACTATTAATTAATTACAGATATATTTAATGCGTATAATATAGATAGTTATAGAGCAAAATATGCGGTACAACTAGAGTCACTTTGTTCTCTAGATTTCATCGTAAAATCGTACATTTACCTAAGTTATTATACGACGTAAAATATTTTGCACAGGCTGTAGATAGAAAAACAGATCAATTCGTTAATTACATATATATATATATATATATATATGCAAGACCGAATCGAAAAGTTCTGATACCTATTTATAAAATTAATAGTATGTCTTTATTCTCCCAAAGTGTGGATGCTCACGTCTGCCCGCTGCAATGCACTTGTACCACATTTTTTTTACTCTTCAAATTATTTTTAAGCGCGTAGTTGCTCCTGCGAATATTTCTCTATCTCTATAGTCTCGACACGTTGTTTCCCTCATTTTTCCTTAGTGACAGTAGATCTAGGTGGCAAACATTTGAGGAAGACGATTCTCCTTGTAGTCGAAAAAAACAGTCAAAAGAATCTTGGTGTTGGATCTGCTCTGTCTGATTTTTTTAAATCGGCTTTCTCCTTGCAAGCCATATACCCATGACTCGTCTCCTGTAGCAATCCAGGGTCTTCTGCCATCGCCTGAAGATTCAATTCGGATTCAGCATTTCCTGAAGGGGGGGGGGGGGGGTTCATTGCTGAAAATTCGATATTTTTGGAACTAACTTCGCTTACAGTTTTTTGACGCATAAATATCGGTCAAAAACTATTACAAACTGATTCATAAAATGTCTTCGATTCCTCAGCTATCTCTCTGATCGTAGTTCGGCGATTGTCGAGTAAGAATCACGAACTTTTAGCGCTTTATTTTGTTTTTAACTTTGAAGGCCTTTCCAAACGGGGGTCATCGTCGTTCTCTTTAACGTCCGTCGTGAAGTCGACGGGGACACTGCTGAGTCATCATAAGTAGTCCCTAACCATTCCTATCAGTTAAGAACACATGATTTGTCTTTTCGAGATCTTCACCTGGTCACACTATATCGTGTCATCAAGGCTGCCTCGATCTTCTGGTGGCGTTTATTTTCGCCTTGGAGCAAATTTCTGGCGAATCTTCTTGCCATAAACAAGGATTAATGAGTCCTCCTGAGAACTCAACCTGTCTTTGAGTTGCACTATCCGGGCCCTATCTAGGATTATGCCTACGTTCTTAACCATGGGCGTGGGTGTTACTGCGTGCCCTTCGAAGCGTAAGTTTAGATTCTGTGAAGGATTTTTCAGGCCGTTCAAAATAATTGCTTCCATTTTTTTGACAAGCCAATTCGAGAGCTAGCGTGTGGAAGGATTGTCGGATATCCGCTAGGTTCTGCTTCGTTGGCTGTTCCTTGGTGCAGATCCTCGTCGCCCGGGCGGCAACGATCAGTGCCAGATCGACGTAGACACGGGGAATAGACGCCCCCGGGAAGGTACTACCTTGTAATATGTAAGGCTATATTCTAAAGGATTGGTTCCCGTACGGACCCTTGGATGACCTCGACTGTGTCTGTACATAGTCTACGCCTTCGTAGGCAGATAGTCGGCCTTTTAGGTACGACGCTAGCATACGTCGTAAGTAAAGAGACAGGCGCGATTGTTTATAAGTGCTTTGTTTG
>QVRM01004462.1:0-48549 GCA_003439945.1 Dermanyssus gallinae
AGAACCAGTGAGGAGAACGCGATTTTATGGACGACCGGTTCTAAGAACCAGTGTGGAGAATGCGGTTCTATGGCGAGCCGGTTATTAAGGACCAGTGAGGAGAACGCGGTTCTAAGGACGAGTCGGTTATAAGGACCAGGAGGAGAGAACGCGGTTCTAAAGACAAGTCGGTTTTAAGAACCAGTGAGGAGAACGCGGTTCTATAGACGAGATGGTTCTAAGAACGAGACGATTTTTAGAACGAACCGGTTCTAAGGACGAGCCGGTTCTAAGAACCAGTGAGGAGAACGCGGTTTTTAGGACGAGCCGGTCCTATAAACCAGTGAGGAGGACGCGGTTCTTAGGACGAGCCGGTTCTAAGAACCAGTGAGGAAACGCGGTTCTTAGAACGAGCCGGTTCTATAAACCAGTGAGGAGGACGCGGTTCTCAGGACGGGCCGGTTCTAAGAATTAGTGAAGAGAGCGCGGCTCTTAGGACCAGCCGGTCCTATGAACCAGTGAGGAGGACGCGGCTCTTAGGACCAGCCGGTTTTATAAACCAGTGAGGAGAACGCGGTTCGTAGGACGAGCCGGTTCTATAAACCACTGAGGAGAGCGCGGTTTTAAGAACAAGCCGGTCCTAAGAACCAGGGAGGAGAACGCGGTTGTTAGGATGAGCCGGTTCTAAGAACCAGGGAGGAGAACGCCATTCTTAAGACGAGCCGGTTCTAAGAACGAGGGAGGAGAACGCGGTTATTAAGACGAACCGGTTCTAAAAACCAGTGAGGAGAACGCGGTTCTTAGGACGAGCCGGTTCTAAGACCCAGAGAGGAGAACGCGGTTCTTAAGACGAGCCGGTTCTAAGAACCAGTGAGGAGAACGTGGTTTTCAGGACGAGCCGGTTCTTAGAACCAGTGAGGAGATGCGGTTTTAAGGACGAGTCGGTTCTAAAAACCAGTGAGGAGAATGCGGTTCTAAGGACGAGTCAGTTTTAAGAAGCTGTGAGGAGAACGCGGTTCAAAAGACGAGTCGGTTCTAAGGACCAGTGAGGAGAACGCGGTTCTAAGGACGAGTCAATTCTAAGAAGCAGTAAGGAGAACCCGGTTCTAAGGGCAAGTCGATTCTAAGAAGCAGTCAAGAGAACGCGGTTCTGAGGACGAGTCGGTTCTAAGGACCAGCGTAGTAGAACGCGGCTCTTAGGACGAGCCGGTTCTAAGAACCAGTAAGGAGAAACGCGGTTCTTAGGACGAGCCGGTTCTAAGAACCAGTGAGGAGAACGCAGTCTATGGACGAGCCGGTTCTAAGAACGAGACGATTTGTAGGATGAGCCGGTTCTAAGAACAGTGAGGAGAACGCGGTTGTAAGAACGAGGCGGTTCTGAGAACGATGGTGATTTTAAAAACAAGTGAGAAGAACGCGGTTCTAAGTACGAGTCGGTTTTAAGGACGAGCCGGTTCTAAGAACCAGTAAAGTAAACGATATTCTTAGGTCGAGTCGGTTCTAAAAACCAGGGAGAAGAACGCGGTTCTTAAGACGAGTCGGTTCTAACAACCAGAGAGGAAAACGCGGTTCTTAGGACAAGCCGGTTCTAAGCACAAGTGAGGAGAACGCGGTTCTATGAACGAGTCGGTTCTAAGAACGAGCCGGTTCTAAGGACGAGCCGGTTCTAGGGATGAAGCCGGTTCTAAGAACGAGTGTGAATACAACGCGGTTCTAAGGACCAGTGAAGTAAATGCGGTTCTTAAGGACGAGCCCAACGCAAGATTCAACAAACAAGTACGGTGAGTTTAAATAGAGTATAATGATATAGCCATCTGTAAGAGATGATGTTGGCGTAGCCAATGTGTTAAGATATATATTGTGTTTATAAGATCATAACCATCGATTCGCTGTATCGTTTTTAAGTACCTACTTTTGGCTTCAAGATCAGTCGTATTTTAGTACCTGCTGAGATTGCCTTCCCTCTAGTCTCTTAGCGGCTACGGGCCGCGCGACGGGGCACGACTTTTGTGATACCTCGCGTACAGAAAAGATCTAGCATCCAATCTCTTGTATACAGACTGCCCGTCGTGTGAGAGAGTATACCACATAAAATCCGTTACCCGAAAGGTCAAAAGATGGCTTTTTAAATCGGAAAACATGACTAAAAAAGGGATTTATTTAAGGCGATGGTCTAATTTTTAGTTTTTAGTTGTCATTTTAATCTATAATGCCTATCAAGTTATAGCTCAGTGTGCTCCTTTGCCTCGTGTGTCAGTATCGAGAAACCCGACTAGTATTCGTGTAGACTCATCGTCCAGGAGAGTACCCAGCTGAGGGCTCGTGAGTGCGTGCAGTCATGCACCTGCTCCCGTTAAAGAAATAGCCTGTAACCTCTCTTTGGTGGTGGACGTAGTTGTTCGGTCCCATAAGCCATATAAGCGACCGTCGTTTGATAGTTCTGACCACGCGCGCTGAAGAGAAGGGGCCTCCGGTAGAGACCCACAAATTGCAATGACGTCATCCTGAGTCCGTTCAAGCGAAACCCGGAAATTCGCAACCGCTTGGGTGTATAGGATAGACTCAACGCCACTAATCTCCGAATGCAAAGATGCGATGTGTGCTGCGGCTGACAGAGAAACTGCTACAGGCAGGCCCAGTCCACCTCTGGCTACCGGTAAGGAGGCATGAACTGAGAGGTCGTTTCGCAGCCGCAGGTTAATTATAGATTCCAACGCGAGACCACTTTAAGTTAATTTTTTTCACTGGGCCGGGAAGGCTGAGCAGTTGATTCCCCTGAACAAGTAGTTAAGCCTCGACGCGGAGAAGCATGGGCGTAGAAGGTATAACCGCGGTGAGTACCTAGCTGGGGGAGGCGATTACAACCAATCTTGAGTTTTTCTCTTCCTCGATCAATTTTTGATCCAAAATGGCAAGGGAACAGGGTATATATATATATATATATATATATTGGTTTCCATTCGCTTAGGTAAGTGTATATATACATAGCGCCTTAACCTGTTTTTTTTTCCACGCATTCCTAAATCTAACGCTTCTTTTAGTTATAAATCCCTACACAATGGTCGAACCGATTTTCCCCCTTCCCGCAAACCATCTCTAGCCCCCTCATAACATGCCAGCTGCATTCTCTTATGCACCATGCATGGTGTTGCCAACGGAACCGTAGAATGAAGACAGACGAAAATGCGCGGGTTCTTACACTCACTGATTCTTATTTATTATATTTCACGATACGACAGAGAGCAATACGGCAGCGCCGCCTCTCTTCGTATTATTGCCTAGCCTAGCTCACACTCTACTCAATGTCCCGGCGGTTAGCGCGAAGCTGTTTCGCCGCCAGAACTCACACACAGTACACACTTAACAATACTGCTGTGCTACTCAACTAAATATATATATATAGAAATCTACCTGCTCCTGCTAGCCACGATCACTCACCACCCTAGGACTGTATCACTGCCACGTTCACGCCGTTGTCGCTGCACGCCGTCGGACGTCCCGGTCGCCGCCGGACTAAGGGTTTGCAGAGTGCGCGTTACGCCGAACGCTCGAGGTAGCAAGAGAGTGACAAAATGGCGCGCATCCCCTTTTATACGGCCGGCGACCGGCAACGTGACAGTGCACGAACGTGCAGTGGCGGGTTGTGGCCAATAGTGCCGTGGCGGGTTCTGGCCGACAGTGCCGTGGCGGGTTGTGGCCGACAGTGCTGTAACGGGTTGTGGCCAATCAGGCAGAGATCACCATCATCATGGCGCGCTAATACAAACTTCTATTCGCGGCCATCCAATATGCAACACATGCTTTCGCGTTGGCAAACAACCTGCTGCATCTTGTATACATGTGTCACTTTCTCTTCTACCCTTTTCTGACCTCTTATACCTCGTATACTTATTTTAAACTAGTTTTCTTCGTAAATAACGTCCGCCGCGTCTGTCTGTATGCTACCGTTACTCTACTGCGCACTGGGTACATTCATATAAGTTCACTGTTGACTGCTAAGTTCCACCTGACTTGCCGCAAGTTCCACTCCTTTGTCACTTTTTATTCTTACTAATTTTGCCTTTTTCGTCGGTTATTTGAAATCCTCGTTGTACTACTATATCGCAGCTTAATTTGTGCTGCCCTTTCCGTAATCGCAAAATTTTGGCATCCCCCTTCTCCTGCAAGAAACTTTCTGCTGTAATTAAGACAGCACCCCAATAAAAATCTCTGAATCACTTCCAATTTCGTCCATAAGCCCAAGCTATAAACCAGGGCAGCGCTTGCAAATGTCAGTCCTAGCACATACATTGGCTTACAAATAACCCTGGTAAACACATATCTATTGAATTTCTATTAACCTTTGCACCTGGACCTCTGAATCAAATATTATAGCTCAAAATTTCTTCAACGTCTGCTTTATCCATTCTATCGCCATTATTTATTCGACACCGTTATATATTTATATGGATTCAGACACCCTAACTCCCTTCCCTGTAGCCTTAGATTCCACACCAATGGTACCCCCGAAAATATTAATATAGAATCTTCTTTCCGTTAGACACCATATTAAACCTAATTCATCGGCTACCTCCCTGCAGGTATCCCTTGAACATACCCCAAATGCGTCGCCAAAACCACGATATCATCAGCAAAAACAAGACATTTTTTCGATTTAATCTCCCCCCACTACCCAACCTGCCCCTCAACCCTGTACTATTAACCTTCCTCGCGATTATCTGCAAATCGTATTGTAAGTTTTTTTAGCTTTGAAAATCTTCTAATACAACTCTGTCCCCGCATTCTATATATATAAAATATTGTGATGATTTAGTAATCATTTACAATACGTTTGCACACTCGGCAGTGCTCGCGTTAATAAAAATGGTGGTAAAAAGGTGTCGCGTGAGGTTAAAGAATCAGCTGTCCGTGTCCTTGCTTGACGGTAGCCCCCGCTCTCATGGACCCGGTGTATCCTCAAGGTTTCATGCAACGTTAAGACGGTAAGAACCATAAGATTCCTCTTCGTGACGCCGAGCCCCAAGAGCGTACTCGCAGATTCGGAGTCCCATACGCCACTCATAGAGATAGTGATGGATCCGAATCTGCGAGGTTTTTTGCAGGTCGGGGAGCGTCGCTCTTAGGAAGTCGGCGTCATATTTGGTGATCTTGTCCTGCCGCGCTTTTGCGAGGTCCCTGTTCGGGCCGCAAACCTCGGCATCTAAAACCCAGACCTCGGTAGGTGTTGTTATTACGAGGTCGGGCTTTAGACCCGGTGCGCCCGGTCGACGGAATACTCGCTCACGAACCACCTCATGATCCCTCTCGCGGAGAAGATGCGCCACGCGATCACAGACGTCGTCATGTCTTTTTATAGTTTGTTTGTGAGTTGTATCGCACATCTGAGCGACATGAGCCAACGTCTCAGGCGCAGGACACCCGTGCCTACAACGTTTGTTGTAGCCCGGGCGTCCCCTGGCTAATCTGGCACGCGTTGGTAGTGCGTTGATCCTGAGCTTTAGTAGGTTTATTTACTCCTTACCAGATAGGTAGGGCATACCCTTAATCCAGTAATGTACAAAGGGCGTTTCGTGTGCTTTTTAAAATGTGCCCCATCGAACGTGTTGTGTAGTTGTTGAGTAATCGGTCTCTTGTGTAGCGGTCTCAATGGAGGTTCCCAAGCGCTCACAAAGAAGTCTTGTTTTCGCAAGGTCTTTTTAAAGTGCTCGGTGGTTAGCATCCATTGGACCCCAGGGTGCGTGGGGTGTTGTAGTGCTGTCAGACGGGAGAGGCGGAGTCTGGGGATAAATGTTTAAAGGCAGGGGATGTCCAGACCGCCGTGTGCTGTGTGCGTGTACAGGTAGGCGTTTGGCACCGAGTTTTCGAGCTTAAGCCATTTCGACTTAACAACCTTTCTGATCTCTTTATCTAGGTCGCTAAGGAGTGCGTGAGATGGTCTGGGACCGGAGACCAGTTTATATAGGAGGCAGGGAATGAGAAAGTCTTTCAAAAATATGAGTCTTTGGTGGGGTTTAAGGGGAGCTATCGTGAGTCTGTTGAGTAAATTAAGGAGTATATCCTTGGTGGAGTCAACTCTGCCATTGCTGTCAAAGTCGACTCCCAGATATCTTCATCGATCGCTCATACCTTTAGCTGGCAATTGCCAATCTCCAACGTTAAATTCTGGCACGGTATTAATAAAACCTTTACCTTCCTTCCTCTTAAATAGGTGGGAGATAGTAAAGCTTTTATTAGTATTAATTTTAAGGCCTCGGGATTTCAAAAAGGAGTCCGCAATATTAAGGAGCCGTTAGAGAGGATCTCCCTGCCTAACACCCCTAGTTGGCCGAAATGTGCGACATTCTTGTTCAAATTCTACGAGAGTTTTAGATGAGAGGTACAAGCGTTCGAAATAATTAATGAATACCTCCGGGTATTCGCGAGTCCGGAGTGACCACAGGACGGAGTCATGACTCACCATGTCGAACGCCTTACGGAGGTCGATTAAGGCGAGTCTGAGCTCACGTCCTGCAGACTTGGCATCGTTAAGGATGCCATCCAGAACCGCAAGATTCTTGAAGGTACCATTATAGGGGAGAAACGCTCGCTGGATTGGGAGAAGCTTAATAGAGTTCTGGAGGCGTCTAGAGAGAATTTTGTTAAGCGTTCGTTGTAAGTATGAACTAATAGATAGGGGTCGCAGATCGCTTGGGGATGTGGCATTGTTAATTTTAGGGAGGAACGCTAAGCGAGCAGGTTCATGGGCTGAGGCAATATCGCTAATTAATAGTATGTTAAGAAGACAACAGACTACTTCTAACGGGAGTTTATGGAGGGACGAAAGACAAATCCCATTTTGGCCTAGTGCTTTAGAAGGTCCGCGGAGAGCTACGTGGGTTTCCTTTAGGGAGATAGGGAGGGAAACCTCGAAGAGATCAGAGTTGGGAGTGTATACGAAGTAAGGGAGTGATTCAGGGGGTGGTTGTGTCATTGTGTTGGCCCAGTGTTCTACAACTTCGATGGCCTGCATGTGTTTGCCGTCCAGCACCTCATGAGCGCATTTGGATCGGTTTTGGCTAAAAGGTTTTTGAGTGGTTGCGTAGTCTTGACGTCGCTGTTGCCTTTTAGGTACTCGCGCATCAGTGGAAGGTGTTTCTCTAAAGGCACGACGTCGGACAGTGTGTGTAAAATGTTTGTTCAGAAAGTCGTTTAAGGCGATAGTATGGTCCTCACCTGAGCAAATTATATTTGACAGATGAGTAAAGTCTGTTGAAATTATGTTGCGTTTGGGAAATGTGTTTGTGAGGGCTTGTATTTTGGATATAATAATATCTTTTTGGGAGGGATTATAGGGGCCATCTGATTTGGAGTATCGAGGCCGACTAGGCCCAGGAAGCTCAGATCCGTCAGGGTTGGAATCCAGGTGAGACCTCTTTTTCCAGAGGTCCTCTACCAGATCCTTATGCGCCTGAGAATTACATTGGCATCTAATCGCCCCAGGTGTGCGTGAGTTAAATTTAGTAGCTAAAAGGTGGACAATTTCTCTAGGTGTTTCGTTATTACTATCTAATATAAAATCTGCTTCTAATGTTGCTAAAAAGTTGACGGTCTTGTAAGTTCCATCTGGCCTTCTTAGAGGGAGGGGCTAAAACGTTCTCATTATATTCGTCCGAATGGGCATGACGACGGTGTAAATTAAGACCTGATTTAGAATTAAAAGCCTTTAAGCAAGTACCAGATGGACATCTATAATTTGGCTGGGAGACGCGTGAAGTACTAGGGGGGTTAAAACTATTATTAGAAGCAGCAGTGTCATTTTGTGTGGAACTTAAAATCAAATTATTAATCTGTGATCGGTTAGGAGTTGGGGAGATGGCACGAACTTCTCGTTGGTTGTGAGTCAATCTAATGTGGCTCGCGAGGCCCGCGCCAGATTTGCATACTCGCCCGCAAGTCTGGCAGCTGAGTCTTCCGGCGGTGTTGCTGCCGTGACGTGATGCCATCGTTGTCTTGGTCCACAGCGGTGGTAAGATTTCTTTAAAACTTTCGTATGTGAACGATGGCGCGATTTTACGTAGATGTTGTTGTTAAAATCGCTAAAATAAAGCGGTCTTTAGACCATCATTCTGTTTATCTCTACCCAGGGAGCACTATGTCATATCTCGTCACGTACTGTATTTATGCAAAATAGCGTCGAAAGTAGAAGTTACAAATTGCACATTAATATGTACAATAGTAGTGTCGGTCTAAGATATACATTTGTAGTAAGTAGATGGAAGACTAGCATCAGACAGATTAATTGCTGTCTCTCCGATTCAGTGGAATTGAAGCATCTATCACAAGTATGTAGGTAGTCAATTAAAATATATAGTGGTTTAAAAACTCGATATAGCTGCCCAATATATCTTTGCTTGTTGTATTATCTACGCTGAGTTCGATTTTCGAGCTCAAAACAAAGCGTATCGATACATCACTATATATATGCACTGTCTGGGTTTTGTAGCCAATGCATATACTATACCTATATAAAAGCTAAGATTAGTGAAATATAATTAGGGCCGCTATATTTCACTAGAACAACTATATAGGTGACCTCACCTTACCTAAATCTAAGAACCGGCACAGTCGCTTCCACTAAAAACGCTAAAATGCACATAAGATAGGCCTTTGCAATTATGAACGCACTG
The DNA here is from genome assembly GCA_003439945.1 of Dermanyssus gallinae. NCBI lineage: Eukaryota > Metazoa > Arthropoda > Arachnida > Mesostigmata > Dermanyssidae > Dermanyssus > Dermanyssus gallinae. The sequence continues at coordinate 8,646 of QVRM01004462.1, forward strand.
CTAACCTATCCAACACAGTGACGCGGCGAATTAAAAAAAATATATATAATATATATATATATATATATATATATATATATATATATAATATATATATATATATATATATATATATATATATATATATATATATATATATATATATATATATATATATATATATATATATATATATATCGAAATAGATCAATATGGCCGCTGACGAGTAGGCTGCTTCCATCTTGGCTCCCTAACAAACCAATGATAAAACCAGCAGTTCCTCGAGTTCTTTGTTGTAACTTTGCGGGATAGACCAGTAAATCGTCCTAACCAACTGTGCAGACACCTGGTCAACTTTTCGTAATATATTCGTGAGAATACCTGCCAACAGTCGGATCCGCGTATATAGTAGTAATACATACGGACTGTACCGTTATAGTGAATCCTCTGAGCAAGCACGGTGTTTGCGGTTGTGGCACTTGTTCCTGATCTTTATTGGAACCCTTGGAGCGTGTTTGGCGGTAACAGTGAAATTATCCCAGCATAAAACGACCGCGATTGTGTTTTTCCTAAGTAAGATTTAAGGGTGACGTATATATAGCTGCGCCCAGCGACAGCAAAGCGTAAGAGAAACAAGATTTACAGCAGCAGCAACAGCAGCCGAAACCGCAACGATACGATACGCAGGCAAATAACAACACAAAACAACAATAAAAGCAAACAATACCATTATCAACAATAACTACTACAGCAAGACGCCGTCACCCAGTTACACGCGCATGGATTGTGAAACTATGCTGCTGGCATATTTGCATTTTACTTTGGTCAAGATTGAGTTTTCGTCTTCTTTGTATCCGTTCTTCGATTTGAACGGCTGTGCAAAATTGGCCGCAACTGGCCAACGATGGATTACACTAGAATCAATATTTTTACACCTTCAACCTGAACGTGTGCTGTTCTGGGGTTGTGCCAGTGTTCGATACGGTGTTCAATACGTTACGGACTCTCTCTGCACGACCAGCCACAACAGTCCACAACAAACAATCAGTACGCTAAAAGAGAACGCTCGTGTTGTCAACATGGCTGGAGAAGATATGAAATACATAAAACAAATGTTGGAGGCCATACTAGTGGATACGAAGAGAATCCCAGCGATAAAGGAAGAGATCCGGCAGCTAAGGGAAGAAAATAAAGTTCTCAAGCAAGAAAAAGGCTGTCGTCGACCACAAGATTCATAGTTTGGAGCAATATTCGAAATCAAGGAGCATCAAAATATACGGAATCCCAGGAAAAGAGAAGGAAAATATCAGCGAAACTCAAAGTATGATTAGAAAGCTTTTACAACTAGCCAAATGTGACGTTAATTTAGTTGTTCCTCACAGGCTAAACAGAAATTCAAATGCTTGCATTATTGCTCAGTTTCACTCGAGCCACTTAGCTAGAGAGGCATTCTGGGCAATTAGAAAACAATCTGTAAAAATTAGCGACCTTGGATTCAAGGACGAATCAACAAAAGTGGAAGTTAGGATGCACTTGCGTGACTATCTGAGTGAGTTGCTTAAAAAAGCAAATAACCTTAAGAAGGAAGCGAAGTGGCAGTATGCCAAACCAATTACAAAAAATCTGACGATTACAATGCAAAAAGATGACAAATCAGAGCCCAAAATAATTAGTTGTGAAGATGACCTAATACGTCTCCGAAATGAATTGATCAGTAAGGGTTCTATCCGAGACAGCCCATCCCCAGTGCTGCCGTATGAATTAAGATCAAATAGAAAGAGGATTAGAGTGTAGTAACACAGACCAGAACTCAATGTAAACACAGAGAAAGCGTGTTAGGGGGCTAATAGCAGATCAACAGCTGACCTGGACAGTGGAAATGTTGATCGGGTGGATCACCATCCACTAAAATTATTTTTATTAAATATACAACGTTTAAGAAAGGGAATAGAGTGTGTTGAAGCTAAGATTCAAAAAGTCGGTGGTAATTTTGGTATTATTTGTTTAAGTGAAATATGAGTAAAGGGTCATGAGAAGGAGTTATACAATTTACTATTTTGCATTTGTCTGTTGTTCTACAAAAAATAGAGCAGATAGGACAGCAATTTACATACATAAAGACTATAAGATTGTTGATTTTGCAACCAGTGAGTTAACTAATTGCGAGTGGGCTCGAGTCAGAATAAACACTACCTCTGGCATATTAGAGATTTTTTCAGTATACAGAATAGAGTTGCGTCCGACATTGATAAATTCTTAGAAAGTGATATCTATTAAATTTGTAAGGCTGGTAGTGAAAGTACTAATAGGACTTCGTTTAGGGACAGACCTTGTGCACACTCATGCCTGCGTCTGCGGAGACGTCGTCCAGCCAGATGGACGCCACGGGCTGTCCTGTATTGTCAGCGCAGGTAGGCGAGCAAGACGCCAAGCCTTGAACGAAACCTTTAGCAGAGCTCTACGATCCAGTGGTCTACCGTGCGTCCTGGAGACCGTCGGACTAGACAGAGAGGGCGGGAAGAGACCTGACGGTCTGACCTTAACTCCGTTCGAGTGCGAATGCATGCTGGTTTGGGACGCGAAAGTTCCTGACTCATTAGCCTCTTCAATGGTCAGTGCTGACGCGGCTCGGGCTGGTCATTCATCGGCTCTCGCCGAGGCAGGCAAGGTTAGAAAGTGCCAGAACATCGGTTACCCGTACGAGTTTCACCCGCTTGCCTTCGAGACCCTTGGCAGGCCGGATCCGTCTACTCGCAGTTTGCTACAGATGGTCGGGAAGCGGCTAATTCTAGCCAGCGGAGATAAGCGAGCGGGTGATTTCCTCAGACAGCGTCTGTCGCTGGATGTGCAACGGGGCAATGCGGCCTCGGTTCGAGGAACCCTCCAGAAATGGCTGGTCCCTACACTGGACCCCCGTAATGGTGCACACGTTCGCAGGGACCCAAATGTCATGATACGACCGTGAATGATTGATTACATTGAATAAATATAAATAAAATGCTTAGTCAAAGAAAAGTAGACTCATAATAGGAGACATTAACATAATCATTCTGGCAGACAACGTGTATGCGGGCAAATATCTGAATATAATGACGACTTAAGGGTACGAGTTATGTTTTAAAGGTATTACAAGAATAGAATCAGGATCAGCTATCGATCACATATTCCATAGTTTTACAAACATGAATGAACCCGATATAAAATGTACAGAAAGACCCGATCACGCTGCTCTGGCACTCTCGATCTCTGGAATAACCAGACTAAAAGTTATTCTTTCTAGAAATATTTATTTGTGTCTTTAAAAATACAATTGTCTTGTATGAACGTTTCAAATAATTATACAAATATCAAAAGTGGTTAAAGCTAACCTCCTGCGCGTCCGCACCTTGTCTGCGCCGAGTCGCATCTGATAGGCTATTCAACGACGGTACCGCCGCACACGATGCCGCGTGGTACCTGGGGCATTTTTCACCACATCTCATACAGATACATGTATGAGATGTGACCAAAAGTTATTAATATCATGACAAAAGTTATTTATATAGTCTCGAACAGGTTAGTGATATATTACGAACAATTAGCTGGTCTTTTTATTATAATATATCTGATCCAAATACTGCTGCAAAACATCTAACGGAATCAGTTCAAAATAAAATTAAATCATGCTCTAAGGAAATAGCTATACGACAAATCAAGCATAGACCAAGGAAACCATGGCTGTCTCCAGCCATTGTACAAAGTATAGAGTACAGATTTAAGCATTTCCTTAAGGTTCGTCATCTGGACCCAAACCACCTGGAGTGATTAAAGTTTAATAGATATAGAAATGAACTTAAATAGATAATCAGAAATTTGGGTGAAGAAGATCTAAAAACTAAATTCTTAGCTTCAAGGAAGGATACGAAACGAGCTTTTAAGATAATGCTAGCCGAGCTTAAGGGTTCCAAAGCTAATCGGCTTTCGGTTGAAGATCTGCAAGATATTTCTGATGGATCGCTTAAAGACAAACTAAACTATCTCAATGCACATCTAGCAGGGATTGGAACTAAAATTGCGGAATCCGCTGGGTCCTGTAGTAAAACGCTTCTAACTGATCTTAATGGCCCAACAAACAAAATAATCCTCGAAACACCATTCTCAACTAAAGTACTGCAAGCTACTAAACTTCTAAAAAACTTAGCAACTGAGGGAACTGATAAGATTTCTACAAAACTAGTAAAAGAAAATGCAGATGTTCTGGTATCATTGTTGGAGCATCTTTACAAATGATGTCTACAAAGTGAAACTTTCCCCACAATATTTAAGTCATCCGTAGTTACGCCGCTTCATAAGGGGGTATTATTTGCATTGATAACAAGAGGTCTATCTCTATTACCACTGTATTTGGTAAAATTCTCGAAAAAATAATAAATTCTCAACTAATTGATTTCATTGAAAAAATGACATTCTCTGTCCGGGACAATTCGGATTTAGGGAAGGGCGAAGTACTGAAGACGCAATGATTGAAGTTCGAAACTTCATTGGGTCAATGCTAAAGAAGAAAAAACAAGTTTGTCTGGACTTTTTTGATTTAGAAAGGCTTTTGATTGTGTAGATCGGACAAGATTAGTAAATAAATTGAAGGCATTGAGACTATGCAAGACAAAATACGACATACTTGAAGACTACTTATCTGACAGGCAACAGCGTACAAAGTATAAGGAATGATTGAGTGAACCTACTTTTGTTAAGCACGGCGTACCTCAGGGTTCCGTTCTAGGACCAACAATGTTTAATATATACATTAACGATATACACTAATTTTGTAAAGATGTGAAAATTGTTCAGTTCGCGGATGAAACATGTATTCTAATTGAGAGTGATACCAGAAATGAGCTAATAGAGAAGGTAACAAGTACTATGGCAAAGATCAATCTCTGGTTGCGAATCAGCAATATATGTCTTAATGTAAAGAAGACGAAAATAATGAAAATCAAGATGGGCTACGCTGCAAAATCACCACCTAACATTACCTGCCATTCATGTGCTTCCTTAGGTTGCTATGCTAATACGAAAACCTGCCGTTAAACAGATGTAATGATACCAGGCTGTGCTTCGACTCTGTTGCCGGCTCGAGCGTAGTTCTTGAGGCAAACTGCAATTGCCCGATAATTGGTGAGGTACACGACTATAAATATTTTGGTCTGACGTTTCAGAATAATATCAAATGGAAAATGCATGTTAAGCATATGATAAACAAACTTACAACAGGTGATTTACTTGTGCATAAGTTGCGACATATTGTCTCCCTTGAATTTAAGAAAATCGTGTAATATGCATTTATTTTTTCACACTTAAAATATGGTGTTTTGTTATACGGTGCTTCATTTAAGTCGAATGTTGAACCAAAAGTTACTCTTCAGAAAAGATGCATACGAAATACAAATGGATTGGCCTATAGGACAACCACTGAGGACATATGGAGAGATGAAAATATGTTGCAGTTTTATGGAATATACATATATAGTATTCTGACACACTATAGCAGGAACCGTACCCCCTTTTGGAGCTACTTCAAATAATGCTTATCTTGCCAGAAGTGCTGTAAAAATGTTGTAACACACCCATGTACACGGCTTGTGACAAATTATTCGACGCTCAGTTATCGCCTGGTAAACATAAATGCCAGATTTTCTCATCTGTTTAGATGTGCATTAGAATTATCTACAAAGGAATGCAAAAACAAACTTAAACAACAAATTGTTTAATTTAGCCAGATATATTAAAAACATGTGTAGTTAGATCAGTCTTTCAGCACATTTAAAACATAAATAAAAAATTCTACTAAACACCGTTATGTAATATGAAGGATGTTGACACACTTACAAGAGCGAGCAGACACGGGCGATAGCCTTTTCCGCAAAATTGCCTGATAAGTTATAATTGTTTGAATTTATTCAATAATGGAAATTTAAGCTCAATAACGAATTATTGAACTTAAATAAATACGCTGTCCGGAGAAGACGGTTCCATAAAAAAAAAAATATATATATATATATATCTCAACTATGGATTTTGTGTAAAGTATGATCGTGTAGCCTATATCCGTTCCTAAACAAGGATTTCCCCAAGTTTTTCATTTTAGTCTAACCTATAATATACTTGACTCTTAAACATATGAATGAAAATTCGAGAGGTAATTGGCATAATAGTCATCGGCCGTCTATTCATTTACTTTATCATTATCAGTGTCTCTTTTGTCAAAAAGGTACCCTCTCCTTACGCCAACTTTCTGGTAGATCAGAAGAATTGCGGATCAAGAGGTGGCAGTGGCATGTTGCTACTGGTCGGAAACAAAATACATACGTTAATAAAATGAGCACGTATAGTAGCTGTTCACGGCCGCTGTGTTGCGCTCTACAAAACTGTGGTCTTGTTGTCTTTGAATAAGCAGAACAGATACTTTAAACAAGCGAGACCAGAAATCCAGCTGGGCCGTCCTGGATACTGGACAAAATGAATGTCCCCTGATCTCAGAAAATTGTACCACCTTAAATATGACTCGCTCCTACCTACCTGCTCGCGCAACTGCTAACGGGTCATGGTGCCTGTTTTCAGGGACATCTACACAGCATTGGCACAGCTAATTCCCTCCTGCCGCATGTACAACTCAGGAGAGGCTGACGAGATAAGATACTGTTATGACCTCTGCGCCTTTTTCAATATTGAGCGACAGCTCCCCTACTCTCTCTCTCTCTCTCTCTATACATTTGAGATGCGAATACAGACTTTTACGAAGCTTGCCTAACAAAGTCACAATCGATCAAAAATCTAAACGTGCCCTTCTCAGCGTCATTAATTTTTAGTAAACAAGCTCTGTTAACATGCCTATTTGTATACCATTATAAATAATAGTATAAAGCTTAGAAATTGGCTTTATGGCTTGGAACCAACCGATAGAATGTAACCTCAAGTTACTGAAGAAAATTAAAAACGTTTCAATAGAGATGATATCCGGTGTCGAGTTGCTCGGAAGCTGACGTGCAGTATTTGTACCGAATCGCGAGGAATGAGTTGTTTGACGGTGGGTTATCATGTTTTTTTTATAGATACTGAAAATGTGCAAATCGGTATGAATGCATCCTGATTTTTAAATGCAAGCGGTTGTAGAAGCTTGCGCAAAGAAAAATACGTGTATGGTGGTATTTTATGCACATATGTAAATATATATATATATATATATATATATACACTGACAAGCTTTATTGCTAGTACGCGTAAAATAACTACATGTGTTTCTGCCGTTCACTACTTGACCAAATAATTATATCTGCTTATATATTTAATCGAACAAACGACATTCCAAGCAACTCGTGCATGAAATTCTGGCTAGGCATGCAAAATGTTCTGACATATAGGCCGGAAAACCGTATTAGTAGATAATTCCGCTGATATAAAAGTGATTTTTATGATCACTGATACACTCGTATATGGCCAATGCCCTGCCACATATACGTATAACCTTGTGTGTATATATATATATATATATATATATATATATATATATATATATATATAAATATATAAATGAAATTTTCCATTATGTATATATGTGTACCATGCAAATAATGCAGAGGCATTCAGGTACGAGCGACTGCTCAAGTGGCAAAAAGCTTGAAAGGGAAAACACGTTTATGGTTATTTTATGCACGCGATATATATTCCAACGAGCATCATATGTATTCCTGCCGTTCACTAAATGACCGCATAAAAATATCATTCTATATATATATAGAGATAAATAGAAACGAGCAAACGACATTCCAGGCAATTCGCGCTTGAAGAAATGGCTGCGTATGTAAAAACGTTCTGTCAAACTGGCCGAACAACAGTACCAGTTCATGTTTAGCTAATGCAAACATAGTTTTTAATGTCCAGCGATAGATGGCCATGTCTGCCCTGCCGCACACTCTTATATATATATATGTATATATATATGTCATCTCACACCTTGTAGTAGGTACTAAAAGGGGCACATAGTTTTCGGACAGTATAAATGCCAATAAAAATTAACCGCGTCTCACTGTTGGTTCGCTCTATCGTCCAATAGTGGCTGAGAATATTGTCTTGCTCGCCGAATGGGAGTGCAGAGGATTTACCATTCTGCTCGATGTTGGCACTGGCATGATACTTGAAAAAACAAGCTCAAATCGACTCGTTGTCGAATGGATGAATGAAAAGGGTGACCGAGAAATTCGCGCGTGGATCTCTACATACCCTCTAACTATGTATAGAACAGTGCATGAAGCTACGCAATGGCATCGGATTAGACACAGCGAGAAAAACAGTTTCTGAGGGATCAGGAATTGTACGGTACAAGTTATATATATATATATATATATATATAGAAGGGCGTCTGTGTGTAAATGGATTGCCCACTAAAGTCGATCAGGGAAGTAACCGGCGCAGTATACAACACACGTTGGCCGATCATAGACCACTAAAACTTACGCACTATACCACCAAACAAAGCACTTATCCGTCCTGTTAAATATGATTTAAGCAGAGCATAGCAATTATCGACTAGTATATATGCGTCACGACGTATTGATTGGCACATACTTCAGCGCTAGGAACTTCAGTCAAACCTTCGACTTCGTGTTCTTGCTGACTATGACTCTGGCTGATATCACCCTCCATCTCCACCTCGATCACATTAACCTCGTGTTCTTCTTCTTCTTTTTCTTCTTCTTCTGCTCCTTCATCCCCTTTTTCGTTTTCTTCGTTTGTCTGTCCTTTTGCCTCATCTTCTTCGTCCTGCTCTTCTCGGTCCGCCGTGTGTGTCTTCTCTTGAGCCAGAGCGCCGCTTTCGCAATGGGACTCGTCAACATCGTTGACCATCGTTTCCGGCATTTCGGATGGCTCAACAATTCGAACGGTTTTCTTCACGCTAGACCGTTTCGTTTCCGTTGCGTCTTGCTCGCAGTTCTCCACTGGTTGTTCTGCGGTAGCGTCCGACAATGGCCTGTCAGGCTCTGCCGCCTGGCCAGAGGTCGAGCAGGTGGGTAAAGAAGCTTCGCTCTCAGCTTCTTGAGCCACCGCGGGACGACACTGCTCACTAGTGGGCATCGTAGTGCATCCCGCCCTGTCGACTGTTGAATCCTTAGTGTCGAGCGAAAGGCCGGTGACTCGCTGAATCCCGCTAAGAGCCCGTGCAGGTAGCCAGGTACGCGCCAGACTGCACGCGTTCTCGCGGAGGTTCGTTCTCATGGATGCGAACGTTTCCTCCGGATTGCTGGTGGCCAACTTGATCTGCTCCATGGCGCCCCTGAGGGCGGTCCTAAACAGCTGCATCTTCTCCTGCAGAGTGTTGAGCATCGCTTCGTTGGCGCCCACCCTCAGCGCGATCGTGTGCAGATGCGTCCACACCGGCTCGAGCGGATTATGACCTGAAGTCGCACTGCCGAGCGCCCAGGCGACAATCTCGCGCTGCTGACGGATGACCTCGTCCAAGACCTGCCGAAGTCGCTGCATGCCGCGTCCAGCAAGATCGAACTTTGCATCCCGTAAACAGTCTAGGTGGCGAACGGATTTTGTCAACTCGCGCTTTTGCATGTTGAAAATGCTGTTGATCGTGTCCTCGACACGCTCGAGCAGCGCCAGCTGGCTTTCGATATAGAAGCTCATATTGCTCCTTAGACCACTTACCGCCGTAAGCTTTACCGTCGAAAGAAACGTGGCCAGACTGAAGTAAAACGTTTGCTCCTCTTCCTGGAGGGGCGGGTCGCTTCTGAAGCGGTCCGGAGCCATTTGGGACAGTCGCGCCAGTAACGCTTCTTTAGCGTACTGGTTCATCTGCTCCAGCCGGTCCAGTCCGGCGCAAGCCAGACTATCGGCAAGCTGCAGTGGTAGAGGCAACGATTGAACAATCGAGCTTACCTGAATCACGGCTTGTAGCGCCCTTGACTCAGCCGAGTTTACTACTGGTTGCACCTGTGAGGTTAACACACACACACACACACATATATAATATATATATATATATATATATATAGTTTTAGAGTGAAATGAAAAGTAGGGCGTTTTTTACTTCAGAAAAGCATCTCCAGTGCAAGTAGCGTACTGATCTAAATTATACCACCTCGACTAACTACGTAGTTTTATGTATTTTTTCACTTGGCGGGCTCCCAGGCTGGGCCGCGCGACGCATCACAAAATCGACGTATGAAGATGTATGTTAGTATCAAAATCAGGCAAAATAAAGCGAATTTTGTTTAAATAGGTTTAGGAGATTGAAGGGGATGCCAGAAAGGAAAAATGTTACCATGGACGGCGTGGCCTGTTTGACGCGACTGTACGAGGTCGAGGCTGCGACAAGTGCCGATTCGATTAGGCTCATCTTCGAGAGCCGCTGCACAAATTTCGACGCCGATAGAACCTCCGTGAGATCCGCGGGGAGCTGCTCAGCATTCGCATTGGTAGCCCCATCATTGGGATTTTGGCCGACCGCTTTGGTAAGGATGTCCTCGGAGGGCGCCTGACCCCAGCAGAGAATAAAACACGCTTGTAAATCAGGAAACATACGAGCCACAACTATGCCCTAGTTACGACAGCCATCACACATACGACGCGTCTCGAAAACGCTCCAGCAGTCTGCGATTTACTATCTACGCTCTTGTAATATACGCCTATATATATATATATATATATATATATATATATATATATATATATGTGCGTCAATGCATTCTATATACTCATGTGTTCTATTCGGTTTTCGTAATAGATGGGAGGACGTAAATTTTGTTATCTGTTTTCGTTTTTTACATATTTCGCGTAGTGTAATATTGTACCGGGTTTACACATGATGAAGAGTGTCATGCGAAGTATGTGTATGAAACTATCAGGGTTTGCACCGGCTTGCAAAAGCGGGATATTTAAAAGGCGGATAAAATATGTTACATAATAGATTTCGTTAAGCGTTTCAAGCTCACTCTTGCGCAGCTAAATCGAAAACCTTGTGGCGTCCCTCAAAAAATCTCTGAACTCACAAAGAGGTGCATATATATATGGAGTGGGCCATAATTAAGACCACAACGCTTGCTGCGTCTGAAGGGGGCAAAGGTCACAATGATACACAATAGAAAGTGTTCGAATTATGAGTGTCGGTAAAATGACCAATGTTAGTAGTGTACATGGAGCAGCTATTATTCAGAGACTCAAGCGCGGCTGTTCTATTGCAAAGATGTTTAAACTTAATCGGAACGTTGTGAAACGAGTTGTTAATAGGCCTCATAAGTGTGGAAAGGAAACTATATAAAGTGCGTTGCAAAAAATTAGCAACTCATGTTTTTTGGTGATAATTTCAAATTGGTTTAAAAAAAGTGGTTGCAAAATATTAGCAACAATAACGCCTTACGGCTTATTCGATTCTTAGCAGGGCTGTATGACTTACTTGATACTACATATTCTATTTTAGAAACGGGTTTTTCGTCCCTTCTTCTGAATCAAATCGTAAACTCGGTCTTTCATGGAGTTAATGAGCTGTTGTAAGTGCGAAAGTGGAATAGTCCATGCTTGCTGGACAGCTTCTTTGAGGTCCGACAAATTATCATATTGTCGACCATTTGCGTAAATCTGCTTCACCAAATGTCCCCAAAGATTTTCGATGGGATTCAGGTCTGTACTCAATGCCGGCCAGTCAAAAAGGCACTCCTTGTTCTTGAAAAAAGCCTATAGTGCTAGCCGAGGTATGAAACGTGGCGTTGTCTTGTTGAAAAACTGCGTCAGGACCCCCAATTCTTCTGAAATGGGCTTCTAACTGGGAACTGACGATACGCTGGTACTTGTCGGAATTGTTTAGACCCACAATCGCGGCTAGATCGGACTTCCCATTATATCCAAACGCGCCCCAATATTTCACAGAGCCACCACCGGCCACACGTTTCGAGGACCATTTAGATTCCTTCCGTAAGTCGTGCCAATAGTACTGACAGCCGTCAGGGCCATCGAGATTAAATTTCTTTTCAGTCCGAGAAGACGATGTTTTTCCACTCGTTATTCCAAGTTTGGTATCTACGCGAAAATTCACGCCGTGCGACAATGTCCTTCGGTTGCAGTCGCGGCATAAGCTTCCTTTTCGCGTATCGCACGTTTTTGTAAAACTTAACACTCGGAACACTGTGGATCGGTGCACTGGCACTCCCAAAGTAGTCCTGATCCTGGAAGAAGACATTTGGTCATGAGTAGCCAACTGTATGATCCTACGCCGATCTCGAATAGTCGAAACTGGCTTACGCCCACTGTTAGATCTGCACCTTTGGTTCACTCCAGGGTGTAAGAACCTGCTGATGGTGCTCTTATGCCGTCCTAATCGGGTTGCTATAGCAGTTACTGTATGACCGAGCTCAGCATATGCCTCAATTCTTGTCTTTTCGTTATCCGAGAGATCCTTTGTACGACCCATGGTTTAAACATACGCTTCGCTGTTAGTTCAGCACAACGACTGAGCTGTAGAATATTTTGCAGCTATAGAATGATTGATTTAGCTAGACAATATTCCTGACATTTGATCCCCGGGATCGAATATCAGCTGTAGCATCGACTATCCTTTACAAACAAGAGCTGTGTTGTTAGCATGTTATTGTTGCTAATATTTTGCAACACTGTTTTTTCACACTTTTAAATTTTTTTGTATGAACCGATTGTGATATTGAGACGAAATTAACAACATACTCGTGTTTCGTCATGTTCACCATGCTCTTAAAATTTCAAATAAATCAAGCCGAAATTATCACCAAAAAACGTGAGTTGCTAATTTTTTGCAACGCACTTTATATACAGGGTGTGACAGGAAGGCTTTTAAAGCGATGCATAGAATTGTAGAGCTCGTTAAAGCAAATATTTTTTCCAATAGAACATGGTCTCTAAGACGTCTTGTTTCGGAGTGAGAATGAAATTACTACAATTTGTGACAATGGTGTTTTTGTCCGACATAGGAGCACACAATGTGCTGTTGCGAGACAACCAGACAGAAACTGAGCACACGTTCGTGTTCGTGGTAAAATTCTGCTCCATCTGAAGAATATGCAAGGCCGGTTAGAAAACGCCCCATGGTCGCTTAGTGGCCAAAAATGTAGTTCTTTATTAACGTTCACGCCAAATACTTTAAAATCATAACCCTACAACCACTCACAGCGCTCAAAACGGTCATATTCAATGCGCAATTCATGGCGATAATTTTGGTACCAAACATATGTCCATGCGAGCTGTGGTTGCGGAGTGATGACGATTTTTCGGCGGGATGTCCAGATTAAGTGCATGAAAAATGACGCGCTGCAGCTGTCGCGCGACAAGTCGGCGGTAGTGAACGTCGCCACACAGTCATTTTACATGCACTCAATCTCGACATGCCCTCTGAAAACTCGTATTTACTCCGCAACCACAGCTCGCATGGACATATGTTTAATACCAAAATGATCGCCGTTGAATTGCCCATTGGCTGAGTATGTTCGTATTTAGCGCTGTGAGTGGTTGTAGGGTTATGATTTTGAAGTATTTGGCGTGAACGTTAATAAAGAACTACATTTTTGGCGAATTCTCTTCTAAGCGACCATGGGGCTATTTCTGACCGGCCTTACATATTCTTCAGATAAAGCAGAATTTTATCACGAGCACGAACGTGGAGGACTGGTTGTCTCGCAACAGCACATTTTGTGCTCCTATGTCGGACAAAAACACCATTGTCACAAATTGTACTAATTTCGCTCTCACTCCGAAACAAGACGTCTTAGAGACCATGTTCTATTAGAAAAAATATTTGCTTTAACGAGCTCTACAATTCTATGCATCGCTTTAAAAACCTTCCTGTCACACCCTGTATATGTATATATAAGATCAGGTAATCAAATATTTAATCGGCAACTTTCAAAACTCCCGGCGTTTAGCCTCACCGCGATATGCTCTCATTATGAACAGAAGAGAAAGGCTGCAAAATCCAAAATAAACCACTACTCGACGAAAAACGCGAGGGAATTCTAAAAATGTATCATGAAGCGGGAAACCCTGCACGGGCAAGCTGGAAAGCTCTCGGTGAAACGTACGGCTAAAAATCCCACGACCATCAGCAAACTAAAAACCAACATTGCGGCATGCATAAGTGCAGTAATTAAGCCTGATTTATGCGCAAACATGCTATACAAAAAGTCACGTGTACAGTTTGTAAAAACCACATAACGGTCACTACCACCGTATTGTTCTTATGCCACTATAAAGACCGGATCATAAGACTCATAACATGAATTATTAATATTCAACGTGTCGGCAAGGCAGTCAACCGGTCGACAGGGGACATCAAAGCTATCGGGTATCTGCACCAGAAACTATCGCTGAACATTCAGCGGGGTAACGCCGCTTCTGTGCGTGGAACTCTGCTAGACTGGACAAGGCCGAACCTGGAGAATATGTGATGTTTTCACAGATTTTATCACCTGTACAAGTTCATTGGAGAAGCCAATCGTTGCCTCTTATATATAAGCAAATAAAGCCGTAATTAGCATAATAATAATAAAAATTATTATTATTATTTGTCGTCGAATCATCAACCACTATGAAAGCGTTCAGGCTGCCTTCTACGCTGCTAAGATCCTTAGGTACTTACAACTGCTGTCGCCATAACGAATGGTTTGATGTCTCTTCTGTTTATGAACCAATTGTGAACCAGTATCGAAAACAGGCCGGCGCAATGGCGCAATTCATAGCTACCCACGTGCACTGCTGCTCCAATGTATCCACCTCTCGGGGACGTTCGCGCAGTGCACGTCATGCGCAAGTTCGTGCAATGCACGTCCAGCACAACGCTGCCTGCGTTACTGCGTCACCGTCGCACCGTCACAACTGGTAATTATCGTACGTCTTACCTTACGCAGTTAGTTTAAATCAAATCATTGAACGCAAAAGATGCCTACACATACACGTATGTTTAGAGCATGTCACATTGAAAAATAGCATCTATTTATTTTACATATGTAGATATATATATATATATATATATATATATATCCAATATAAATTATTTGAATAATACGCTTATGCATGTTTTATTTAGTGTAATCACAAATCTATAAATCTTGACGGCCATCTCCGTCAATTCATCCCGTCGATCATACATTTGAAATATATACCAATCATAACATGAATAACTAATGTAATTGAAGCATAAGTGGCACAGCATTAGCAAATACTTGATTAAATCCGCTAATCGTTTAGGTAAAGTTACCACATGAACGCATGTAATGCGTCGCGTTTTTGTTTGCTAACACAGGGCAGAGTAGTGCCTGCAAAACAGCAGGTAAGCATATATCTGGCCTCTGGAGGTGGGCCCGTATATCTGGGTTGGTGGAAATGACCGAGCCGTATTCATGTCCACCCCGGCATATATATATATAGCTCAGTTATTCTACCTCAGACGGCCAGATGCTTGCTTGTTACTTTGTAGGGACTACTCTGCCTTGTCTAATTAACTGAACGCTTCCATGCATACTGGTTTTTAGGCGCTTAGAATAGACGCGCATATATATATATATACATATGTATATGCATAGGTGTGTATATATATATATATATATATATATATATATACATACATATACATATATACACATGTGCGAGTATGCGGAAACTACGTACTACCTAACCCATGTTCTCACCGGTTATGGCAGCTTTGAGATCTACATAATGAAGATCGGGAAGATATGCTTGTGTCTTGTGGAACGCCGGCGAGACCGCATGCAAGGCTCTCGAGATTACGAGGCAGACTATCCGATCACGACTAGACGTGCAGAGCAGTGAGACAAAAAGTCGACTCTCAGGGATGCTTAGCTCAAGAAGAGCTGGAACGCGGGCTCTGAGTTTGTGGAGATCGTTATGAGAGCAGAGACAGATGTAACGGAAGAGATGCGGCAACGCATGGAGCGCCGCCAGCAGACTGAAGACTCAAGGCCAGACTACCGGCTCCCTACATGTACTGAAGTAGTACCACAAATATCCAGGTCATGTAGGCTAGGTAGTGGATTTGATAGTCCTACACTACCCACACCAAAAGATGTGCATTATGCAGTTTTGTTCCTGGCCTCCTGTACAAAAAATGTACAAAACAAAACATATATAAGCAAAAAAACGAAGGTTCTTCGATAACGGCCGGTGCTACGTGATAACATTTACGTACACTGAGCAATTAGTGATGAACTTAGTCGGCTTACCCATCTCGACATACACACAACGTTTATGCATCAACATAGTCCATCTCAACTAATTTTTTTTGCGGTAAGAGGGAAAAATGCTTTTACGCAAACCCGAAGCGGGTAGTGTGGGACTCGATGCCTATGTTGTTGGCATATTACCCACTAAAAACCTCTCACCTGAACGGCCGCGAGGCCGACATGATTAGGACGCTCTTTTCGCGCACAACTTGCACAACATTAGTGTAGTGTCTACCACCCCCATGACCGGGCGGCGACCGTTACGAGTTCGCTAGTCTTTCGCTCAAACAACACACGTCCTCTGCCTAGCTCGCACCAACGACTACTAACTCATTTATTCTCATGCCTCCTTATATACTCACAGATTGCCCGCGCATTTAGTGACTTCCCGCGTCTTCGCTAGTAGGGTGGCGGCATCTTCTAATTGGCGCCATGTATTTAGCTTGCTTCGGCATTGCCGCTAACCGACGCTGTCTATGCCCGCGCTGCTTAACGGACACTGCTATCCTACATTCTCCCCCCTTCGCAGGCTTGTTTTGAATTCTATCCCTTCTTTACTTACGAACTCCCGTAAATAGCTTGGTGCGCGTCTAACCCGCCGTAGACGTCCTTCAGAGCGGTGCGCTGTCGTCTTCATGTTCATCATGTGGCGCACCCGGCGGCGGCTGGCCTCCGTATACTGACCCAGTCGCCGGGCACGACCGCACGAACCTGGTCTCCCGTCTGCGTGCTCCTTCGGTTCGTCCACTCGCGCTCGCTCATCCTCATGTGCATCCTCCGCCGCCTCCAGGCATTCGCCGTTGGCCCAACGATCCCAGCGTGGCCGCTCCTCCACGCCGATCGCCTGCACATTCTGCCGCGTTCGTACACTTCCTGCCGAAACGGCCAAACTTGCCACACTTTTGGCTCCTCACTTGTTTTGCCGGGCACATTTCGGCCCCGTACTCGTGCCTCGTCCATCAGCACGCCTGGCATCCATCCGTTCCGTGTTTTCGCCCTGCCGTCAGCCTCGGTCCGCTTCGTTTCGCCGGCCCTCGCTCACCAACTCGTGTCGTGCTGCAATCCGTACTGGCCTCCGTGACGCACCTCTCCACGTGTAACGCGGCCGTTAGGGCCTGTTCGACTGTCCCGTACTCGTGGATTTTCCATCCGCGCACGATCCACCCGCTCCGCGTTCTCGCCCTGCCGACGGCCTTGGTCCGCTTCTTTCCGGCGGCCCTTCGCTTCCCGAACCTCGTTCACCTACTCGTTTCCTCCTGCAATCCATCTAGCATCCGTGACGCACCTCTCCTCGTGTAGCGCGGCCGTCCAGTTTGACCCGCAAGGCCTCTTCGAGGAGGAGCTTTTCTCTCACCTGTGGCCTTGTTGCCCCAGAATGGGGTGGCTCCTCAACACCAGGGTTCGAACGTCGAGCTTGCACCTCACCACCAGTCACCGCAGTGCCGCTAAGTACTTACCGTTGTCTTCAACGGCAACGGCTGTTCTTTTGTGTTCCTTGAGCATTTCCGTTAGCTTCGTCACCATCCTGACGTGGTCGCCTCGCCGTCTTCCTCCGGCTCCGTGCCTGGTGCCACTCCCTCCACGGTGTGGTTGGCCGGTCCATGGATGGCAGAACCGAAGGTGGAGGTGGCAGACCTGCGGCATTGTTGCACTGCCTTATCATTCTTCCGGATCCTGTCGACTGCGCCAGTTGTAGTGTTCATTACCCCCATGACCGGGCGGCGACCGTTACGAGTTCGCTAGTCTTTCGCTCAAACAACACACGTCCTCTGCCTAGCTCGCACCAACGACTACTAACTCATTTATTCTCATGCCTCCTTATATACTCACAGATTGCCCGCGCATTTAGTGACTTCCCGCGTCTTCGCTAGTAGGGTGGCGGCATCTTCTAATTGGCGCCATGTATTTAGCTTGCTTCGGCATTGCCGCTAACCGACGCTGTCTCTGCCCGCGCTGCTTAACGGACACTGCTATCCTACAATTAGGCTCACTACGAAAGTCAACGTGTGTTAGCTCTGGCTGACCATTGCAGTCTATCTGGACCGACTTTCGTTCAGAGACAACGGCTGAGTACGGGTTTGGGACACCATCTCCTACGGTGTGCACTGGTCGCATTGATTTTGTTAACAAGGTAATTTACTTATTATATACACACAACAGCAGGTTATTTCCTATATATTTACATGTATTGACTAGATGATACGATATGATTTTGTCTATTTTGTTATTTATTTGTAGTTTCTCGTTTGTGTTACAACTTCATATAGCCACATGGCTAGTGCGAAGCATATGTACAAGTTACAGAAAGATTTTATATATTATCACCGTAGCATCTCGTATTATCACAATTATTTATCTATCGAGTGTTATGGTTTAATCAGACGCAAATAGGACGAGGCTGTGCGTTCTCACAGCGCTTTTGAATTGATTAAATAATACAAGTCTCCTAATATCACTAGGGAACTTGTTTCACAATTTAGCACCTAAAATACAGAGTGCAAACCTCGACGGTGTACTTGTGACCGAGAAGACAGTGGGCAATTGAAATGCCGAGCCTCGGGTGTTTTGGATTGGATAAGGCCAACCAGGCTGAGATGGTGATCAAGGAGAATGCGTGTTACTTTGACAACTATAGTTGGTCTAATTAGATGTGGTAAGGAGAGTACCGAGAGGGTAAAACACATGGAAGTCTATCACAGCTACAATACAATACAAAGTCTCCTTTATTGAAAAAGGGGTGTTAAAATTACATTGTAGTCTTTACACTCATGAGCACGTCACAAAACTCTCCATGCGAACGCGTTATTCACCACTTTGACATTAGCAACTTCCGGTGGAGTAATTGACACACCACTACGAAGGTTATTTGGACGTAATGTGAAAAAGGTACTAAAGGTAGTACTCCGGATTAGTTGTTTAAAAAGTCTCACGTCAACTTGCATTTGGTACTCGCTCACGGTTGGGAGTACGAGGCTCTCGCGTCTTACATTGCAGCGCCATGCGACTCGCTTGACAAATGGGGTGAACAGTATGTCCACTTTGGAACAACAAGCGTATTATACAGTTTTATGTACATTGCTGGGTTATGCCCGATAAACGCTTTAAGAATGAGATTGCACAGCCGAGACGCAGATTTTACAACTTCGGCGATATGAGAAGTATGCTTGATTTGACAGCCAAATGTAACACCTGGGTCTTTGTATATTGACACTGCAGGTATACTATGGCCGTTCATAGAATATGAAGTGTCGTCCTTGACTGTTTTCAGCACGGCACATTTAGAAGTGCATATTTCCATTCTATTCAAGTGGGCCCATAGTAGCACGGAATCAAGTGCCTTCTGTAACTCGGCCTTGCCTTTGTCGTCTTTAATTTCAACGTATATCTTTAGGTCGTTGGCATAAAGCTTCTAAATCACGTCGAGCTTGCCAAGGACGAGTTAAAGGTCTTGAGCAAAAATTGCATACAAGAGCTAAATGTGTTTACTTTTCTTCGCGCCCCGCATCACTTACACAGGTAGCATCACGGTAAAGCTCAGACGGATTTGTTTCCACCTGTCTTATTAGACATATCTACGTATCCTTGTGTTACATATGGAAATATGGAAGCCATTTATAAACATGAATATATCAACGTAACAAAATTATTTTGTTCTATTTAGCATGATTAGTAGATAAAATATGAATGAAGGTATTGTTTATTAACCAATATTTGGTTTATGTACATATGTGCTACAGCTCTCCTAAATAACTTTCATTGCTTTTGTACACTGTTTACAGATCACATGATTTTCCGCATAGGTTGCATAGTAGATAAAATATAGCCAATAGTAACACAATTGGCATTGATTGCGTCATTCAGCCAACTTTAGTAATAGACACTATAACAAAGTAGTGCTTGGTTCTGTACACGTCGTTAAGTGGTAATGTATATATATATATATATATATATACCGAGCAAGATGGCTTAGTGGCAAAGCCTTTGCCTTGTATTCGGGAGGCCTGGGTTCGAGACCCAGACCGGCCACTCGATATATATATATATATACATTAAAACGTACAACGATGTATTATTTAAGTGTATATTATGTCGGTCCAAAAACGCAGGCACACAGGGTTTTATACAATTAACTGAGAAACGCCCTCTTGTGGGTATATTACATTTGTATCCATTTTACACTTAAGTAAAGCTTGTATATAACAATGAATAAATCTTTATTATAAATGGGTTGTACAAAGCGACCATAGTCATCAAATTGTCGGATTCGGCGCGCAGTCCGTCAAGCAAAGGCTTGATTTACAACAAGTAATCTCACAGTTTCGGTAGGAAGCAGAACTATTGCTCCAGAGAGTATTACGCTTCACAATTAAATAGTCGCATGTGTTGTCACCGGGCGTCCGGATGCATTACAGTGGCCCGCAAGGTTCTTTATAGTGCGGTTCTTCGCTGAAGTAATAAAAAAATCCTCATCGTAGAAAGACATTTTAACGCAAGCACAATACGTACACTCTACGACGCTATATACACTGAGCGTAATGTAGTTTTGTATAAGACTTTATGTCACGCATTATAGATGTGTCGTTTATGTCACGCAGATAGTGCTGTTCCAGCTACATACATCTAAAATGTTAAGTCTGGGATTGTACGTGATACCCAAGTATTTACAATCGGTGACCTGGCGACAATAAGCAACCATTTGCTTGCTTATTGAACACACTATGTGCGCGTGTGTCCAATCTTAAAAAAGAGTGACCTTTTATATACGGCGCATCAGTCAAATACATGAAATAGCATTTTAGGTCTCTGCCCCGTCGTTTCCATTGTATATATATATATATATATATATATATATATATATATATAATTAGATTATCAGCATACATTTTATTGCTAGAACGAAATATGTACGCAGCCAGGATACCTAAGTCATGTATAGTGAGTGGGCCTAGGCAAGAGTTTTGCGGTATTCCGGCATGATACTTGTTGAGAACAGCTGGTGAACAACATTAAGAGCATATTTTCGGTGGGAAAAATAAGTTTTCTGGCGGAGCGGGGAGCGAGAATCGCTGCCGCCATCGGCGGTAGAAGGGCACGGCAGTTTTTGCTACGGAAAATATCGGTTGAAATTCAACGCGGAAACGCTGCGTCGATTATTGGTTGATCGGACCGGTGTCGAAAATCAATGTGCAGCTGAACGATCTAACTAAATGCACTTTGAGGGAGAAATAAGATCGGTCAGCTATATATGTACAGTACCAGTGAATGTATGACGGCAAATTCCAAAATCTTCCATATTTGTTAGTGAAATTCCGTGATCAACCCGAACGAATGTACTCAAGAGGTATCGATAACATGATAGCCTCAATGATAAGACATTATAACACAATATTTTCCTTTGTAAGTCCACTGCAACAATTTCAACAATAAGGCATGCAATTGGCTCTTGCGCACGGGACGGCAGGTTTTTCCGAATATTGTCTCTTCTTAAACAGTGGTGTTATATTTGACTCCCGCAAAAGGATGGCCATCTTATACCTCCTCAGCTGCAAAGCGACATGCAAACACACGTGCCTGCGGTTCGACCAGGTAAACGTTCGTGAGTTTGGCAAGAAGTATCGGTCGCATGACGGGGTCCTAATTCTGTCCGCCGAATATTTGTGAAGACCTTGCGAAGTAGAGACAATTTCCAAAAGAATATTTTTTTAAATATAGGCCCACCTGGTGGACTTTAATGAATGTTAGTAATATTTAAAACCCACTTAACTATTATAGACTAGTCTATGTTGCTTTAAGGCGCTAGGAACCAGTTTCGAAAGTGCGCATACGGTCCTGCTGATTCGTTTGTATCAAGCCCTAGAATCATATTGCTTGCCACCCAATTATACACTCCGAGGCAGTTTGTTCTTACCTACTAGCACTTAAGGCTTATTCTGCGAGGATGCACACTCCTCCATCTTAACCAGATTTTTTTGCAGGACCCTTTAAATGCTGAGCATAGAAGTCACAGACTCTTAAGGTGGAAGGCAAACACATTTCTGCTTTATATTCGTAATAACTCGACAGGAAGGTTGCGAGTGGCTCTTCGTCGGTACCGAAAGTACGGATAGCCCGCACTTGATAGCCCATATTTGGCTCTGTCAAGGTTCTATCCTCAATTGTCAGACATTGGCGTTCTCTGTCCACAGGACCTTTTGGAAATTTGACTTTGTAATAGAAGCAACGCTTTGTAGAGACTCAGACGTTCTCTTATTGCTTTCCATCTTCAAGAAAATTTGCGAGGGCAAATTCCATTTTCGATGAAGTGTGCGAGAGGTTTGTAGAGCGACGCATTAAGCTGTCGGATAATCAGTGTGGACGAAGGTGTCAGGAGAACGCCTTCTAAGATTATATGTGCGTTTGTGCAAGTGGCTCCCATTGTATTTGTTGCTTTTGCTAGCAACTTGTTCGATTTCGTGCAGGTACACGTTTTCTCCCCAGGAGCGCACGTAGCATTCTGGAAGTATCACCAGATGAATCGTTGGCATCGTCTGAAATCTGCATATGACTACCGTTACTAAACACGGTAAGAGGATTTACAAGAGTCACATTTAAATGTGCGCTTTAAAAAGCGCTTGTGTGAAGTTTCGTTAGAAATATCATCAGTCGAAAACTTCGCTCAGTTGATGTGCACCCTCATATCACACTCATAATTGTTATTTGTTGCTCCTATGCGGGCACCACAGCTCGGAAGCTATGTTTGACGTGATTTATTTATTAAAAATTGCACAAAAGGTTCTCATCCGGAATATTGAAGTGAGTTGTTCTGACTGCCAGTAACACTGTTCGACGGCCGGGAAGCGCAAACTCGGTAAGCGCATTAATCGAAGCTGAAAAAAAAGTGTATATCTTTCAAAACTTGAAAAGAGCACGTCTTACTTTTAACCTAGAAAGTGGCTTGCTCTTTATGCTATATACATGTACGCGAAAAGCGACCGTATAAAGTCAAATGCATACCCTTTTTAATTCAATCGCATGAAATGTGTTATGAATTATTTTGTTTCAGCTATATCGTCTAGTGCATACGTTTATAGGTACCCATACCACTAGGATCGAACTGTGTATGTATGTATATATGCATGTGTGTATACATATATATATACACACATGCATATATACACCCATATACAAGACTTGTGACAAATTATTCAATGCTCAGTTATCGCCTGGTAAACATAAATGCCAGATTGCCTCATCTGTTTAGATGTGTATTAGAATTATCTACAAATGAATGCAAAACCAAACGTAAGCAACAGATTTGTTTAATTTTGCCGGATGTATTAAAATCATGTGTATTTGAATGAGTCCTTCAGCACACTTAAAACATAAATAAAAAACAAATTTACTAAACACCGTTATGCAATATGAAGGATGTTGACACACTCACAAGAGCGGGCAGACACGGGCGATAGCCTTTTCTGCAAAATTACCTGAATAGTTATAATTGTTTGAATTTATGTAATAATGAAAATGTCAAGCTCAATGAAGAGTTATTGAACTTAAATAAATTTGCCGTCCAGAGAAGACGGTCCCAAAAAAAAAAAAAAATATATATATATATATATACACACCTAGCCAAGAGAACAGCGAGTGTTCATAGAGAATGTGGTTGGCCTTAGGGCCCTTGAGGTCTGCAGACAGTCACCAACGAACTGCCGTTCGTCGTCTGAAAAGGTCCTGGCGACGCAATGCTCAGTGATTAGCTCAGTGCTTTGCTATGAAACAAACAAGCATTTCAGTGAGGCTAGACAAACTCCCCCTTCCACCGTTACAACATCCACGACAAATACCTCCACTTCAATTCGTACTATATATACCCTTACTACGTTTACTATGCTGCCGTACTAGTGCTGTTGTTACTGCTCGTATTAGTACTTTAATAACTACAATGTTGTTACTTTTTATTGAACATTTTTACAGAGATTTGAGCCATCATAACTGCGTTGGTCTGAACGACTACTGCTACAGGAGGGAGACCACAGAACGAAAGCTTACAGTGCAGACAGTATCTCACAGTTGACAACAACAACAACAACAACAACAACAACAACAACAACAACAGCAACAACAACAACAACAACAACAACAACAACAGCAACAACAACAACAAGCAGGGCCGGCCATATCGTGGCTCGACTGACTACCACAGTGAGCGGAGCACTACTGACAATTCGATGTCGACTCACCGGAATGGTGGTCAACTCACTCGACACCAGCCGGCCGGCCAGCCAGCCTGCCTGCCTGCCTGCCTGCCTGCAGGACCAGACAGCAGGATAACGACAGCGGGCGGGACAGGATGGAAGGGGCAGGAAGAGGCCGTGATAGAACAGGACCGAACCTGGACGCGACACGGCACAACCTGCTGGTGCTGCAGCTGGTGGTGCTGCTGCTGCTGCTGTTCCAACCTACAACGTCGTCGTGGCGTTGCAGGCAAACGCGTGGGCGTCGCGCGCGCCTGTTTGTGTCGATGCGCGTAGAACACAGAGTAGTTGACAGAGAGAATCGTTCAGTACGAGACAAAACCAGGCAAATAAGGGACACCGTCTCTTTGTTCTCGGCCTTCGTGGTTATCATTTATCTATCTATCTATCTATCTGTATATATGTATGTATCTATGTATGTATCTAGAATTTTTTTTGAGGTCGTTTTTAATTCTAGACTATCTTCCGTCCCCTACGGGCTTGGCACTTAACCTGAGGTATATCTTCAATGCACCGAGGGCCGGACATGCTAAGATCTTATCTAGGGCTTCCCCAACAGTCCTTGTGGCAGCATGGCCGCTGACTCTCAGCGGTATGGTTTATCACCTATTCTTCTCAATGAGCATCGCTCAATGAAAATCCGACCAACAACAGGGATTGAACCGGCGACACCACCCCGGTAGATGACAACCATTACTAGCGCACTAGTCCCCTAGACCACGCCGCCACTTAATCTATGCATGTATCTATGTATGTATCTATGTTTATATCAATGTATGTATGTATGTGTCTATGTTTGTATCAATGTATGTATGTATGTATCTATGTTTGTATCAATGTATGTGTGTATGTATCTATGTCTGTATCAATGTATGTATGTATGTATCTATGTATGTATAATATGTAGGCCTACCTGTCTGCGTGACTCTCCGTGTATTGGTCTGTCAGTCTATTGGTTTCTTGCACCAAGTCATTATTATTGCCACGCGTCATGGTGGTGAGAGTGCCGACGTTGTTATGGCCGTAGTTACTATGGTCAACTCGGTGTGCCCCTGCCTCCCCCTCCATCGGCGTTGTCATTGGCATCGACATCGGCGGTGGCGATGCGTGATGCGGCATCGAAGCGAGCTCGAAGCGATGTTGTTGTTTGTTCGTTGGGTGGCCTGTTGTTGTTGTTGTTGTTGTTGTTGTTGTTGTTGTGGTTGTTGTTGTTGTTGTTGTTGTTGTGGTTGTTGTTGTGTCACTCCAAACCAGTCTGAACTCGGACTGGTTAGGCTGCCCAAGCCCGCACCTGCTCGCCAGTGTTCACGTTTAAGAGACATCTTTTACCACTACCACCACTATTGCTGCTAATGGAACGACCGTGTTGTTGAAATGATGCTGTTGTTGCTGCTACTGTTGTTGTTGTTGTTGTTGTTGTTGCTGTTAGAACCATGGCCCTGGTGCTAGAATGCCGAATGCCGCTTTTGTCGGCGCAGCAACAACTGTTGTTCGACAATGCGAAACAAACGCATTATACACATGTCGGGGCTCTGGGTGATGCGATGATCCTCAGCAGCAGCGGTGATGATGATGATGATGATCAGCAGGGTTGATGAGTTCAAGTGTCGGCTTTGCCCGACAAACGGCACCGTTAGATCTCTGTGTAGGAGCATCTGTGTTGTTGTTGTTGTTGTTGTTGTTGTTGTTGATGTTGTCGATGATGCCGGCGCTGCTGCTGTTGGTGATGTTGGTAGTTGTTGTTTGCTACCACTGATGTTTGAAGTAGCATTTTGTAACACTAGGTGTAGTTGTAGTATTAGTGGTGGTAGTAGTAGTCGTAGTAGTAGTAGTTAGTAAGTAGTAGTAGTAGTTAGTAGTAGCAGTTGTTGTTGTTGTTGTTGTTGTTGTTGTTGGTGTGGCTGCGTGTTGTCGTTGTGGCTCGTATTGTACCGCGTTAGGCTGACAGATGCGGGGACAGAACCGGCGATCATTAGTCTGTTCACGCCCTGTTTAGCTCACAGCCACAAATGGGATGCTAAACGGGCAAGATGTTCGCCGGAGGGAAAGGTTTGCGTGCTGACAGACTCTCAAAGAGGTCCTAAACGATGACCCTTTAGAGAGTTATTGTAAATATATACCTATATGTATGTATGTATATATATATATATATATATATATATATATATATATACACCCTGCAAAGTATATGTACCTTACGAAAGCACCCCAGAGTTGCTTGATGGGAACAATGGCAAAATGTTTAACAAGATAGCATTGCACACCTTTCGTAAGATTTTAATGCAAACGCCCAAAGTTATTGTACCATCTAGATAAGGTCACTGCAAAATATCCTGCAGTCACCACAACATGCTTGGCTGGCGTATATCGGGTTGAATTATATATTTTCCTTGATGGCTAAAGTTGGGCTGAGCATTGCCCTGCTGTCACAACTATCTGCTCAAAAAAGGCCAAATAAGTTCAGTATGGACATAATAAAAAAGTAAAGACAAAACTATATATATTTATATATATATATATATATATATATATATATATATATATATATATATATATATATATATAGTTTCCATTGACATCGATGCACTTATTGAGGCGTGACATCAAGCATTGAAACGTACGTTTAAATCTTGGTCTTATCACGTTTTTTTAGATAGTCCGAATGGAATCGACGATTTTTCCGAAGCCGTATAAGTTTGCGTTTTTAATGAGTTGCTGGCGGTCATTTAAACGTATTTGCAGCGATGTGATCTATAATCTAATGCCTCCTTTAGCAATGCAAATGCACTATTTAGGTCACTTTCGATTACTTCCTTCAAAAATGCCACACTTTTCTCGTGGGTCGCTTTGTTTAGGCATCTCTAACGGGGTTTAACCTTGAAATTAAAATATCTCCTACTTTCCACGATAAGAGTACTAGTTACCTAGGTATCTATTGCATGCTTCATCTATTTCCTACTTCAACGAATAATACAAGATATCAATTAAATCCTCGTTTTGAAGAACGTGATGCAGGTTTTAGCAGCTTGCTGCTCGTTCTGTGGCGCTGGATTAGCTTACAAACATAGTATATCGTAATTATGATCGAATCTCGTCGTCAGATTGCGGCACGCTCAGTTGTCCGCCTTTCAAGAGTCATGACGACGGAAAAGAGATCAGCCGGGGTTAGCGTGATTAGCTAGACGTTATTGGCGTGGTCCCTGAAGACCACAGATCTCCATTAGGGTCTAGTGTTTGACTACCCCACCTGCACGGCGAGGTTTTGCTGTCTGCTTCAAATAGGCGCTTGTAAAAAGCGCTTTGTCGCTTGGTACTCAAATGTATTCTCACCGGCATTTCTACCCATGTCTCTAGAAACGCGACGCTTGGCTGACTATTCAGCGGAACGTTTTTTGATGCGGTTGTTCTGTTTTCGTTCTGTAAAGTCGGTCGTCGTGGCCTAAACGTTGTCTCACTCGAGTTCTTCGGTAGTCAGTCGCTCGCTAACATTTGTGCTGTGCGCACTCATAATTTTGTGCTCTGTGGAGTATTTTTTCCTATTTGGTCCTGTCAAGGTAGTAGTTCCGGTAACATCTGATGCTTATCGCCTGGGAACCCCAGTCGCGCGAAATGAAGATCGAGTACGACCTTCATTTCGCGCGACTGGGGCTTGTTTTCTCTGCATCAGATGCATAATTGATACAAATCTAAATAAAAAAATTGTAAACGTTAACCAAACAAACAGTTTACTGCCTCCCCTGGGAAGGCTCGCCGCACTGCCATTTATTCCAGAATTCTGGCTACCTATACCAGCCGAACCTTGTTACGCTAAGGCATGTTTTATTATCACAGATCTCTTTGTTCTTCTGTGTATGTACTCTAAGATACGATACAAGCTCACATTATTCCTATGTATAATAAAGATGTGAACTTTATTTGCTAGAGTCGACGGAACGGAGTGGGAGAGATGACCAGCCGCTCCGACACTGCGAAAGTTGCAAATTCGATTTTGAGGCGAATTTGTCAATTTCGAAGCAGTCTTCTTTATATTTGAATATTTGTATCAGATAGTTGAGTTCCAGTTTTGTTTAGAGCGCGTAAAAATGTCCATACGGCTCTGATATTTAGCTTCTGCGGCTGAAACGTCTACATGGTTCTTGCTATTGATCTCACCCATATGAACTAAATTAGACTGAAATGAAATCTTAACAATTGCAACAAAGCATATAATAGCAAATCAAGTCATCGAAGCACACATGCCCGTGCAATTGAGCTAATCCTGTCTAGTGTCGGGTCTGATTTCTGTATAGCGAGTTCGTCCCTACACGAACCCAACACTCAGATCTAATACTCACTGTTTAGCTTCGGTTCAATCACGCTTCTACTAAAAAGAAGAGTACAGCGTCGAACTGTGAGAATCGAAGTGGTTCATTGTGAGAATATGGCAAATACGACTAAAATCATTCGAACCACTAGCAATCACACGAGGATTTAGGTAAAGAGCAAGTTTGATTTACTAGTTATGTTTATTATTATTATTAGCATGGCAGACGTCGACCGGATGGCCTAACGTTCCTCCGACAGAGGGTCTCATTAGAACTAAACAGAGACAACGCCAATAGGATGTTAAGTAATCACCGAACCTCGAACAATTAATTAAAATATTAGTAAATGCGATACGTGTACATAATGATAATAATAATAAACTCTTGTTCAAGAAAAAATATTATTAATATTTTATTTATGTAACTTTGCTATGTAAACATTTTGGAGTGAACAATTGTCTGTGCGCAGAAGTGTGGATACGGATTTTCTAACCCAGGATTAGCCCAGTTCAATAAATTATTATTATTATTATTATTACAACTGTTTTCTCCTTCAAAAAGTATTGAACACATATTTGTGTCAATAAATGCGGTATATTTACTATCACCACTATAATTATACCAAAGGATGATCATTCAATATTTATGTAATAATATTCTCAGCACTATGTTGTGCCTGTGAAAAAGGACAATCAAAATATAGTTCAATCATAAAATA
Organism: Dermanyssus gallinae; assembly: GCA_003439945.1. NCBI lineage: Eukaryota > Metazoa > Arthropoda > Arachnida > Mesostigmata > Dermanyssidae > Dermanyssus > Dermanyssus gallinae. The sequence continues at coordinate 38,122 of QVRM01004462.1, forward strand.
GATTTGAATGACAACATTACGTTAAACATAGCGTTGTAGCTGTTGTTATTAAGGTGTTGCCGTTCCAAGTCGTATTATTATTGTTACATGGTCTAGGGGACTGGTGCGCTAGTCATGGTTGTCATCTACCGGGGTGTCGCCGGTTCGATCCCTGTTGTTGATCGAATTTTCTTTGAGCGATGCTCATTGAGAATAGATGATTAACCATACCGCTGAGTGTCAGCGGCCATGCTGCCACAAGGACTGTTAGGGAAACCCTAGATATCTTAACATGTCCGGCTCTCGGTGCATTGAAGCTATACCTCAGGTTAAGTTCCAAGCCCGTAGGGGACGGAGGATAGTCTAGAATTAAAAACAACCTCCTAAAAAATGTTTTTAACTCTAGTACGAATTGTGTAGCTGTTTTTGTTATTGTTGTTGTCGCTGCTGCTGCTACTGCGACAAAGATTGTTGTTTGTATATTGCAATGTACTAGTTGTTATGATTGTTGTTGTTTTTGAAACACATAGCTTTATTCATGAGTACTTACAAATACACTCGAAAGCATACAGCCTCTGTACTGCGGAGGTTTCCTAGGGGTTGGAACGAAACAAGAAAATTCTTAGTGAAGCTATTGTTGTCATCGTCGCCAGTGTTGTTATTGCATCTGGCCTTGCCATGAAAGATGTAATTGTTAATTTTATTGTTGTGCAGCACTAGCTATTATCGTTTCAATTACGGTTGTTCGCGCTCAGTTTTCTGTCCTTATTCTGTTCGCAATAATAATAAGAATAATAAGAATAAGAATAATAGTACAATTGACAAAAGTTAGTAACAAAAAGTAGCAGCAAAAACAGTTTGTAGGAAAAAGTACCAGTGGAAGTAGTTAGTAGCAGTTGTGGCCATAGTCGTAAGGACGACAACTATGCCTAGCCGACGAAGAGCAGCAGCCCTTCTGTCGCGACAGATTGTGCTACTTACATATACTACTTCGCTCTGTCTATCGAAGCAAGGTGTGTAGCGGCGATTAACGGCAACAACAACAAGCAGCAATAATAATAACAACAACAACAGTAACAGAAACAAACACAAACAGTAGTAGTAACAACAACAACTAGGGCAACAACAACAACACAGCAACAATAACGACAACGAAAACGATGACAACGTCGGCTGATTCGACGACGCTTTCAAGGCGCATGATTTCGTCGACCGACGAGACGACGTGTGTAGGTACGGTAGGAATGTAGGTAGGTACGGATGGATGGATGTGAGATGCCTCCTCATTGAGCGAGGCAGTCAACGCGCGGCCACCACCCATACAATCACCCACCCACCCACCCGTCTGTTCCGATGGCGCCGAAAGTCTACACCGGCAGACGGAGCCCTTGCAGACACAGCCAACACAGCAGCCAGCACCAACCCCTGTGGGGGTTGGCGCTGGCGGTGGCGGTGGAATTGGCCCGGGAATACGGAGGGGTTTAAAGGTGGGGGAGGAAGAAGAGGTCACGGTGCTGCTGCTGCTGATGACGATGACGATGATGATGATTCTGTTACTGGACTGGTGTCTCGTGGATAGTCTCGCGCTGTCTGTCTATGGCCAGCTTAGCCCTGTTTGGGAGTGGAATGAGACGATAGACTTCTGCTGTTGCTGTTGTTGTCGCCGCCGCCGTTGTCGCTGGGATTGCTGGCGACAGTCGCCCTGCGACGTCGCAACCTACGATTCCTTTCCGCCACCGCACCGACTGATCTGGAACAGAAGCAGCAGCAGCAGCGGCGGCAAACGACGACGACTATTACTTCTACTACTACTATGCGTCCAGTTTTCCCTCTCCTGCCTCGCCCTTCTCCCGGTGTCTCTTCCACACCCCCAGTTGCTTCAGCACCGCCCCTCCTCCGCCCCGGCTACCCCCTACCCGGCGCAGCGGCGGCAACGTTACACGACAATCTACAGCGACAGCAGTTATTGACTGTCTCCCCCGAAAGGCCATCATGTTCAGTTCGGCGACTACCAGACGCCGGTGTCAGACTGTTTCCATCTCGCGTCTGTCAGCCGTTTCTAGAATAGTTTTCTAGTCTCTCCCGCACTCGCACTTCTTTCTTTCTCTCTACCTGCATATATCCTACTAAAGATGTAAGATGTAGATTATGCAGTGCGCTCGGAACAACAAGGTGACGACCATGTCGACCGACCACGGGAACTGTCTATCGAATAGCCATGGGGCTACCGACTACCGAGCTTCTCGCCGCGCTCTTACTATCTCTCTCTCTCTCGCTCTCTCGTACTCCGAGAACACCATTCTCCGATATGATAGACGGCAGACGACTGGATCATACCGACTCCTGTCTCTTTCTGTCTCGCTGGACACTGGGTGCTTCTTCGTGGAAACAGGGCTTCCTTAAAGAGGTCGTCAAGGCTTCTTCTCCTACATACGCACGCACATATACATAGATGCGCTCGAAATACAGCGACGTACACGTTCACACCCGTCGCTTCTCCGTCGTGTCCTCGTGGCCGACACCAGTCTCTCTCATTAACAAGACACGAAAACATATTGGTACGTGGTACTGATATGTTTCCGTGTAGGCAGGTATACATATACACATCGTAGTAGACTAGTCACTACTACCGAGGATGACAGCGGCGTCTGGCAGTCGCCAAACGAAATAGGCCATCGACAGTGGAAAGGCCTACTGTTGTAGATTACATAATATATATAGAGCTATTTCTAGTTAATATCATCAAAGTCTTTTATTTGCTTTATATATATATATATATATATATATATATGTTTGTATATGCAAAGACAGAGTTGTTAGGAGCCACTGTATATATATATATATATATATATATATATAGCGAGAGAGAATTGACACTCTTCTATATCAAGGGCGCTTACAGTGGCAACATTAGCGAACACGTTCAGACATGTAGGGTCCTACTACAAATCCATGCATGTTTACGATGTGTATTCAAATAGATGCACAAAGTGCTTTGCACATATACAAATATGTACATCTTTATAACTACAAAGCACAAATAATAGTATATATATACCGCATTAACGCTACCGATATATTCAAGTTACGTTACGTATATTTATATCTACCCAGCAATGGTAAACAAGGCAAGTTTATATATATATATATATATATATATGTATATATATATATAGAACATTGATTGATTGATTTATTCGCTTGATAAGTGTGTGTACACATATCACCCTTTTATATCAAGGGCTGCAAGTCACAAAACCTTATTTTGTAGAGAAAGTAGAAGTTTTTTTTCTGATGAATTTCTTTGCTCTCACTCTCTGTTTAATACAAATTCTGCTATTGCCATACCCTCGCACTTGTTCAAACGCGAAAGGAAGAAGAGCTTACCGAGCATGGTGGCTTAGTGGCAAAACCATTGCCATTGCCTTGAATTCGGGACGTCGTCGGTTCTACCGGCCACTCTTAAATTGGTTGTCATGGTTTCCAATTTAGACAAGGTGAATGCCGAAGTGGATTACAATTGATCATAATCGGACAAAAAAAACGCACATATGCCCCAATAAATATGTTGCATCATCATCCACCCCCCCCCCAAAACCCAAACTTCAAAAAGGTGAAAACAGAAGCCTACCGTGGCAATATTTAAATTGTAGTACAAATATTGTTAGTTAAATCCCTTATATGGTAATAGTATTGTCTGAACGTTTGATATCCTTCCTAATTCAATTAATTCTGCAATTACGCTTTTCGGCATTATCCTTATTTTTGCTACAGTGTTTCCCTTTTGCACGTCCAGAAGCACGCGCTGTTTAAATAATCCTGCATCCCTTGTTTCACTCGTGCTGCAGGCGGGAAGGATAGAGACGCTATCAAGAAATCTGGCACTTAGGATGGCACCTAGCGCCTTAATGCGTTACTCCAGCCAAAGAATAGAAGCAATCAACGTTTTAAAACCACTCTATCTTTTTTTTTTTCTTCTGCTTCTTTACTCCATCATTATACGTTTGCCTTTTCTACGGAGAATTTTTTTAGTTTTTCCGTAAGGCTAATTCCCGTGTACAGTTTTTGATGTCATGGCCCCTCCTCTGCGAATTCCAAAAAACGTCCATGTGCATATAGATTCTGCAACAATAACTATTCTTACAGGGGAGCTCATATTAGTCATACATTCGAGACTGCTAGGTACTGAGTGAGTCAGCTAGCCATTGGGCTACATTCGATCTAGTCTGAAGTTCTATCTGAATTATCTAATTTCCGGTTTGCCGTCCAGTAGAATAGATACGAACTAAAAACACACTCGCGAGTTCGATTCCGGCGCGACACCTCATACCCGTTCAACGAGATCTACTTATCGCATGACATCCGGATTTGGCTTAAAGGAATAATAAAAAATTAACTACTTAAATTATAATCTATTATGAATATTATATTAATGATTTATATCAAATGAAGCACGATCTGTAAAGGCCTTGGCGGTTATGTTATTATATTATTAGTATTGCTGTTATTGTTATAGCCACTAGCACAGTTGCTGCTGTGTACAGCAAAATCCGCTTTATCTATAATTGATGTTGTTATAGACAAAGCGGAACCCTAAATTAAGCAGCCGCAAATCGTCAGAGAGAAAGAGCGCGCCCAACGACATTACGTCGATGCAGTATCTATAGTCGTCTCCACACAAAACGGCATCCGATATGACCTACGTTGTTGTCGTTGCTGTTGCTGTTGTTGTTATTGTTGTTGCTGTTGTTGTTGTTGCCGTTGTTATTGCTATTGCTCACAGCAGCACAGACACACATTGCAAAGTTACATCCTGCAGAATCAGCTTCTCAACGCTCTCAACGCTCAGTTACTCAACGAATCATCTCACGCTAGCTATCTTGACCAGCGAACTAACTAACAGAATAGTTAACGAAAACAATTCTAGTCGACGGTTGGTATCTTGAGACACGACCCCAGGCGGCCCGCCATGACCCGTTGTGCAGCAGCGGCGGCGGCGGCGGCGATGTGAAGGGCAAACTCAACAAAAACAGCCGGTAGAACAAAGCGAACACTCGCCAATCATGCCAGACGTGGATTATATAGACGTGGCTGTAACGGTCATCACGAACACCATCGTGAGCACCCGATACACACAGATTCGCATAGTTGGCACCGTTGCCGCGGCGACTCGACGCAAAGACAAATGTTTAATGCTGCTAGTAGTTAATCGTAGCCGAGCTGTGAGGTAAACACTTCCTCACGGGCAGCGGAACACATGATCATGTCTCTTTGCTGCCTCTGCTATTGCTGCAGCTGCGGCGGCAGCAGCCGAAACAATGCACTGTTAGGTTGCGTAGGTTAGTTCGGCACTAACGCGGCAAGCGCCTTAACCACACGTTCGTTTTGCTACTTCGAGTCGCCGCGACGACTCTGAGTGAGCTGGTGAGTAAACGAGTAATAAGCACACTTCATTAAGGTAGTTGTAGTCTTAGACGAGAGACTTACACAGTGAGAACTTTTAGAGTCAGACGAGATTAACCACTTGTATACTACACAGCATGATTAGTAGCTGTTCCATGTACTCGTATTACGGTGGAACCGTTTCATTCAATCGTTTGTCGGGCAGTTTACGAAAGCCGGGTAGTTCAGGAGATCAGCCAGCCCAATATTGGAATAAGTATGCTGTTTGCAGAAGCCGAGAAAAAAACGCCAATGCTCCGCCAATGGAGAATATGTACTGTGACGTGCCTGTTGCCATGGAGAGTGCCCGATCGGAGGAGATGAAGCCAGGTTAGCTAACAAGCGAGAAGCTAGCACCGAGTTCTTTATTAAAGTCGAGGAAGTTGTATAGAAGAGGATACGAAGTATGGCAATAACCAATCGCGACCCTGCCAGGGATTAAGAAACACCAGCGGTCTTTATAGCTTGCAGTATGCAGGAGAAACGCCGCGGCCACAAAATGGTTATACTACCACTACTACTACTACTACTACTGCTGCTGATAAGTATAAGTGGTAGCTAGGTAATATTAGACGATGCGATGCGATGACAGGAGAGATAGGTGCAAAGTAGCGCGCAATAGTCATTGATTCTGCCCACTTATTATGTGGTGCTCCTAATATTTGCGAGCTGGTAGCGTGCTGGGTCGTGGACTCGACTAAGCTCGTATAGTTTAAAGCCGGACCAACTGTAAGTTTCATTTCTGCCACTTAAGACAACACATTGTCTCGAGTGGTCGATGTCATATATATATATATATATATATATATATATATATATATGGCTACGAGATGATGTGGGAGAGGCTGTCAAAAGAGCGCGAATGTATGTGCGTAATAGTAGACTCATGAATATATTATTTTTGCCTAGCGTCGATGTTGATAATATATTAGCTTTAAGTAGTGATAATCGCTTACTAGCCTACACGCTGTAGGAGTGTTTCTACTTAGTAGTAAACAAGTTTGTCGTAAATTTGTATTTCAGTCAAGAGGATTTAAAGTTGACAGCTATCCGCATCAATATCATCGTGCCGCTGCAGATACAGATGTCGTGTCTTGCTAATCCTCTAATGTCTGACTAGTGATGATATTACTCATTTTTTATAAATATTTCTCAGATACTCTCTACTGCGTTTTCGGCGCAAGTATATATATATATATATATATATATATAATTTGTTGAGCTAAAACGAGCTCTTGTTACACTCTTGGTCATGAGTATTAGTCATACCATATAGAAGATAAGACGTATATCATATATCGTCATTTTTTTTACGTATACTAACCGTATACCTACTGAGTCATAGCCACATTTACTTATTATGTTATTATCTATTAAATATATATATATATATATATATATATATATATAATGACGAGAAGTATTTATATACAGGATACAATTAACTATAAGCAGATACACGTTGATGTGAGTTACGACATGACTGTTCTTTGGTTCGTATAGTAGCCCTGTCTTCGTTACCGTCAAAATGCGGTTGACGCTAAGTTGCGGCTACCGATAGTAAATCAAGTGCAATAATTAGTGTACGTACATGACTCAGCATTAATACCTACAGGGCTGCAATGGTTAGCTTTGTGAGCTTCACAACCGGAATAAGCAATCAATATTTTTTTCAACCTGAACACAAGCCGTGGTGTTCATACCGTACATAAGTCAGATGGGTGCCAGGCAATACTATGTACAGCTATACTAATATCTAATTGAAGTCTTTGTTTAAAATTAACTATTAGAGGCCTAATCAAAACGTTCCGTTTTTCACGAGTACAGAATTTCTGTTGCTGTGACAAGAACCAATCTTTTGTGTTCCTCAGTTTGTCGTCTAAGTTGAAACGCCTCTCTTTGAGATGCTTTTAGCGAAGAAGCAATGTGATGAAAGTTCAGGGCGTGACCGGCCCAGGCCGTCTGCTCTTGATGGTGTTGCGTAGGCTACGGAATGTCTCATAATACTCGTTGCTGATAGTGGTTTTCCGTTTCCGAGGAATTCAATGAGTATCGGACCTCGGACGTCGAACAAGACGTCGACGAGTTTCGTACCTTTCCTGTTAAGAGAACAGTTTTGATTTGGGGGGGGGGGGTGACGATGCATGCTTCCATTGTATGCTGTCCCGCTTTGTCTCCTGGCTGGATGTGATGGCTTTCGCAGTCAGAACTCTGATAACACCTCGGTACTCCTCAATCGTAGAATTTTGCAATGGGAACGACGTGATATGCTCACTTGCAGTGCCGCCTTAATTGGACGAAACATATACCTAACTGTTTGCCCTTCTCCCCTCCTTTATGCCCGCAACTACGCTAAACACTTTGTTCGCGTCCTCAGATACCTCACTACGTTATCCCCAAGCGGCATGTTAAAATTTCAATTATATATATATATATATATATATATATAATTTTAAAGTTTAGTAAAACTCGCCAAGAGAATATTTTTTCCCAATGGAAGGAGGGGCGAAAACGTTCTGTTTAGGAGCCAGAATTAAATTCATAAGAGTAGTTCATTTGTTTTTTTTCTTCCACATAAATGTGTAAAATCTACGTTTGCGGAAAAAGGACCGATTGCACCGGCGCACGAAAGAACCGATCATACCGGCGTGTCCGGTGGAATATCTTGCGTGCCCTTGAATAACAACTGGTGCAAGCTAGCGCAAGCGAATAGCCAGGAAGTCATAAAAGTCGATATGTTGTTATGTCTTACGTTGAAACTTTCACATACAAAACAGTAAAATGTTGCCATTACGACTGGAAATATACGCTCAAAAGACCATCTTTAGGCAATAGCAAATTTAGTGCCTATTATTTCGTACCAAAGTGATGGTGCTGCGTTACGTTGTTGCCGAGTAACTAAGCTTTTTCGAAAACCATATCGAAAGCAAAGGCCTGCATACTTGCATAGGACGTATAAGAAAGTTGGGTGCATAGTTTGTGATTAGCTCTCTCGCAAACAGAAATACTGCACAACTATGTAGAAGAAAAAGGCAGAATAGCCACTCTTATAAGTTTCATCCTCACTCCTAAGCAAGACGTTTGCTCCCGCTCCTTCCATTGGGAAAATTTATTTTTTGCCAAATTCTACCAAATTTTAAAATGAGTACATATCCGGAAATCATAGTTTCATTATAGAGGACGGGTTTATTAGGCGCATCCGTGGTAAAACCCATAGGAACTAGAGTTGGCAGGCTAACTCAGCGCCAGCAGATATGCTGGTGTGGATTCGACTTCGAGGCGCCATGCTGTCTTTTTTTGGGGTGGCAGAGCAACAGGAAATGTCGGTAGCCATTGGTCTCCTTAATTCGTTTAGATTTCACGTTCATCTTGTCTGTCTAACTATATAAGACACCTTAGCCAATTTATTGAAAACAGTGTTGCATTTATAGAAAATCTTTGAGGAGCGCACAACAGCAGAGAAACAATCAACAAATGCATACATATCTACATAGGGAGCAAAATCTGGCTTAAATAAGCGTGCTATTCCACAAGACACAGGCAATAAGTCAAACGCGTAAAACAAGGGTACAAAAAACAGAAAAAAACTTTAGAAAAAAACTGACGTCGACACCTAGCCGGTTTCAGAGTTCATGGCATCCATGTGAGGAGGTAAACTTTGCGCAAAGTCGTGTTAGATACGACGATGCTTATAAAAAAAAACAGTTCAAACATTTAACCAATGTTTAAGTCGATATATATAGATATATATATATATATATATATATATATATATATATATATATATATATATATATATATTGACCCAAACATTGGTTATACGTCATGCGTAAACACATGCGTGTAAACGCGTGCGCATGCTTTGTATATAACTAGGCTGTCAAGGGAGTTGGCATTAAACTTCACGACGGTAGAGGAAAACCTAACCCTTGTTAATCTTGTCATTCGGTCATATGTGGCCGCGTGATCAGGCGCGTTGTATTCATTACGATGCCAAGTTTTAAAAGATAGCCACGATATACCGTTTTATTTGTCGTGCATCTGCCGCCGATAACCTCACATTCGTACAAACGTACCTCAACGGACGAATGGCTTTCTTGCGAGTCTAGCTGATGCCCGTTGTTTAGTTGCATACGTTCATGACTCCCCCCCCCCCCCCCCCGATATTCACTGCAAGTACATCAGAAAACCAGAGCAAAGAATGTCGGATCGTTCGGATTTTGCCTATACGTATATTTGACGTTACAAGCAATTTATTCGAGGCAAGGGATCTCACTCTCCTGCATGTAGAACCCCCTTTTGTGTAGTTTAAAAAAATTGGTCGTTTTTACAACAAATCTTTGTGACAACGTGGAGTAGCTACCACTGCTACTACCTTGAACACTATGGACGCTACTACAACATTGCTTAAAACATATTATTTTGACTACTGTAGCTTATAGACGTCGATAGAGAGACATGAAAAAACCGTACACGGGCTTTACGGAAAATCTAAAAAAAAGATGCACAAGTAGAATGAGTGGCTGATCCGCTTGCTTCCGGGTCCCAGCTATCTTAAAATCCGTCCACATTCCAAGATTATAGCTTCTATACTGCCTACTTCGACAAGCTATGCAAATGTTGTTGATGTTGGCCTACATCAAACTTTATCGGTACTCCTGCTAGTGCTGTAAGTGGCGAGGATGGTCGACCTTGTCGTATCACTTCTCTGACATCGAGATGAATTCCTTCTGGGTGAACCGTTGTTGTTGTTGTTGTTGTTGCTGTTGCTGTTGCTGTTGTTGCTGTTGTTGTTGCTGTTGTTGCTGTGTTGTTGATGTTGTTGTTGCTGCTGCTGTTGATGTTGCTGCTGTTGTTATCGTCGTTACTGAACTTGTTGTTGTGTTATCGTTGACGTTGTTGTTGTTTCTATCCTTGTTATCACTCATGTTGGCCCCCGACAACTCAACAACTCAGGTCGTCAACGATTTCGTCTCGTCGAGGCTTCGCCTCAAGGTTTCCCTATCC
>QVRM01004463.1:0-40371 GCA_003439945.1 Dermanyssus gallinae
AAGGTAACGGCCGATCTGAGTCCAATACTTTTTGAGCGTTCAAAAAAGGCTTACTCCTGCAAGTGTTTAAAGAAATCCACTCGATTACGCTCGGTTGTACGATTTCGTGCACAAGAGATGTGGTGTTGTATGAGAGAGATGCAGTGCTGCTCTAGATAAAGAGCGAAACTCTGTATTGTATCCGCGCGTCATCTGTGCCACCCAGGGTTCGCTGGAAAAATGCCCCTCAATAAGACAATCTAACCATTCGCTCCGTAGCCTCCCGTTTCGGTGGGAGTTCAAACAGGACATTTTGCGTTGTTTTTTATTATGGAGAGCAAACAGGATCACCTTAGATTCTCGAGTCCTATAGCAGGTTCAACTCACAAACCCAACAGCAGTGATTACTAAGGAGGCTTGTCAACCCGCACCCTTGTAGGCGCCTCTCATTCTGTCCCTTCTGTCATTTGCTATCTCTCTTTATGCCAGTACGGAGTCTAAATATAGTCGACTTTTCTTCGGTGCTTTCGCCGAGGACATCATGCGGCCCACCAACCTTTGCGGTGAGGGTCCATTAATGGCTACGGCCGCCGAGGTCTGCGCAATGCGCTATTATGTGCCTAACGTTGCCCATATTTCCAGAATCATGATAACGCAAATGTTCGAATTCGCCTTCTTTATCCTAACAGTGTTCGAATATTTTTGAACGTGTCCATAGACGCTTAGAAAGCTACAACGTATAGTACGAAAATTTACCATGAAAGTAGTTGTACCATGCTTTAGGATCCAGGATAAACATTCAAGTCCAGTACCCCTAACCCGAACAGCTTCATGCGGAGATTGTAATCTCGGCCAAGTCACTCTCGTTTCCTTCCTTGTCTAGTAGGGAATCGCCTAGCGTGGGTGATCCGACGTTTGTGAACGCGACACGATTGACGGACCTCCTGCCAAGATGCAAAAACTAGATCTCCTCGGCATACCTCTTCTTTTCGAGTTTGCAATTTACTGTCGGATAATCTTCGTTTTTTTTGCAAACTGTCTCTCAACACACTGGAGTGCTTCCTCAATATTCGCCTGTCCCCCGATGCTCGTTTTCAGGCCTTTCTCCCAGTTACGACGGGTGGACTTTGTGTTCCCGACGCGGTTACGACAGCTGGCCTCGAAGTGAAATCGTGTTGTCTCAGGAAACCAAAAAGGCCAAGGCCCTACTTAATGAGGCCGGTTAGAAGGCATTTAGTCGTGAGGGGCTAGAGTTTCTGCCTTGTGCAGGTCGGGACCTTTTGACGCCCGCTCACAGGGTGCCTGGGCGGACGATCCTATGCGAAAACAGGCTGGCCGAGCTCCTCGGACAGGCAGCGTCGGTAACTCACAAAGCGGGCCTTGAAGCGATCTCGGCCAAAGCTACAAAAAACCTGACAGCACGCCTTTTCATCTGCGCCGTTCGGCACAGGGCTCCCCTAGAGGCGTATTGCATTCCCCATATTTGCTGACCCCGTTTGCAAAAGGGCGAACGTTGAGCCGTAATAATCAGGGCGGTCGTTAAGTCGGCCAGCAAGAGTAAAGAGTATGCCAAGGTAAATATCCTCTTGACTATCACACTTTAGCTTTTGAGGCTCTAAGCGGTCTGGACCGCAGGACCCACATGCACTCAGCATTTCCTCGGGAACTCAAGATCCATCAAATGATTGCGATCGCGACTGTCGCTGGATACTTAGAGTGGAAACGCAGCATGTGTGTATAAAATGTGTTGTTAAGGTAGACCGCTTGCTAGAAAACAAGCAAGTGGTACAGCATCCTACGAGTGACGAGTGTTTTAATTTGTGAATAAGTTTGCGTAGAGACATGTATTACTTTAGTAGAATTAAATTTAAAAAAAAGTATTATATACGTGCATATAAATTTAATTTCCCAAGTTTTCAACTAGCATTTGGTTTATACACATTTTTAGTATAATTAAATAATATATATATATAGTTTTATTTGCTTATATGCAAGAGGCAACAATTGTATCCTTATAAACGTGTACACCAGATAAATCAAGTGGAAACGTCACATATCCTCCAGGTTCGGGCGGGTCCAGTCTAGCAGAGTTCCACGCAATAGAGGCGGCGTTACCCCGCTGAATGTCCAACGATAGTCTCTGGTGCAGGTACTCGACGATATATATATATATATATATATATATTATTGGTCTACATTTTGTTTAGACTTTGCATATAATAAGTGTCTTATACTTTCGTCATCAGCTACACCATTTTCGTTAACAATATCGCTCTTGTACACTGTTGGAGATGATACAGATCACACGATTCTCCAAGTAGCTTGTATTTGCAACTTCGCCGCTATTTTGTCAAGACCATTTTGTGTGCATCACTTCATATGAAATCCGTGTATAACAATTCCGGTAAGGCAGTACTTGCTTTTGCAATATGGAGCCTTCCAGCAGCTAGTGACGATCGCCCTGGTCTCATAAAAACGCCAGTCAATACCCGTAAATGTATATTGGAGCTCAGCAAAATGATTGCCAAAGGCTTCAGTTTCATTCTAAGGTGATCTACAAACAGTGGTATCGCGGACAACAGGTAGACAAGTCGGCTGCGGATAGGCCGGTGGCTCCTGTCACTCTTTAAACAAAAAACTGGCTTTAATAAATCATGTTTTTTAAGTTTGCTTTGGACAAGTGAGTCCAAACCACCTATATCCCGTAAGCAGCCGCCGGTGCAATCTTAAAATTAAATTTGCTGAAGGCGTTTAACAACAACCGATGAAGCTGTGGTGTACGAAGAAATTACAAAAATGACCTTGCAAGCTCTTTGCTCAATATGTTTAATAAAATGTAATCCTTGAGTTGAGAAGACTACTCCAAACTAAAAAGAATGCAGAACAAATTCTATTGGTGCTGACATCAAGCGAAATCATTATCGGCAAGTTTACCTTTGCGGCAAAATTTCATTACTCTAGTTTTTGATATATTTATCACTAGAGAGTTAAGGTCAACAAACTTTTGCAGTGAAGCAAGCGGCTGCTGCATGTGATATCGACTCCGGGAGTAGAGGACAAGGTCATCGACATATACAAGTGTACTCAATAGTGAGTGGCGCCGCTGAATTGCGTACAAAAAATTGCGGATTGAGGTCGCCTTGTGCGACCCCTGTAGTCTGATTCATTGAAGGTGCTCAGTTAATCCGTCATCGGGGGTTACAGGTTCTTACTGTAGCACCGCCCCTAATACATGGCGATACATTTTTGACGATTATTTGTAGTGACGCTACAGCGAAAGACGCTATAAGGTCTACAAAAACAACAAAAGGAGTTTCGTTTACTTCGGAGGGCCATTTGAATGCTGTTAATCAGCCATCTCTGGAGGGTTCCCCAAACCGACGCCGCATTGCTCCGTTGCACAACCAGCGACATGTGCCGTCTAAGGAAATCGCCTGCACGCCTATCTACGCTGGCTCGAATCAACTGCTTCCCGACTATCTGTAGCAAACCGCGAGTGGGCGGGCCCGGCCCGCCAAGGGTCTCGACGGCAAGTGGGTAAAACCCCTACGGGTACCCGATGTTCTGGAACATTCTCACCTTGTTTGCCTTAGCAAGAGCTGAAGCATGACTGACCCGAGCCGCACCAGCACTGACCATTATGAGTCTGTAACTGTCGCATCCCAAACCAGCATGGAACCGTCAGGTCTCTTTCTGCCCTCCCTTTTAATTACGACGGATGCCAGGGCGCACGGTAGACCACTGAATCGTAAAGCTCTATTGCTAAAGGTTTCCTTTAAGACCCGTAGTGTCTGTCTGGCCAGACGACGTCTCCGCCAACGCAAATATAAGTATTCACAAAGTCTGTCCCTCAACGATGTGCGACCGCGATCCTCACTGACTCGTCATCTAGCAGGGTCCCAATCTGGGCACAGAACGCAGGGCAGCGGGCGAGTCCCAATCTGGGCACAGGGCGCAGGGCAGGAAAATGCCTAGCAACCTTAAGTCTGTGCCGACAGTCTTGCGCCCGGAGTCTTGCGCCCATTACTTCAGAGTCAGCGGCACCTCCCACAACATGGACCCTACACTTTTGCAGGGCTTAGAGCCAGGCCGCTCCGCTCTGCAAACTCGATTACTCTGTGGATGTCCGTCAGAACCGCATCGGGGCGCCGCCCGGAACACCGTCGTCCAAGTACTATACGTTTAGAGACTTTACGATTAGGCACTCGAGAGAGTCCACTAACTCCAATATAGCCAGGCAGAACGGACGCGAAAGGCAATAAGTTGCTACGCTGCACCCCCGTGCGACATTATGACATCATTCGGCAGAAGACGGCAAGATTACTTCTTATAATCTAGCTCCACCTGGTGGACATGCCCAGGGCCATAGCTTTAACCTCATTCAACAAGTGGTCCCTCCGAACACTTCTAAAGACGTTCCTAAAGTTAAGCTTGACTACAAGGGTGGCTCCAGAGCGTGACCCCAGAATTTACCGAGTCGAATGCACTGCAGCGTCGCATCCTCCCGGTAATGCAAACCCGAACTGATGACCACCAAGAGCACATGAAATGTGTGCTTCGTTCTCAAAGATGCAGATATTTGCTGCCAGCCTCAAGGTTCCCAATGAGCATGCGGTGGACCTCACGCAGCCATCTTTATTCTTGAGAGCGAAAGTCAAATCAACGGCAAACAATCGGCGAGAACCGAGCATCAGCGAAAAAGATCAACGACCTGGCTAGGGGAACCGCAAGGGGGTCGGCGGGAGCCCCTAGGCCGAGGAACAGCAGGTTACGTGTCGTCGTTAACCTCTGCTACTGAGCACAAGACTTTAGTAAACTCTTCGCTACTTGTCTACGTACAGACCTTGGATCAACCACCAGCGGCAAGTAACAACTTAAATAACGACAACTAACCCATTCGTCGTAAAAACGAGAGTTTGAGGGCTGTGACTCGCCGTCAATGTTATGAGCAACCCCTTCGTGCTTGGTTGTTGTGTGTCAACGTAGGCCTCTTCGTGTAAACCAATGTCCGCAAGTTGGACAGGGTGGCCAGTTAGAGTCCAACTGCCCAGACTAGCGAGCCCGCGAAAGCCTGTTGCCTCATGATATATCATTACTAGGCGAGACCTTTTAACTTTCCCACTACGGAAAGCACTCCCATTGGAGGTCTCAACGCCTCTTCTAGAGACTTTAACACCTCGGATAACTCGGGTCTAATTTCCTGCAGAAAGTTGACCAGCCCCGAGAGCGACGAACCAGTGTTGACGCTCTGGCGGGATTTACTTATTCTTGGAAGTTTTTCGGGTGGCGGATACTACGGGTTCTGCTCGTAGTCAATAGCCCGTAACCGCGCCGCTTCTCTTTCGGAATCTTCGGTAAAACGACCTGCGGATCAACCCCCTACCGGGGTGTCGCCGGTTCGATCCCTGTTGTTAGTCGAATTTTCTTTGAACGATGCTCATTGAGAAAATATATATATTTTTTTAGATTTTCGTAAGGCTAATGCTCGTGTACGGTTTTTTCATGTCATGGCTAATTTTTAATCCATTCCGGCATTCACCTTGTTTATATTGTGAACCATGCAAACCAATTTAAGAGTGGCCGGTCTGGGTCTCGAACCCAGTCCTTCTGAATACAAGGCAAAGGGTTTGCCACTAAGCCATCTTGCTCGGCTATGATGATAAACCATAGCGTTGAAAGTCAGCGGCCATGCTGCCACAAGAACTGTTGGGGAAACCCTAGATATCTTAACATGTCCGGCCCTCGGTGCATTGAAGATATATCTCAGGTTAAGTGCCAAGCCCGTAGGGGACGGAGGAAGGTCTAGTAATAAAAACTCTGCATACAGTTATGTGTTAAAAACCAAATTATATATTCTTCTTGTTATGATGGTCAAGCAGTGTCTCGAAACACTTTGTATACGTGGTATTGTCGATTTCGTACTTCATACTTAACAATCGCTGCATTACTGTCAGGGAGATGGCTAAGGACTTTCAGATATCTTATATATCAGTTGTAACAGTTTTAACCGATATTTTATGCGTCCGAACACTCAAAGCAAAGTTCGTTTCAAAATCTGCTTTCGTATATATATTTATACATAAACAACAGTCGACGCAGCAACGCAGATCCGCCTTCCAATTACTGCCTTCTTCCTGCAGGCATTTGCAAGTCTTGATAAGTGAATTTTGCAAGATGATTGTAATCAGTTAAGACATCGAAATTGGTCTTTCAGTAATGTCCCTACCAGAATATAGGCGAAGTGTCACTCAGATGTTTGTCTTCACTTAAAAGCAGTATTTAAACCATTCTTAATTTAGCAGCTAAACATATGAGTGCTATATATATATATATATATATATATATATATATATATATATATATATATATATATATATAAGACTTCAAGCGTTAGCATTTGCCCTGCGAGGCCCGAGTTCTACCTGATGAGGTTTTTCGAAACTATGCCACACTCGCAGTGTTTGTCACCCCTTACGACGGCCTGGTTGCGCCTATTTTGCCTGACTGCTTCTCCGTAATGAGATGACCACAAACCGCTTTGTCATTTATCGTCCGAGCGAACATCTGCAAGTCCATAGCTAGGCCATAATTTCTGGCAGCGTGGCTGAAAGTGAACTCACTGCTATTACGATGTAGCTACGGAGCGGAGGAGCGGTCTGCTCAATCAGTACGTTCACTGACGACGCAATTATTTTTTTACGTTGGAGCAAAACGTACCCGATCTAAACTCACACTCGTAAGTTGGACGCTGATTATTGTGTGCGTACTACGAATGTGTTCGTTGATTTCGTTTTTTATTTCTGCTTACACGGCTCTATATATATACATATATATATATATATATATATATATATATATATATATATATATATATATATTCTTACCTGTTCGATGACGAATATTTTGTAGGAAAGCATTTGTCGCTGCAGGATGGGATGCAAGTGCTGCAGTAGTAACTGTAGATGCTCAGCGCGGTCCCGAAATGGCACAATGATGGCCACCCGGTGTCGGGCGCTGCATGTCACCGGCTCCCAACAGCCGCCCATTGCAACGGCGGCCAGCGCAGACGCGCCCTCCCAACTGCTGTCAGCCGTACGGTCTGTGAAGTCCACCTTCACTCGACCCCCTGCAAGACACAGGCGAGAACACCATATTAGTTATCTTTTTTTTATAAACATAAACTAAATGTGTGAATCTTAAGAAAGATGGCCTCAAAACAGTTTTAGTGGTACCGGAATCGAGCCGGCGACTCCTAGTGTCAAAACTGTGTGTCATCTTTCTCACTTTATCCTGTCGATATGTATGTATATATATATATATACATGTATATATATATATATATATATATATATATATATATATATATACGTATGTATATATATATGGGAGTAACTATGACTCTCTTACCGGCCTTGGTCTGCTGGTGCGCGACTTCCGCGCGCTGCGGGGACCTTCACGGGTCCCCTTGTAAGTTAGTCAGACGGTACAACTCCCAATAGTAATACTCCCGTGTTTTAACATCTAACCGGGGGGCAAGGCATACGATAGAAACTGGGTGTCAACGAATTTATATTGTCATCCTGTCGTGGCCCATTCGAGGGCTGCCAAGGCTATTGCCAATACGGGGGGACCGTTCTGCACGAGGACCCCCGGGCCGGACGGTTAATGCCCCGGGTGACACCCGGTGGTACTGACCGGGACGCCTGCTGCCTTGGCTTAATAGGCAAAATGAGTGGGAAATGGCCACACGAAAGCAGACCACCGGTCGGGAGGGACCTTCTGGCCCCGTAATCACGGGGAACCCCTGCGCTGGAGTGGGTCTAACTCCCCTGTAAAAGGGGGACGGTGCAATATTCTGGTGTGTAACGCGGAATCGCGAGGTGAACGCGTCTAATCGGTACGGTGGAGTAGTGTGGTACCCCCATTCCGAACCTCGATAGGGGGGAGGGTGGGGGAGCTGCTGGCCTGTCTATTCGGGCTGGCGGGCACTCCCGTCAAAGGCTCGCGCGTATTAAATCGCGGGCGGCGGTAGTGTAAGCATTTCTCTCTTTTAGTATATACTTACAATATTCGAGCGAGGCAAAATGCTGGTTTGGAATGCAACCGTTACCGACTCCCTAGCATCCTCTATAATCGGTGGCAGACGAGCAAGCTATGAAAAACATATCAATCGGGTATCTCTACGAATTCAGCCCTAAAACGAAGCGCACACGTGATAGTCACAATACACGCTCGCTAGATACATTGGCTTATCTAATCCTTCGTGATACGTGTCCCACAATATATTTATATATATATATATATATATGCATCAGGTTCTCCCGAAATTCGTCCAACAAATTTCAGGGACTAGTAAAACTCGGCAAAAAAATAATTTTTTACAACGGAACCAGGAGGCCGAAATGTTTTCTTTTGAAGTGGAAGCGAAACAACCAAAATTGATTGTATCAATCCTTTTGTTCAATCATATTTGCACCATCTGAAATTCCATCACTAGGCATTTGGACTTTCTTAAATGAATTATTCGTGTGATTTCTTCGTCTACTTGCCGACGAGATCAACACTGATACTGAACAGACGCTGCTCTGTTGAGTGTGAGAAGAACCGCACGCGGTGTGTGTGTCACCAGGGACGCAGTTTCTCGTTCTAGATGTAGCAGTGACTATATCCCAGGGCGATATTACCTTGGACGTGTAGTGTCGTGTAGTCTGAGTACGATACTATAGCCACTTAGAGTGCTGTACACATCACATACTATCTAAGAGATCGGATCGACTTGCGCATCCGATAAGTGTTCTATTACAAAGCGCAGGCTTTACTACATCTATTATTGTGTCGGATCAGTTTACAAATCCCGAGAAAGCTGACATGCATTTCACGTCCGGTAAAGCAGACGGTAAGGCGAGGAACGCGCCGTGCCGGTTGTACGCGGAGCATTTTCCAAATAGGCGCCTACCGCCCTATCATGATACGTTTACGAGATTACACCGCCAGCGATGTGAAACCGGACCAGTTCACGGTCATCGTTTCGACGCCGGACGATTGCGGACAGTTAGAACGATACCAGATATGGAAGAGCTTGTTGTAGAAGAACTAGCCCAGCTCCGTCCTTCGGCAAGCACTGGGACAGAGGCCGCAAGTATCGGTGCGAGTATCCGTACCGTACACAGGGTACTACTGGCCGGCTAAAACAGCTGCATTCGTGCCGGTTTCAGAGAGTTCAAGCTTTGGGGCCCCTGGCTTTACAGTCACATGGTGATTACTGTCGCTGGTTTCTGCAGCAGGAAGAAATCAATTAGGAGTTTTCGGCAATTGTGCTCTTTACGGACGAGGCTTTGTTTACACGAGAGAGTGTGCTTAATGGACATAATTCTCATTGGTGGACCAGCGAAAACCCGCGCCTGATTCGCCCGCGTGCACTCCAGCTTCGCTTTTCCGTGAACCTCTGGTCTGGTGGCATGGTGAATAACCACGTCATGTGTCCGCACATACTTCACGACAGATGGAGTTAGTGGAGAAGCGTGCCGCACATTTCTGAGCAAAGCATTGCCAGAAATGTTGACACGAGTTCCACAAGATTGTATTGGTTCAAGTATGTGGTTCCAGCACGACGGAGCGCCGCCACACAACACGGCGGCTGCGTTAAGGGCCTATACGCGATCTCCCCAAGTCGGTGGATTGGGCGGGTCGGGCCCATCGCTTGGCCGACGCGATCTCCCGACCTTTCCAGGCAACGACTTTTCTTTAAGGGCCGCCCAAAGAGTCTCGTTTACGCGACCCCTGTTGACTCGTGTGAGGAGCTGATCTGCTGACAGAATGAACGCAGCTGCTGAAGACTTAGACAGAACTGTCTGGAATATTTGAACGCATCTAGCGAAACCTTTGCAACCGCTACCGAATGTGTATAATAGCAGAAGAAGGCTCTTCCGAGCAATTTTTGTAATTAAATAGCGGTTTAGTGTGCTGCTAGAAGTCGCACGAGTAGTTCATAGCCGAAATTCTAGTGCATGTGCATGTATTCACTTTGATGTGTATGGCACAAACAACATCTGTGTTACTTCTCAACCACAGCTTGTAGCATCATGGATTTGGTATCAAAATTATCGTTATTAGTATCTAATATAAGCATAGTATTAAAAAAACACGAGTAGCTAAACGTCAAAGCCAAAATATAAATAATACAGATGTCATTCATTTAATGAGAATTATCTTCAATACAACTTGTTTTTATTTTGAGCTATAGTAGAATGCAACTCAGCAAATGCAAAAGTTTCCTACAAACACGCAGGTATGTTTGGCGATAAAATAACTGGGGCTCTCTCAACAGCAGATTTAATGGACGTATATCAGGATAAAAATCTTAATACATTCACTTTTGGTAATCTCGATCTTACCCTAAAAGAAGACATTTTTGCCCCTTGTTCCATTGAAGGAAAATCTTCTTTCGTTGAGTTGTACAAGGCCCCGAAATTTGTTGGACGAATTCTAAGAAATCCTATATATATATATATATATATATATATACAAGGCTGATCTGATTACGAATCTGATACAGTTGTATCTAAACAAAATATTTGTATAATCTTCTTAAGTGTTTTGTTCCTTTAAGATGACGCCTTGCGATGCACTTGTACCACGTTCTTTCCTACTGATCGAAACATTTTTTGAATGTGTTTCTCATCGAGTTGAGTTTCCACTGCGTTTTTTTATCTCCTCTTGACGTTTTCGCACAATCTTCTTAAAATTAGCGTGCGGTAGTACTCCTTATTGACCGAAGTGCCAAGTGGCAAACATTAGTGGAAGATGATTTTCCTGTACTTGAAAAAAGTTAATAGTAGTAATCTTAATAATATAGTATGAGGCCGGCCTTCGTTGTATTTTATCAGAGATTCTTAAGTCAGAAAGACACGCACCTCTTTTTTGTCTTATGACATATCGCGAATCACCCATCGAGCAGATGTTTGGTAGGCTCGAAGTGGTAGTAAAGAACTTAATGAAAAACAGAACACAAGATCAAAGTCTCCTCTAGTGACACATATGTTATTTTGAGTTTTGACCAATCGCAGCTTTTTGACTGACAACATTTCCTCATTCGATGC
This sequence comes from Dermanyssus gallinae, assembly GCA_003439945.1. Lineage (NCBI taxonomy): Eukaryota > Metazoa > Arthropoda > Arachnida > Mesostigmata > Dermanyssidae > Dermanyssus > Dermanyssus gallinae. The sequence continues at coordinate 11,079 of QVRM01004463.1, forward strand.
TGTTTTCGGACGTCTGTTTTAGTCTTGGGTTGTTGTGCCACCGATGTGGCCGTACTAGCCATTTTCTCACACCTTCCCTGGAAAAGTCGACTCAAATTTCCTACCCAAACAACAACTAAAATAACACACATCCGCTAGTAGGCTGGACTTTAATTCACACTTCACAACGCGGGAAAATGCTAACATATTTGTGGGTCCCTATGTAGGGTCAAGCTGGCCGTCAAAACAGACGACACTTAAGTAAGCTCGTCATAAACGTACACAGTTCTCATTTTTCTCGTTCAAACCAAGGCTCTCTTCGTCATACCAATAGATTGCAAGAGAGACAATTTTTGCTTAGCTAATTGCAAAGCTATGATTGGAGCGCATTCTCCCGTGCTTGTCAAGGCCTGGAGCATGCTTGACCTTCTGCCTGACGCAGGTTCTCACGGGACATGGCAATTTCCAGTCATGCCTTTACCGAACAGTGAACGCCACATGAGAAACATGTCTATTCTACGAAGAAGCCAATCCGCAACACACGTTCCTTTAGTGCCAGGCATGGGAAATGGCCAGAACCATGGTGATAAGACAGATTCGCGAGAGATGGTCCAGAGCGGGAATCACTCATCCCGAAGTTCAAGACCTCCCGCAAAATGTCATATAGGAATTCGTGAAATACATCCTGGGTTGGACCCAAAGATAGAAAGTGGTAGCGGAAATGACAAGGAGGTGTTAAAAACAAACCAAGAATATGTAAGATGAGGCAACATATTTTCGAGGCTGACTCGGCTAACGAAAACGCAACTTTGATTCAAACGGGTTTGCAAGAGCTGGGACAAAGTGCGCCTGAAAGGTGGGGGGAGGACTCATAAACTTCTTCGGCTAAATAATCGGGTACACGCCACTTCTACTGATGGCCCATAGCACTATTCAATGGAAATCTGGGCCATCAGAGAGTGAAGTTTAAGGGAGAAGATGAGTTTAGTGAGTATTAGTCACAGCGGATTAACACCTATTTGCTGAGGTTGAGTCCCGTAGTGCGTAAGTGCACTATATATATATATATAACTTACGCACTACCGCTACGAGTAGGAATATATGTATATATATATATATATATATATATATATATATATATATATATATATATATATATATATATATATATATCGATTTCGCAAAGATAGAAAAGACAGATTTAAAACGATAGTTGCACGACTCCAAGTCCAACGATTAGAAATTAGACTGTCATTTTAATTCAAGTCGGCAATCAGTCATCTCCAATTTAAATAATAGTAAAACGTCCAGTAGTTAATGGTAGTTAGACTAATCTCTACGAAGAAGCGTTTCGTGGGTTCCGGCAGTACAATGGATGGTAAGTTATGCAAGTTTTTTTCACAGTACCTACGGATGCACTGTTCGTCTGCCTCATAGAAGCGAATGTTTGTTTTCCAAATTTTCTAATCTCGTAATTCCGAATACCTAGTGTAGTCGATGGCAATTTAAACTGCATTACGTGAAATAACCCAAATGTGCAAATCCCAACCGCCGCCACAAAAAACAATTCGAACCGCCACCACGAACAACGGTTCAAAACACCGTGGCGTGCAGCAACTCTAACATCGCCACACGCGAAAACTCGAAAGCCGGGAGCCCGCAGCGAATTCAAACATTAAGAAGCAGCATCTAATCAAAAGAATAGCGGGCGCGTTTTTTACTTGCCCATTGGCTACCTGAAGGACAGGGATATTCGACCGCGGACTCAAATCAAATCTTGCGCCCGACAGGTGAACGCAGGTGAAGTAGGTTTTACCCCACTAGAACAAAGGGACAGTCCATCGAGATAAATCCCGATCCACTCCCACAGCTCCCTCCTCCCCCACCACCAGAGAAATTCATAGTTGCAAAAATATAAGGCCTCTACTTTAAAGAGGAGCTTTATATTTGTCACAGAGGTCCGACAAGGACGCTCGCCTCATCGGCGGATTATCGCCGCAATTCCCCGGAATACCAGGATGCATTGCTGCATTCCAAGAAAAAAAGGCTGTTTTTCTGAAGAATCGGCACGTCTTGACAATCGAGGGTATTGAAAATACTCCAGCTTCAATACGGGCACCCCGTGCATGAATGACCTCTTTAGTCAAAGAGAATAAAAACGAATCCTCTACTCAGCTCCTAGGAGAATTAGCGACCTGTCTCTGCAGCTCCCTTAGGACAGCAGGCATTCAGGCGGCGACACTGGGACAACCGCTAAGTAAAAGTGTATCATAAGGAAGGTCTTGGAGCAAACCGTCACGTAGTATCCAAACATGGCACTGGAAATTCGAGTCAAAGGCCGGAAAGCAGAAGAGGCCTGGTTTTACCTTCGCATTTTTTGTGTAATCAGGTCATGCATCCTATGCTGACTCCCTACGTGCTCTTAGGAATAACATTGACGCAGCAACCGCTGGCGTAGACGTCAAAAGAGCTTTAATAACAGCTACAGGCGAAACCCCGCTGATGGTGCGTGGTTTTACTCGCGATGTTACTAGCAAATTACTCCAACAACTAAAAGAAAAAGCATATTTTGACGCGATAGCCCAAGTGATCAATGCGAAAAGCATTCTCAACGAGCATACTAAGGGCGGAGCACCGGAAATTATGTTCACTCTAGGCCATGCACGGCCAATGTTAAGTGCAATGTATGTAACATAGATAGACACTATGCCACCAATATGCAGACAACGGATGTATATATATATCGTATATATATATTCATGCATAAACGTTCAGGAAAACAGCAAACAAAGTAACCAGTAACATAAGCAAATAAACCTCCGTGATCCCTGGCAACATGTTCTCTTCGATCAAAGTATTCCCCACAGCAGCGTGCCCCACCTTAGTGGAGCAAGGTGCGCACATTTCGCCTATATCCTTTCTCAATCTCAATCCAAAACACGCTAAGAAAATCACCGGGCCCAGATGCGTCCACCACAGATAGTATGCTTACTTTTGAAGAATCACCCAAAACTATTCAAATGCATGATAGACCAAAACAACGCTCAACAGCGGAGACCATCCTAAGCCTTGGAAGAGGGCGTGTTTGACTCTTACACCAAAACACAGTAAAACACAAGCTAAGGGATCTCGGCATAGGAAGGAATTTCTATAAGTATGCTATCTGGCCCTATAATTATGCTCTCCTCTATAAAAGGCACCTTTAACAAACCTCGTGCCGACTAACTACCTGCCTCGTTTCCGAGTCCGACACTTCACGTGTTCGGCTATCGCCAAAGTTTTATTTAATATAGCCGAAACAAGGACAAATGCCCCGAGAGCAAACCGGTCGCATTGCCTGGGTATCCTCTTAGATATTAAAAATGCTTTTAATATGCGTTTGTAGGACTCCATACACAGTAAAACACAGGCTGAGGGATCTTGGCATAGGAAGGGATTTCTATTAGTATGGTATCTGGCTCTATAATTATGCTCTCTTCTATAAAAGGCACCTTTGAAAACCAATTTCGTTTCCGAGTCCGACACTTCACACGTTCGGCTGTCATCAAAGTTGTATTTAATATAGCCAAAACGCGGAGAAATGCGCCCAGGGCAAACCGGTCGCATTGCCTGGGTATCCTCTTAGATACGAAAAACGCCTTTACTACGCGTTTGTAGGACTCCATAATTAATCCACTTGTAAACAAAAGCGTGCTTCCCTAGTTACAACACATTTTAGCATCGTACCACCACTAAACATCTATCAACAAAAATTTGGACTATGCAGGCACAGCCGGGGCTCCCCAAGAGTCCGTACTGAGACTAACCCTAAAGAATATACACCACAATAAAATACTTAGGCGCTTACCTCTTACGGGAGCTTAATCCGGTAACGATCAGTGCCTACGCAGACGCTCTGGTACTGCTTGTTACAGCCTATGACGACGATCTACTCGAACAAGTAGCCAGCGATCTCCGGCGGGTATCCGATAATATGTTTACACGCTAGGCCTTGAATTGGCTTCACTGAAAACTGGAGCCATTATTCTTGAACGGCCTGAAGCGCCCTTCACATAATCTAAACTTGCGCCTGGAAGGGCACCCAATATCACCTACGCTCGTGGTCAAGTGCCTGGGCGTAATCCTGGATAGGATCACCTTATGTGTGTCATGAAAAAGGCTGCCAAACCATAAACAGGGAGACAAAAAATTATCCTGCAGACTAAAGGGCAACCGACGCCCCTATGGGGCGTCACGTCTACCTAGGCTAAAACACGTCGCATCCTAAACAAAACTCAACGACCCATGGCGTTCAACATCGCACGGGAAGGTCGCACGGCCCCTTAGTTGACGTTCAAACGGAGGGAATACTAACCAGCAGAACAGATACCCTAAGAAAATGGAGCCAAACAAAATCAATTTTTCGTGAACTCAAAAAACGATACAGCCTTTAACACGGCTCGCTTACCCACCCACTCGCGTAACTGCAAACGGCCTACGGTAGCTTCTTGTAGCAATACCTAGAGCGCATTAGTGAAACTAACTGACTGCCCCTTATTCCAATGTGCAATTCGGGAAAGACTGCCTATGTAAGGCACTACTACGAAACCTGCGTCTTTTTTAATACTGACCGAGAGCTAATTATCTCGGAACCTAACACTGGGAAATTTCCACAGATACAAAGTAGAGGCCCTTGTAGAGGCGCTCCCCAAGGATCGTGAGTTCCGGTTTATGGCCTCCGGGCAAAACTAATCGCCGCAAAAGGTTAAGCAGCCTTGATGCCAAGATAAAGTTGCGGGTTTGTGTTAGGCATAATTTTAGGCTACACAAATAGCAGTTTGCCTCAGAACGGACTCGCAGATAGGCTCTGATTTGCGGAAGTAGTAGCTATTTAATCGAGTGAAGACATTCACACAAAAACATTTATTACAATACGTGGCTCTGATATAAATAGCTTTGCGGTGTGAAACAATACATGAGCCTTTTTCGTACAACACTGGGAGCCTCCTGCCTTAAAGCCAGTGGCTCGGCAAATGCATTACCAAAAAAGAATAAGAGAAATATTAGATTCACCCACAGATTTACAGGACCGGCTTGTTTGGTAATACCTGCATTGAAGCGTAAACATTTTTAAATTACGTAACACTACTGATGACATTAATTAAAATGTTTGAGCGAGTGGCCATCAGTCGTTGTACGGTCGTTTGCTACATTGAGCGCTACGTTGAAACGTTATAAACAACTGCAAAGATTTGTTTGCAGTTGTCTTGGTATGCCGCGCATCTCGCTAACGGTTTTAGATAGCCGACAACGCAGACGACGACTGCTCGTTTAGTCACCGCCTCTCCAAGGAACCAAAGTTTTGTGTCTAATATTGTTTTTATAATTTATGTTATTACAAATTGCAGACTCTACAGATGCATCGTGATGTACCAGTTCACGTCAAGAACGCAGGAAGGCATATTTTTTATGCTGCTACGAACGATAACGCAAAGATCTCGCGGAAGACACAGAAGCATTTTCTGTATTGTTGCGCACTTCACCGTCGCTGGTTTAAAAGAATGCATTATCGGTTATGTAAAACTGGATGCCTCTACGGTTGTACCGTTTTACCGCGGACGATGAGAACGCCAAATATGGAAGAACTGACCATTCAAGAGATGACGGCTCTTCTACGAACCTTAGTGTAGTGTCTATTTATATTTGCCCCAGCAAAATAATGTTTTGTGATGGTAGACATCCACAACGAGTGTTGGATCTTTTCATTTTTCACAAGCGTAATTCGAGAAAGCTTTCCTCGTAATTGAGGTTGATATGGCGCGTATTAAACACTCTTTTGTAACAAATCTGTAAGGACGTCACACAATCACTTTATGAGCTTTACTCGTTGATTGCGTCAAGTATGTCGAGTCCAAAAGGGTTAGGATATTTTGGCAGACATAAGAATCTAAAAGCTTTGTATAGGATTTTACAGTTGAGTAATCAAAGATCGGCCATCAGTGTAGCAACGTCAACAACAATATAGCAACTGCAGACATTGATCTCTAGCCGGCCGGCCGTCCGTGACGTGACTTCGTCGTGAGCTCTAACCGAGCATGCATGGCCGAGTCCTTACTGAAAGCTGATCGGAATCAGCATGTCGCTGGCGACATAGTCAAAGCGCGAAGAATAGAGACCGCTGACGCAGAACCGCGCAAAAAAAGCCGGGCCGCTATTAGCCCATGAATGTAGTTAACTAATGGCCAAAACGCCAAAGGAACCCAAGAAAGATGGTATCAGTGAAGATATATATATATATATATATATATATAAGATGCACCTTCTTAAATCAACAGTATGTAACGTGATGAGCCTGCATTAGATAACCAGTTCATAACTGCATGCAAATACACGGGACATAGGGGTAGGTGCATGCATTGCAACCTACCAGCTTTTCGCTATTTAACCCTAGAGTTCATCACGCGCACAAACCTCGTGTAGGCTTTTATTTACTTTATTGAAGAGATTAGACTATGCATTTCTATAGCTTCCTAGCTAGTTAGCTGCTTGTGGCGCTCTCAGTGGATTATATCCCTTCGTTGGATATATATATATATATATATATATAATGAACGCCAACTAAGTCTTCCTTGAGTTCCATTACTTCACGTACTTAACAGGTAGATAGTACAACAACTATCAAAAACATACACCTCATAGAACACATGTCATTGTCAAAGCGAGGCATAGGCCCGGCGCCGTTTAAAAGTAAGCCTTCAGGCTAGAAAGGCCGTGCCGTGTGCGTGGTGAGCTTGGAGAGGCGCGGTGCACAATAAGCATCCACAAAGCGAGGAAGCGGTAATCAGAGAAAGTTCGTCCAGCAGTACGATAATGCATAGCAAGCCGTCGTCAAAAGAAGTCCCACACAACATTTTAATTGCGTGCAGCCATTTTGTACAACCTCCAGCGAGCATGAGGTGCACTAGAGTGTTTCAAAGAGCTTCAATCGGCCATTGGGCAGGAAGCCATATACCCGAAAGTGTGTATGTATATATGATACGGACATTTTTGAACTGAACATTTTTATTTGTAGGCCTGTAAACAGCAACGGACGAGGAAAGTGAGTCGCGCGCATAAACACTGCCGTTGACGAAAACTCAAAACTCTGAAACTTTGGATTGAATGGCGTATCCCTTCATAAGATTTTTCACGGCTACCTTAGACTCCAAAAAAGTCTCACGTGTGCTCACTGTGTACCTCGCGATTCGTCACAGGCGATGAGACTTGGGTACACTTTTGTGAATCCTAACTCAAGTCCCACATGGGTCCCTTGCAGTGGTCAAGCTTCTGCTCACAAAAATTTAATTCGAGCGGTCGGCTGGCAAGATTATGGTCGCATCTTCTTCCCCAGGAGTGAAACTGCGGCTCAAAATACAAGAACATGATAAGCATGATAGTGATCGAAATGATAATGCAAGAAAGCAGAAAACGACCCTATCTTTAAGACGAAAAAAATTAAATACCGCTTGGAGAAAAACTTTCCATGTTTGGCGGTAGTTAAGACATTCTTTTTGCGTCGAAATACGAAAAAGTCCACGAGAATATATGTTTATGAATAGCGTTGCATTAAGCAGCGGTTATATACATACAAATATGTTATCATAAATTGATGCTACTGATGCACGACATCTTTATTATATCATGCAATGTCGTGCAAAAAGGAGCTGTTTGTATGTGCACCGAGAACATTCTAAAACCAGCCATAATGTGCTCTAGCTGGGCTACCAGAAAGTGCCTGCACGCCTACTTTAAAATAAACGTCTCCAGGTATTATTTACCACTACCCGAATAGAGTCCTTAATTCCGCAGATTAATTTAATATATACTATTCACCGGAATACGGAAAATAAATTCCCCGTTTTTACGTTGTAAAATTACGAAATGGACGACTACGTCCGCATTTAGCCGGATGTACAAATTTTCATAAGTCTAAACTTTAACTGACACATTATGCAAGTTGTGCAGTATTAAAATTAATTCAATTTCCGGATTAATCACTGTCGGACTCTCTCCTGTGCAAGCATTGAACTCAAGTGCACCGCCGAAGTGTCTATTGTGTAAAGGCACGTTTTATAAATAATACATCTAAGATGCTATACAGACCGTAGTGACGTAACTTTGGCTCAGATGCATACGCTGACCTAGTTTATTATTTTTATATTTAAGTTAAAACGATTTGTTTAATGAAGAATATTGCCGTGCAGTTGCTCATACGGCTGTCGGCCGTGCGAAGCACACTGAGCATATATTTGCGCGACTTACGGCAAAACAGATCCTTTCGCAGTTTTTGCATTTTTTCCTTTCAAGTTTTAATTAAGTTAACAATTACGTTTTTACCAGTCTACTGGACGCTTTGTAGCCTACAATTTGTATTTACAGCACCCATTCTATATACCATGCGACTAGAAGTTCACTTCGATTCCAATAGACTGTAATCAACAGCAAAACCGAGAACACGCCTGAACATACAATTTTGTGGCGGCCCAAAAGGGGCCTCTTGGCGTGCGGGTCTACCTAAGGCTGACGACGGCACCCTTGGAACGCTCATACAGCTTATAATTAAGTCACGTGACGACTGGACCAGCATTGCTCGCACTATAGATAACACCCTGCGCGCCAAGGAGAAAAAACGTTATTACATGACATCATCCCACGGGGCATCCCGGGATAGCTAAATTCCTAAACTACTCTTCCCCTTAGATCGTTTGAAGTTATGCTTATGCAGTTCCCGATTGGATGCGGGGATGATGGGACATGACTGGTTTTTAGTAGGGCGGAGCCCTACACTACCGATCCAGACTTGCAAACGAATTCCCTACGGTGATGTCCGCGTGTGCGTTTTTTTTTTCATTTTCCAGTTAATCCATAATAAAAAGATTGCCATCAAAGCGTAGCCTAGAAACTACGTATATATATATATGTTCCTTCTCTAGGATTTGAGCAACACTTGTCATTATGGCGGTGGTTTGCGTCAGCTACGTTTTAATTAGGCGATTTTATATCAGCAACTAGTTAATATTGCAAAATTGCTCTAAGTCCCACTGAGTCAATTGTCCGGCGCTTGGGAAGACGTCGCCACACTTCCTCTCCCCTTGCAACGGCAGTGAGGAGGAAAGACCGCCCGTCATAATATAATATAATATCAACGATTTTGATAAATATACTCTCTTTGCGCAAGTGCGATAAACGAATGATGGCACCAGTTACTGTCACCTCTCTCGGTGTATCAGCTGCTCGTCAATAGTGGCTGGACCGATGGTTGCGGTACAAAAAACAGGGCCATGCCAGACTATGATAGGCATAAGGTACGTGGGTCGCAGAAATGCCGCTTGGCTTCGTGCCCGTCTCGGAGATCCCCGCTCGTTTATGGCCTCTCGCCATAAGCGGGCATGGATAGGCCGCTTAACGAAATCACCACTAAGGCAGAGAGGGTACGCCATTGTGGCGGTCATTGCCGTCGTCGTCGTTGTTGGCGGCGGCGTGATCATCATTCTGTGGCCTAGGACACGTGGTGTACTTATGTAAGATGTGCTCAGGCGTTGTCGGCTAAATGCCTTAAAGGACGTTTGTCCGGAAATTAGGTGAGTCTCTGAAAGTAGGTAGAGGCAGCCGAGTGGCGAAGAACCAGTTAGTCAGGGGGGGGGGGGGGGGGCTCGGTGGGGTTCATGCACACACGATGCCTGCGATGGTTGGTCAACCATTAGAGAGAACCACGGTAACGCTCCAGCGCGCTGCGGGGTGGCCTTTCTCGGCAAGTGGACCTGGCTGGCTGGCTGGTAGACCGAAGCAGCAGCAGTAGTAGGAGGGGAAGGACCCGTGGGAAAACAGCCAACTCGCGATAGAGTTAGGCGTGGACTAACTTAACGTTAACCGCCCGCCTGCCGCCGCCGCCCCGCTGACTGCCCCGCGTGTCCTGCAGCTCCTCCACAAAGACGTTTTGCATTGTCATAAAGGCGTGGCATTTCGACAGACGCGCACGTTATCCTGACGAACATTTAAGGCCAGACCGGCAGGCGGTGCACTCTGCCTTCTTCATAGAGCTGCCTAAACTTGTCGAAGCCTGTCGAATTGACGACAGGGTTTGAAAGTTTGGTGTCATCGAGTGTCTCGAATGGACTGACTGACTGAGAGGAGCTGTCATTTTGATACGACAAAGTAGATAGTTGATTGACCGGCGAATAAAATCCTCAGCCTTACGAACTCTAACAGGAGGTAAGTCAGTTCGTGAGGTCGCTGCTAGCCTTGTTCGTTCGTTTCTTGGTCTAGTGTGTTTGCTTCAATCTTTTGCCGCTTGCTCGCTGTTGCTCCTGCAATTATGTCTCATGTGTTTCCTCTTCCCACGTTTTTTCTCCCCCACACCCTAATCTCCCAATGCCCTTCTATAATAGACATCAAGCGGACGACCGAACCCGTAGGTGGCGCCGCCGCTCTCATAAACAAACACTCACTACCCTAAAGCCACATCTAAAATAACAACGCTGGACGGCCTTTTCTATCAGTTTTTGGGTGGAGTAGCGACCAACGAACAACTCATTATTGAGCAAAACGGAAGGAGCTTGGGGCAAAAAGCACGAAAAGCATGAACAATAACGAAAATATAATGAAATCTGATGATGATAAATTGTTGAGTTAGCGGCTCTTTTAAAGTCTACAGCGGCTGTGGCACACAAAGTGGGAGCTAGCTCCTAGCTTAATATTGTGCTATCTGAAGAAACCGGTACTCATACAATCTATGGCCACAACCCAAGCAAAGAGTCTCCCAACTAGAGAGATCACAGCTGCAATCTAGCTGGCGTAGTAAAGTACCGAAGAGCCTTCTAGTTTGAAGATCTATGGACGATCAAGGCAAGATGGACACTCATAAAAAGCTAGTTGTATAGCACAGACTGTCTTGTTTGCTATTATATAAACCTATACCACTTCATACTAAGTTGGTATATGGAGAGGCCTTGACCCAATTAAAATTCTGCTATAAACATTCTTATTATTAAATTACTAAAACTGTATTTTATTGTGCAAGGTTACTTATATAGAAAGAGAAAACAACTGAGATATACATAAGCATGGATAAACCAGGCGAATTTAGCTAGAGGACTGAGGTAATGTAAACGTAGTTCTGCAGTCCAGTATACCCACACGCACTAGGTACAACATAAAAGGAAGTTTATATATAATATATAATACACACAGAACACGGTTAATCTGGTTAGCTCTATATTAGCAATTGTGATGTCAGATAGTGGTTTTATAGACTCAAGGAGACCACTGCAGCGCCAAATCCGCGTCGTATGTTAAATCCGCTCCTCTGAACACCATGACACTTTAAGGGAATCCAGGGCACAACTGAGCAAATGAACTTTATAAACTGCATACTCAGTTAAACTCAAGCCGTTGAACTACTACGCTTAAAGTATTTTTCAGTTGTGGGCAAGTCATCCTTGCCTATATTAGATACTCCAGGTAATTGGCTATATATATATATATATATATATATATAGGTAGAGTCGTTGGTCTGCTCGACTTGCAGAAAGTCAAGTGAGATAATTAATATAGGCATTTATCGGAATAGTAACTCAGCGGAATGTTTTGAAAGTATTTAGCTTACCAATATAATGCAAGAAACATATAACCCTTACTGACGCATGTTTACACTTCGATCATCTCTCCAACAACAAAGAGGACCTGTTTTCATCGACCGGCATTACTCTGTAGGAATTAAAAGCAAAATCTGTTTAAAGATTCTCACTTACATAAGCCATTAGTACTAGTGCAAATGCACTAGAGCAAAAATATAAACGTTTGCTGTGTTTCGAAGTTCTTTCCTTTACTTTGAAGATAACTAAACTCTTAATTGGTAATTTGGCGTTGCCTTTTGGGTGAAGTTTCTGCACTGCTAAACACTTAGGGAATGTATGACTGCGGCTTCCTAGTGGCACTGCCTAGAATCTATCCGAGCTGCTTCGCACATTTGTGTATATATATATATATATATACACACGAATGTGCGAAGCAAGATGGCTTAGTGGCAAAAGCCTGTGCCTTGCATTCGGGAGGACTGAGTTCAAAACCCAGACCGGCCACTCTTAAATTGGTTTGCATGGTTTCCAATTTGGACAGGGTAAATGCCGGAGTGGATTAAAATTAGCCATGACATGAATAAACCGTACACGGGCAATTGCCTTACGGAAAAAATATTTAAAAAAAAAATATATATATATATATACAGGGTGTGACAGGAAGGTTTTTAAAACGATGCATAGAATTGTAGAGCTCGGTAAAGCAAATATTTTTTCCAATAAAACATGGTCTCGAAGACGTCTTGTTTCGGAGTGAGAGTGAAATTATTACAATTTGTGACAATGGTGTTTTTGTCCGACATAGGAGCACTAGGAGAAACTAAGCACACGTTCGTGTTCGTGATAGACGTCTGCTCCATCTGAAGAATATGCAAGGCCGGTCAGAAAACGCCCCATGGTCGCTTAGAAGAGAATTCGCCAAAAATGTAGTTTTTTATTAGCGTTCACGCCAAATACTTCAGAATCATAACCCTACAACCACTTACAGGACTCAAAACCGACATATTCAGCCAATGCGCAATCCATGGCAATCATTTTGGTACCAAACATATGTCCATGCGAGCTGTGGTTGCGGAGTAATTACGATTTTTCGGCGGGATGTCCAGATTAAGTGCATGAAAAATGACGCGCTGCGGCTGTCGCGCGACACGTCGGCGGTAGGGAACGTCGCCACACAGTCATTTTACATGCACTCAATCTCGACATGGTTCTCGAGTGGTTGTAGGGTTATGATTTTGAAGTATTTGGCGTGCACGTTAATAAAGAACTATATTTTTGGCGTAAACGTTAATAAACAACTATAGTTTCTGACCGGCCTTGCATATTCTTCAGACGTGTGCTTAGTTTCTGTCTAGGAGACCTGGTTGTCTCGCAACAGCACATTTTGTGCTCCTATGTCGGACAAAAACACCATTGTCACAAATTGTAGTAATTTCACTCTCACTCCGAAACAAGACGTCTTAGAGACCATGTTCTATTGCTTTAACGAGCTCTACAATTTCATGCATCACATTAAAAACCTTCCTGTCACACCCTGTATATATATATATATATATATATATATATATATATATAAGCCTTCCAAAATAACGACAAGAGAACCTAACGCTCCGCTAGATAGTCGCAGTGAAAGCAGCAATGAAAGCCTAAACAGTACTTACGATTCGCTAGAGGGAACATTAGAGCGGGACGCTTGTTTGCTATAAAATACATGAAAGACTGCCTTCAACTTAGTAAAAAGAGTGCTTATTGAACGTCCTGAAGCCCGACACTGACCTAATAATAATATCAGGTTGCGTTTGCCCAAAAGGCTCCGAAAGATCCTCCGAGATGGGTACTCAGCCAACTTCTAAAGACTCGTAAGAGGTAATGAAACTTAGAGAACCGCCCGTTCACTCCCAGAGCAGAGAGAGGGGAAAGAAACAGACGCGGCTCCCAGAGCAAAGAGACACAGGCGCGATTGAAGCGGGTCTTGAAAAGAGTCAGCGGTTAGCCAGACATCTGATGGTCGCCACTTCCATTGACCGAGTTTTGACAATGTTCACAGTGGAGAAAATGGCGGCTAATTTGCGGGTAAAATAATGCCTAAAACAAGTGTTACTAAGATTAAAAACGGCACGCCCAAGGTATCATCGGCTCTAATTCTTTCGCCATGACATTGGCTTTATGGTCACATGGCTCACCAAAGTCAGGACATTCTCACATGCGCGCAAATCAAAGTACCACAACCAGCTTTATTTTCACTTGCGTTAATTCCACGTTGTTTTTTATTCTCCTACTGTAAAAAAATAAAACCATGGAAATGACATTGTCGCAGTTAAGAATATATTCAAACAATAGGATTAAGAATATATTTAAAAAAAAGCAAAGCAAAATTCAATTTGGGGATCCGCGTCGATGCTTGGAACCTCACACATAAAAATACATCGATATCGTCGGAGATCACGTAAAAGTATAATCAATTGTCGCTATTTATATGTACCAAATATATTTCTTGTTCGGACGATCACGTTTTTAAGACATTTGCAAAGCCTAGTGCAAAAAAATTAATAAGTGTTTAGATATATATATATATATATACACTTATTTAGAAAAGCAAATATATGTGTAGAAGTGGTCTTCATCCTCTAAACTATTCTATCAGAACTTCGAAACGTTTACGACAGTTAAAGCACCTTTCAGGGTGCAACTCTGAAAATTGGAAGCATGAAGAGCTTTGTTGAGTAATTGACTCGTGCCATAAACTCACAAATAAGCACTCTACGTACCCCCTCCTTAATAGAGTATTCGTGTAGGGTTATATGCGAGTATTTCTTTAAGCAACGGCCAGGTCAGCACACAAAGATTTCGTCTTGTAGAGTGGGATTGTAATTATGATTTCAAAAGGAATTCATCGGGTCGGTCTGAATTATTGTAAATTACAGATAGAATAGTTTCCCACGTAATTTTCCTAGGTGACCTTGACTGTGATCTGCTGTGGCTAAATGTAAAGTTGAGTTTTTTTCACATATTCTAATTTATTCGTTGCTCCATGGATATAACCGAATTTCTAACCCGGGTATTCCTTCGCTGGAGGACTGATGTTTAGTTAAAATGGGAATAATACTAGATTCATCGTGATGTATCTTAATGATGTTGTCAGATTGTACTGAAGTTAGCTACAGAAAACTGAGTCAGCAGACTGGCAAATTCACATTAAACAAATAATAGGTACAGCAACATCAGCCGTGCTTTATATTGATACTACATATTATTAACTTCAGTAAAATAAAAGTAAAAAATCGTTAGTAAAATACTAGTATAACTAGTATCTTAGTCCTGATAGCCCCCAGCATCAATTCAGATACCACCGTACGATATCTTTAAGCAGTATTTAGTTCTCGCGTCTAGAGGAGAAAAAATAAACTGTTTTTTCTTCTGCATTTATCGGTACTAAGCTCAAGTACTTTGATCGGAGGCTCACTCAACATTTATTGAGCTTCTGCTTATGCCAGTAAGCAGGCCTCAAAAGCCTTTCGTAATTATTCTTAATTCGTTATGATGATGATGATGATGATGATGATTATTATTATTATTATTATTATTATTATTATTATTATTATTATTATTATTATTATTATTATTATTATTATTATTTTTAACGAAATATCATCATATCATATTTAGTTACTATAGTCGTTGGTAGTAGGAATACGAAATCTGGAAACGATTCTATTTCACTCAATAATAATAATAATAATAATTTATTTAGTATGTCTTAGAGCAATACAGATGTGAGGTGTAAATGTGTATCCTCATTATTTTATAGTTATTTTTTTCTTGCTGTTGTCAGCCCATTCATTATTATATAATATTCCCAATTCAGCCCAGTTATTATTATTATTATTATTATTATTTTTTTATTATTATTATTATTATTATTATTATTATTATTATTATTATTATTATTATTATTATTATTATTATTATTATTATTATTTATTTTCATTAATATGTGTTAGGACAATACAATTGTGAGGTGTGAATGTGTATTCTCATTATTATTATTATTATTATTATTATTATTATTATTATTATTATTATTATTATTATTATTATTAATTGTACACTCGTAGCACTAAATGTCGCTCTCTCACTCTGGTACACAAACGCGCCCACTGGGTTCCTGTGAATAAAAGTTGTATGGTGAACACTCGGTGCCCTTTCTTTAATACATGTATGATGTGTGCGTGTCTGCATCAATTTCCCACAAATATATTAAATAAATAAACGGTACGCGCGCACGGAACTTGCAAATGCAGCAAACGTTTAGGATAATCAGTATCATCCTTTTCTCGCATGTACATAATGGTCATGCAAGTTGTTGTAGGCCATATGTACCGCATACACTGCCCATCGTACTATTAACCGAAGATCTGGGAGATCTGGAGCGAATCTTAAGAGAGGTAGTCTTGCGCCGAGTTCGACACTGTTCGGCCCACATCCGAAAGTGGTGTCCGTTCGTGCGTAACGCATTTTTTCCCTTATAAATATATATATATATATATATATATATATATATATATATATATCCGCATATATACCGCATGATTGCGTATATGCGTGTCGTTATAACGTCGCACGCCAGTCTGATTGGCCATCTGGCTGAAACTTTTGCCCTCCTCGCATCTTGCCGTACGGTGCATACAACAGTTTTATCTTTTAGAATCCGCTCATGGTTTATTTCTGTCGATTCCCTTGAAATATTAATATTTTCTTTGTTTGGCTGGGGTTGCCTGTGTAAAGAAAGGGTCGGTTTCACTTTAATGGCCACCTGGAGTGAACGTTCTCGGTGGTCTTGTTCCCACCAACTTTTAGTCCATATATATATATATATATATATATATATAACGGTAGGTGCTTTCTGCTGGAAGAGCCCGTCACAGTGTTGAGGTTGAGAAGTTGATTGCACCGGCGTGGCGCGCACCACCAGACCTCGGGAGCTCGGGGGAGGAGGCTGCCTAAACGAGATGCACGGGGCGACAAACGTGCACGTTTTTGCAGAAAAGGACAACGATGAATTCAATCGAGTGCAATCGCACTTTATCAGAAAGGTGGTGTCGGCGAAAAGAAATAGGAAAGCTGCATATGTCTACGGCTATAGTGTATGCGAAAGATAGTTCACGCGTGAATGTAATATTTCAAATTTTATGTTTGCGCGCAGAGGAGGATACGCCGAGCCAAAGGGCCGTCGTCTTTCATGCGGCTAGTATTCTAAACCTTCCATTCTCCCTGTGAAAGAAACATTCCAACAATAAACAAAAACAACTAATAAAACGGCTAATAAGCCAATGACAATGGCCAGGTGCGCTACAATTAGGCAGTCGCGGATTGCCAGCCGCTTTGCAATTAGTCACTTTCCAGCGAGGCTGAAGTGGAATTAGCTGCATCGTACAGAGACGGAACAACGTCGCAGCAAACAAAGCCAAGCACCACTGTACATAAACTGATACTTAATAACGGTAGAGGCGGATTCCGAAGCAAGAAGTTGCGCAAGTATATATATATACATATTATATATATATATATATATATATATGATTGATTTATTGTTCGCTTGGCATGTATACACATGTAATACACATGTCACCCTTTTATATCAGGGGCGCTTAGAGCGGCAGCATATATAAATATGGGGTAAAGGTGAACACGTTCGCTTAGAGAATATTGTAATACGAATTGATTATTAAATATGTGTGGTATATTGCATCATCGTGAAGAATATATATATATATATATATATATATATATAGGTACAGTAACTTTAGGGGGTCGTAAGGCGTGTTCAAATAATTCTTTTTCCTGGTGGAATGGAGAATGCGAAGGATTTCTCGTTTAGGGGTGAGAGTGAAATTACTACCGTTTGTTATGCTGAAGTGGATGATAAGACATCATTTCACAAGAGACGCCATTGCGTGTGGACTACATAGGGTCATGTTTGGCAGAAAACTGTGCTTCGTCAGAAAGATACTCACGCTGGTTACAGTAGCGACGGCAAATAATCACAGTGACAACAGTTTGATAAAAATAGGACGTTGGCTTAGCCACGTTTCTAACGTTCATGCTTAATAACTTAAAATACTTAGTGTTACGACCACCGTTCACAGAACAACCCACAGGGACCACATTTAACGTGGTAACATTTTGGTACCATATTGATGGAGCTAGCCGATATGTGATATGACAATCGTAAACTATTTTTCTCCCCCCCCCCCTCCCCTATGTTGGACTCCCTTAGGGTCCCGCGTTGAGAAAGAGAGAGGAGTGACGTTAACGTCATATGTACAGTCTGTATATAGCGGCCTCTAACGTGTTTTTTCTGTTAATAGGGGACCCTATGGACGCTATCGGAAAACAGGGAAAAGCGGATTTCGGTAATCCTATCAGGAAACAAACCATCACAAGTGTGATACCAAGTTGGTCTCTGTAAAGTGTTGCTCTAGTAGGTGGCACTATGAACATTGACAGTTACACTACGTCTTTGAGTTGTCGTTCGTCAGTATTCTCACTGTTGCTGCTACTACTACTACTAGACTTGCCATAATATATGCGTAGACAATGCCTCCATATCATGATGAGAGGATTCAAAAAGACATGTAAATACAAAGAGAGTCATTGAGAGAGGAATACAGAAAAAGAGTGAGGTTTGATATAGATAAAGTTAGGCAAGACCCCTTCAAGGACTTACGGCCATATGAGGGTAGAGTCGGTCAATCCGCGGAGTCGAAACTACGAAACAAGACACCGCAGCAATGAATCGCCAGCTTGATAGTATAGTAACTGAAACCAGATCGCTGACTGATATCGGCTGCAACAACGCTGGTAACATGTCTGGTTAGGTTGGCCGGGGTGTGTCTAGCATATGTCTGTTGTGTAGCGCATCACGAGGTCAAGCTCTTGGCTCGGCTTTGACTACTCCACGCATGCCTCGCTGGAGAAACGAATGTCCGCTGAGAAAGGAAGAACACTACATCGACAGACTAAACGCCTCAGTCTCGGCACTAAATATATATATATATATATATATATATACACAGAACTTGTTCTTCCCTAACTCACTTACTGCTCTCCTCTGGGTTGGGAGCCCTCGACTACTGCCAAATGTATATGAAACTATTGCCCAAGGTACAACACCAGACGCCTAAGGCTAAGGTGCCCCCAGGAGATTGCCACTCACCTAGTCTTGATCCACTGTGTTTGAACAACGAAGCCGAGCCGCACAATACGACAACTTCCTCTTACACACCTCCTCCAATAACCAAGGCTACATGATGATACCAAAGAGAGTGACGGCGTCGCGACCATCTCAACGGACTATTCGTTTGGCATATGGCTAAATGGGAGCATGCATAGCCTGATCTCACATAAACCTATATTAAGGTGTTATTATTGGTGTATGTATATATATATATATATATATATATATATATACTTCTGGGTACAGCACGCGGTAAGCGCGTGCTGTACAAACACGACAACGGCACTTTCGAAGCAAACCGAATCGGTACCCCTTCGCGACGTCAATTTGTATCCCGACAAAGTATGAGTGCATATAAAACTGTCCGACTGAACTGCACACACACACGACTCGAATTTAGAGTTGATCGGACTAACCACTTCGTACACAGAGTATGCACACCAATGCTGTTGGTGCTGCAGCTATGGGCAGCTGATTTTGTAACCCCGTCGTATCGTGGGGCGGTTTGCACGGAAGTCGCTTCGATCCCTCGAAGTTGAACTCAATTCTTCTCAATTATAATATTAGGATCAGGATGCACCTAAGATAGGTGAAAATAATAAGAAAAAGCAAATCTATTCTAGTTGACAATAATACGCAAAAGCGAATCTCAAATAAATGAAAATATAAAAAGATAGAAAAGTGCATATGTATTCTATTTAATTCAAATGTACCTTTATTGTGCCAAAGAGGGACTTAATTAGAAAATGTATTATCTAGATTCATACAGTAGTGAATGTATTTGTGTGTCCATATTTGCGTCGGTAGCATTTTGAGTTCTCAGTGTCCTAGCCAGCCGCCATAAAAACATGTTATTTACACGGTATGTCTTGGCAATTTATTTTGACGAGATGATCTTACCGCTTCTAAAATAATTTAAATGAATGCTTGAATAGTTTAATTTATTTGATGATCTTATAATACAATTGTACATGCGATAGTTCGCTCTGGACTACAGTTCCCAATTAGGGTTTGTCACAATAGAATTTCGGGCAATTCTACGCCTTAGTGAGACACGACGATTTTTTTGCGCACCTTCCATTGCACCAATGTGTCTGTCTAAGTAAGGCCGCCAAACCTCACAACAATAACCTAAACTGCCATAAAGCCTCATGTAATATTCGGCGCTGATATATTCGTTATCCACACACCATTTAGAAATTGCCTCAATCGCACTCTGTAGTATTTGTATTTCGTTAGCAGTGTTAAAATGTCCGTTCAGATCATCAGCATAAAGCTCAGAAGTTACCGAGATCTAAAATAAATACGCAATATTGAAGTGGGCCGAGGCTTGATCCCTGAAAAAGGTCAGAGGGGCACGCATCTTACTTACTAACGCTATTGTTAATGCGAACGCAGAACTCTCTACAGGTAAGACAACCTGCAATCCATGACAATTAGCGAGTATCAACGTTCAAGATTCTGTACAAGCCTCACATGGTTTACTCTATCAAATGCTTTCGAGAAAATAAAATATATAGATCCAAAGGGCAGCCTATTATTTATCATAATGGCCCAATCTTGAGTCATTTCGACAAGCTAAGTTGTTGTATGGGACTAAATCAGGAGCAACGCTGCACTTATTGGGTAGTTAATATTTTATTTTGGTGAGAATATTATATTCTGATATATCTAAATATGGACATCGGCCACTCGAGGACACGTCGTGGCAAACAACTTCGGGAACTAAACCCCCTAGGGCAACATAAACCGACGAGTAGAAGTATTTGAATCCGTTTGTTTTAGAAGTGTCATCTACGAGGACTGTCCG
This sequence comes from Dermanyssus gallinae, assembly GCA_003439945.1. NCBI lineage: Eukaryota > Metazoa > Arthropoda > Arachnida > Mesostigmata > Dermanyssidae > Dermanyssus > Dermanyssus gallinae. Next base: position 31,699 of record QVRM01004463.1, read on the forward strand.
ATCTATATTAAAGGCCGCAATATTTCTTGTCCCTTTAGTCGTTTGTATTTTTAAAATCTAGACTAGTTTCATCCATTATACGAAGTCTTTTTGATGCTTCCCGCAACTTTTTTTGGTACTGCAGATTTGACTCCTAATCAATCAGCCGTTTTAGGTTGGTTACATATTTAAGTAAATTGGCATTTTTTTGACTTGCCATTTCGCTTAAGTACAACTTTTTAAATAGTAAATGTATCTGGTAAACAAAGGTATTGTACATCGCGTCGACGGTATCACAATTTGAAAACAAGTTTCTCTAATATCTGCGACTCATCATTTCATAGTCCCCCTTCCAGAAATTATAACCTCCCTCGTCTACCGCAAAATATTCAGCATCAATTAAGATATAAAACAAAATGGCATTGTGATCGGATATGAACGGCGACTGAAATACTCGTATATCTTTTATGATGGATGGGTCCAAGGCTACTAAAGTTGCTATTACTATTGATGTGACTAGATAATTGATGAAAATTGTTATAAAGGTTATTGTCATCACGTTGACTAGAAAAAATATTATTAGCATTATCTACAGTGGCGAATAAATTACATATTAGATCACTAGAACTGACCTGCGTGGCCTCAGTACCATGGCAGTACAGTCGAGGGCGAGTTACCTCGTCTACTTGTGGACTAGTTAGATCACAAATAAAGTAAAATGAGTCACATATAGTTTTATGCGTTTCTTGCATTCAACAAGGGCGCCGGAGTTTGTCGCATAATAATAGGCAACCCTTATGGAACTAAATATACGTCCAAGATGACTGCTTCAATGCCACTCTAGTTTTAGTTCACAAACTTTCATCGTGTTTTCAATTAATATTCAACCCTCCCTCGGGACCCACGGTCACACCGGAATAATAAGTACCCATCATCACACGACAGTTCAGTATTAGTAACATGGTTACTACTTATATTTTTTTGCACGTTGTTTTTTTTAAAGATTTTTTGCGTAAAGCTATTATTGCCCGTGTACGTTTTTTCATGTCATGGCTAGTTTGAATCCACTCCGGCATTTACCTTGTCTAAATTGGAAACCATGCAAACCAATTAAAGAGTGGCCGGACTGAATCTCGAACCCAGTCCTCTTGAATGCAAGGCAAAGGCTTTGCCACTAAGCCATCTTGCTCGGTACCCTAATCCCATATCTAACCAGGTTTCTGTTATAAACACTAAATCAATATTATTGGAGGCAGTATAAAGACTGAGCTTTTGTGTACAATCATTCTTACCTATCAAACGTGCATTAAATATTAACATTTTACCGCGTTGTTATCTGCGGGGGAAAGCGATGCCAACCGTAGGTCGGAAATACTGGGGCGGCAATTTAGTCTAGATTGTTTTGAAACAGTGGATAGTTTGGGATGAGGATGGGAAGTGGAGGTACCGGTAACAGAGGTGGAGGCGGGATGTGGAATCAAAGAGGCCAGATGGCGGGGAAAAGCGGTGGTGGAGGACAGAATTGAAAAAGAGCGATTCCGGAATAGTTGTTGAAGATGTTTCTGCTGCTGCCGGCAACGGAGGAGGAAAATGCCCGGGAGGAGTGGTCAGCTGGCTGACGCCGAGCTGCACTGAACTTATTAGTAAGTCCTTCAATAATGGGTTTCACTCTCAGGAAATTGGCGGCTTACGGGCGACAGGACCTGGCCGCCTGTATTGCACCACGGCAGCTAATGTGGACACTTTTATGGTGGACACTTTTATGGTGGACACCATAGACCGGGCACAACGCTGTGCATACGAGAAGTCACGATAAGACACGGCCGAATCCTTAAATTTAGCCGACATTTTACAGTTAACAACCTCGCAATCCGCGATCCATTCGCACCCACACCTCAACAATATCAACACTGGCGGGGCCGGGGCTCTTCAAGATATCGTTTCGTCAAGCATGACATGCAGCACGACGATCTGGTCCGTCGGCTATGTGGCATTATATAAGGCAATATGGCGACGTACGTTTGCTGTCATCTTGCATAACGTGGCGACGCCCTGCCCCGAGCGAGGTATGACAGCGCACGTTACCACCCACCGAACACCATCAAGCACGTTTGTCGCTAACCGGAAGATGTTGGAGTTACCGGCCAGGAGAACGGAATGTGTGACGGGTGGTGAGAGAGGGACGACTCTGGGTGGGCTGAGAGTCAACTACAATGCATGCCATTGATGTCTGCCTGCACAAAGATGCATGTCTATTTGTGTGCAGGTGACTACACACAGCAAATGGCATTTCGGTTTTTGTGGATAATACTGCTGCTGTTGTGCTAGTGTCAATCTACGCGGAAGAAGCGACAGCCGGCAGCAGCCCGTTGGTTTGGGTATCTAGAATTAAAAACACTTTTTAAGGAGGTTGTTTTAGTTCTAGACTATCCTCCGTCCCCTACGGGCCTGGAACTTAACCTGAGTTATATCTTCAATTCACCGAGGACCGGACATGCTAAGATATCTAGGGTTTCCGTAACAGTCCTTGTGGCAGCATGGCCGCTGACACTCAGCGGCAGATGGTTGATCATCTATTCTCAATGAGCATCGCTCAAAGAAAATTCGATCAACGACAGGGATCGAACCGGGGACCGGTAGATGACAACCATGACTAGCGCACTAGCAGTCCCCTAGACCACGTCTGGTTTGGGTGTCTAATGTTGAAGGTACCGCTGCTGCCGCGCATCACTGCAGCAACCCAACATGCAGCACAACGATCTTTGCTGTGCTGCCAACAAAAACAGCGAACCGATGTTTAGTGCGCTTGGAGTTGATGTTATTGTTGTTGTTGCTGCTGTTGCTGCTGCTGCTGCAGTTTCGAGAGCCTCTGTGGTCCCTCGTCGTGCAAAAGCCGGCGCGTCGTTGGTCTGGTCGTATTGTTGCACTCTCTTCAGGCCCTCAATGGCGGCTTTAACTACACGCACATTGTTTTTTCCGACGCGGACACATTAAGTTAATACCACAAACGGCCTGTTCTTTCACAAGCTCGAATATATTCGTTTCCTTTATTTCTTTTTCAATTCTGCTTTATCACAAAGAGAACACACACAAATTCATCACTGCTTGGGTCTGAGCGCCTGAACAAGCCACCGCAGTACACATATAGCTGGTGTCACAATGCAGACAGAAGGGGTAGACGGCGTTGAAAATGGTGGCCGCCGTCTTGTTGAGTGGGGCCCAGCCGGTGTGTCAAAGTTGAAACTCCAAGAGGTGCGCGGCGTCTCGGGTAAAACTGCCAATCTTGAATGGTACATTATTGTCAAAATTGATTGGTATGCCACAACAATACAATTTCATAAATATTTATACAATTATAAATAGTGAAATACTAACAAAATGTTAAGACGCGTCGACTTCGTCCGAATGTGACCACTCCTGGCAACCGCAAATAGCAGACGAAATGCATGGATAGCACGGTTTCCTAAAATTCGTCCGTATTTCTGCATTTGCAAGACCGACGACTAGCAACAAGGTCGCTCTGCCTTATCCTGCAAATCGACCGCCTTGCGTCGCGGATTATCGGAAACGCCGCACGTAAGGAAACAGGACTTGATTGAAGTTTGCAAATTTGCGTATAGTTATTTAGCAACCTACTCGCGCTTTTCGACGGCGATGCACAGACAGATAAATACACGGGTACACGAGGCGATGAGTTAGCGAAACAAGAATGCATTTAAAAAGGCAGGACTTGAGCGGCACACTTCTGTCACGCGGCAGCAGGCCTTCGACGGATGTTTGTTAGTTTCTGTATGTACATGTGCATAGAAACGTTCAGCAAGAGAACGCCGACGTGCTTAGAAGTCGGGTACAGCTATGCATCAGTAGTTTTCTTTCTAGAAATAGAGAGAAATAACAAACTAGATTAGCATCCGTAGCTATGCAGCTGGGTACAGTCGATTGCCAAGTGACCGCATAGAAAGCATAGGTTATGGCGTGTGGCAAAGTCGTGAGAAGAGTCGTTGCGAGATTCACGTTTACGCACGTAAAATAGTTTTAAGACTAAAAATAGAAATATAAACGGCAAGAATAGTAATAATAATAATAATCCGTTCACACCTCACAATTGTAACGTCTAAACAATGACAATAAATTAATTATAATTGTGATGATGATAATGATGATAATAATAATAATAATAATAATAATAATAATAATAATAATAATAATACTAATAATACTAATAATACTAATAATAATAATAATAATAATAATAATAATAATAATAATGAACGTGCCAATTTCTATATCACCATAACTTGGCATAGATATCGTAGGCTTGCATTACACGCGTTTCGCTCAATACAGACTAGAGAATTCTCGGACCTGTTTGGGACGATCCAACAAAAAACTTTAGACACATCGCATTCAGCCTGACTTATCTCTGCTTTACTGTGTTAAATGATCAAATCAAAAGATGTCTTGACAGCGTGCTCTGGTATATATGTATGTATATATATATATATATATATATATATATATGCTCCGTTCAATAGCAGCCAACTAGCCAAGACCAGCCAACTCCCACGAGATTACCCTTCTGTTGATGTTGCTGCTACGGTTGCAATTGAGAACTGAAAATCGTAAAGATTTTGTCAGTGACGCCTCTTCCCTTGGGTGGTTCTCTGACCCCCCATGTCTCTCTCTCTCTCTCTCGCTTTCTTCCCACGTCCTGGGCGGGCTTCGAGTCGCTTCCGTCGCCGAAGCAACTCTCCGTAAGGAAAGTTGTAGTAAGTAGGTGGGCTGATTGTCGTCGACTCGTTGGCTGGCTGTGTGTCGTTGCCGCTTTCGTGCTTCGCCATTGGAGAAATCTGTTTTGACTCGACACCGTAACTCGAGAAATCTGGTTTGTGGGCTCAAAACGGGGGACAGTGAGTGTAAATGTCAAGGAAACGTTGTGCACAGACAGACACACAGGGAGAGAGCATGGTAGAGAAAACAGGAGCGATATAGAAAGGGATATATATATATATATATATATATATATATAGAGAGAGAGAGAGAGAGAGAGAGAGAGGGGGAGAGAATGAACAAGAGAAAAACCTCAGCGACATCATGGTCGACGAGCCGCGGCGAGTCCTACTTCAGCTCGTAAGTAAGCAATCGGATACGGACGCTCAGCGTCGAAACGGCGACTGAACTGTTATCGGAGCAGAGCCGATATTGCAGGAAGCCGTTTTCACGTCCGATCGTCGACTGTTATTCGAATTCTGCACATTGACACTCGCAAACGCGAGTTTATCCGTGGACAGGGTAGCGGAGGATTCATCAGCGTGGCGCCCGAAAGCTACAGACAGCCAGAGGACCTAGGTTTGTGCGTGGGTGGGGGCGGGTAAAAGTAAGGCTCAAGATCGCGAATTGACCTAAATAAACGTTCGGGCTCATGGCAGGCGTGGAGAATGCTGGCCTACCTACGACTCCCTAAGGTCAAAAAGTCAACCAACGTCAACGCTAAGACAGTGGTGATCTCCAAGTTGCTGCTCTGTCGGTAGTCAGCTCCGTTCAGTCAGTGGTGCGGTGCGAGTAGTGAAGTTAATTTGAGGGTCTACTAATTTAGGGTGGTGTTGTTTTAAAAAGTTTTACCTGTCGCAGTTCGTCACGGGCCCCTATGCTGCCTGTCCTTACTTAGGCAACGCTGTGCGGCCCTGCCACTGCAAGTTAAGAACCTGGCTCTTTGTCGCCTGGCAAAGATTTTTCTCCCTACCGACTAATGAGTACCTTCGAGTAGACCAGCCAGCAAAGGTCAGGCTCGACCTTGCTGTGTTGAGAATCGACTCGTATGTCTTTTTTCACTATACGTATTGTTTAGCTGGCAAAAATGACATTTGGCTTAATGTAAGCAGCGGTCGAGTAATTGGACGAGCTAACGTAATGTAATGTTGTTTTTGGCGTTATTTCTAGAGTACATGACAGTGACTGTAGTGGCAACTAATAAAATTGTATTTGTTGTTACTGTGGCTGCTGTTATAGTTACTGTTGTCCGTTTTGCTGTTGTTTCTATCTATGTCGCTTGTGCAGTCGTTGTGACTACAACAGAAATTATAGGCGTTGTTGTTGTCGTTGTGTTGTTGTTGTTGTTGTTGTTGCTATTGTTGTAACAAAAAGGCTTGGGCAAACTCTGCTTAATCTAGATCCCTGCAGCGTTACGGGTGCCTGCGGGTTTTTGTGCATGTCTCCCACGATTGGAAGACCAAGCCCTTATCGTCGCACACATAAGTATTGCACAATAATTGATCTTTGCTTCTATTGTTGCAAGGCCAACAGCATTCATTGACCAGTCACTTCCTTGCGTCTCTGCTACTGTTTCGATTATGCATCTAACGCACCACCGATTTTTCCTCTGATTAAGTGTCGCCACTCGCAATAGCAAGAATATGTGCGCGACGAAGCGTTGCTGCCCGACCGTCAAACCCGACTAGTACGAATCATACAATTGCTATGCGAGAACAAAATGACACCAGTCAGCGTTGTATGTAGCCTGATGCTGATTGATTTGTTGGTACGAGAAATTAGATGGAGGATGACACGAGATTAGGCAGGATAGATTGATTATAAAGCCTGCAATCACATATCGTCTCTTTGCTGATGACAACACGCAAACAACAATCGGCCCCTTCTGCTTGCAGTGGGCGAATCATAAAAAACAAATTTCATCTATTCAGTAATGCATGCATTCACATATTATATATTATATATATATATATATATAGTTAGTTAGCTTTAACCAGACAGACACTCACGTAATCCCGAAGGCACTTGTGGACAGAGAGTAATGTTAGCGGCGCTTCCGCACGCGTCGTCGACCTGCGACGATAGCTGCACGGGGGCTGACACTATCATCGTCGACGACAACAACGACGACGCCCCCGACTCTGGGGCAGCGGGGGCGCCGGCGGCAAGAGCAGAAGATCCGGCATCGCCCGCTTGACCACTGGGCGCTGTTGCAGCGGCACCGTTCGTTACCGGTGCGGCGGTCGTGTTGGCGTTCGACGACACGTGACACTTGACAGCGTCAAAGATTCGACGTATTCGCGCGGCGTTCGCATTGCTGTTGACCGATGCGGCAAAGTTCTCGACGGAGGGCGCGTTCCGATCGAGGATCGCCTCGACGCGCAGCGCCGGCTCGCCGGGTTTCGACGTGGGCCCCGGCGGGCCACCCGAGCCGCCCGAGCTGGCGGGACTGCCCGCCGGGAACTTCTGATCGACGACGCCACTGCCTCCGCCCCCTACGTTACCGGCGCCGCCCAGCGCGTTGTTGTTGTTGTTGCTGCTGCTAGTAATACTTGCTTTGTTTGCAGCGGCGACCAAGGGCCGTTCGTGTTGTGAGTTAGCATATACGACGACGACGACGCCGAAGCTGATGAAGACAACAACGAGGCCGAGGCTTGCCGACAAAGCCGCAGACAGCGCAGATGAGGACGACGATGGACGACGACAAAGGCGACGATAAGTAGCTCGACGACGAAGGCTGAGCGGCGTATAGCGGGGACGAGGACGCTGTCGATACGACGCCGTTGACGCGTCGCTGCAGATATATGGCCCGCCGCTGAGAATGAATGAACAGCCACCTGGTATGAGCGTAACGAAAATGAGCGACAAACACAAATGCGATCAGCAGAATCGACGGCAGCAGGCGCAGCGCGCGCTTGAACGTGCAGCACACGATCGGGTGCACGGACGGAACCCGAATGCGATGCATCCGGGGCCCTGCAAGCATGCCACCTCCCCCCCGTATCCTCGTCTTCTTCGTCTTCGTGTCGTGGTGGTCTTCGTCCTTTAGTTTGTGATTTGCTTTGTCGTTTCTGTTCTTTCCTCTCTTCTTTATTTCTGTGCTTTTTGCCTTCTTCTCTTTCTGTTCCCTCTCTTTGTTCTTTCTTTGTTCCTTAGAACGTTAGCTTAGGGACTACGATTCGTTTAGAACGACCAGCTTCTCCAGCGGCTCATGGGATCGACGACCATTTTTCGTAGCTGGTACTGTTGTTGTCGTTATTGTCGTCGTTTGTTTTGTTTTGCTGTTGCTGTGGCTGGCTCATCGCTGAGCAGGTCATGGCCAAGTTGCTATTCATAGCAGCCTCTTTTGCCTACTCCCAACCTGATCTTTCCCACCACCTGGCCTTCCGGTGTTCGTCAAGCCCGGAGTTTCATCACCTAGCACCACCACCACTCAACAGGGTTTCGTCATCATCTGCATCTAGGTGAGCGACGACATTTGTCGTCGTCGGGAGACACGACGACAACGACACGGCGACAACAACAACACACAGCAGGAGCAGCTCCTCGCCGCTGCTGCCGTGCATTTGCCGCACAGCCAGCGTCTACAGTGGGCGTTCCACAGCGCGTACAACCAACGACGACAGTTCATAGAGATACACGTGCACACGTACACTCACGCACAAACACTTTTACGTATCCATCCACCCACCCAGCCATGCAAGGCACACACACTGGCCTACAGCGCGTAGTATCCGGGCGATTGCCACAGCTCGCCAACAGTCAAAGCCGAACGAGCGAGCGAGCGAGCAAGCGAGCAAACTGAACCCCCGCACCAAGCACTTCACATTGACACACGCGTACGCTCGCTGCTGGCTTGCTTCAGTGGTCGGTCGGTAGGTCACTGAGTCAGTCAGTCAATCAATCAATCAATCAGTTAGTCGG
>QVRM01004464.1:0-18061 GCA_003439945.1 Dermanyssus gallinae
GACCTAACGGGAAGTTCACTGAGTATTAAGTATAGTTGCTGCCTTGTCTCCGTCGAGCCTTTAAATGAGCCTAAACATCGTTATTTCGCTCAATTCATTCGCCAAGATATGCATCTTGCTAGTGGCTGTATAATTTTTTCGCGGTGTAGCTGTGTCAAATGTAAAAATTTCGTGTTTAAAGTAACCCGAGACCCCACATGTCGATAAAATGTTCTGCTGTTACTCTATGAGCCTGTACCACAGTAGTCATTACATGATAAGATATAATAAATATGTGTATTGTGGCAAACATGGGTGGCTATATATATATATATATTTATACATATAAGTGTAGCAAAATATACATTTGTGATGTGCGAACGTGTGCACAGCCCGCTGGGACATAACTCAAGGCACTAGGTCCAGGCTTGGGTTGGTCCACCGAGCCAGGGTACCTATCACCGAAGCGGCATTCCCCCTCTGAACATCTAATGACAGACGTTGCAGTAAATACCCGCCCGCCCTCTTGTCTCCTGTAGCGAGCGCCAATCTTTTCCCAACATCCTTGAGCAGTTTCGTCGTGAGCGACCCAGGCCCGCCCAATGTCTCGAATGCAAGCGGTGAGAACAAGTGTGGTTAACCGATGCTTGAATATTTTCTGCACTTGGCTGCTTTCGCTAGGGCTACCGCGTGTCCAGGGCAGGCTGCGCCCGTACCGACCATTGAGGGGGCTAAAGAGTCGGTTACGGTCGCGTCCCACACCAGCATTTGGCCCCGGTCGAAGGGGGTCAGGGTCATTCCATCAGGTCTCCTTCCATCGTCTCTGACTAAGCCAGACGGCTCCAAAATGCATGGGTAGCCTGCAGATCGAAGCCCTCTGCTAAATGTCTCGTTCAACGCCGAGTGGCGTGCGATTCTGTCTGAACTCTGGAGACAGGAAAGTCCATGGTGACCTAGGGAGTCGACCTCGTCACCGCATCTGCACCGGTGTGGGGAGACTAACTCTGCTCCCAGCCTCAACCCGACTAGTATTCGTGTAGACTCGTCGTCCAGGAGGGTACCCAGCTGAGGGCTCGGGAGGGCGTGCAACCATGCACCTGAACCCAGTAAAGAAACCGCCTGTAACCTCGCTTTGTTAGTGAACGTGGTTGCTCGGTCCCATAAGCCATTCCATCGACCGTCGTTTGCCAGTTCTGACCATGCGCGCTGAAGAGAAGGGGTCTTCGGTAGAGACCCGCAAAATGCAATGGCGGCATCTTGAGTCCGTTCAAGTGTAACCCGGAAGTTTGCAACCGCCTGGGGCTCCAAAATAGTTTCAACGCCACTAGTCGCCGAATGCAAGGATGCGATGTATGCTGCGACTGAAAGTGAAACTGCTTCCGGCAGGCCCAGACCACCTCTGGCTACCGGTAAGAAGGCCTGGACTAAGGGGTCGTTTTGCAACCGCAGGTTAATTATAGATTCCAACGCAAGACCCAGCTTTAAGTTAATTTCTTCTAACTGGGACGAGAAGGCTGAGCAGTTGATTCCCCTGAACAGGTAGTTTAGCCTCGACGCGGACAAGCATGAGCGTAGGAGGTATAACCCTCGGTGGGCACCCAGCTGGGGAAGGCGATTAAAACCAACCTCGAGTTTTTCTCTTCCCTGCTCAATTTTCGGTCCAAGGTGGCGAGTGAGCAGGGGTACCCCAAGAAGATCCAGGTCGTCGCCTGTTACGCGGCAGCCCGGGAGTAAATTCCGTATAGCAGATATCTCGGCCGTACCTGAACGGATGATGTGAACCTCACACTTAGTTGGGTTCAACTTTAACCCACTGCATGTTGCAAAACTTAATATCTTCTTTAAGTCCTCACAGACAGTAGCAACGTTTCCTCCGATGACTCCGTCGTCTAAATACCAAAGGTTAAGAGGACTCTCTAGTGAGTTGATTAGGTCTTTAACGGCAAGACAGAAAAGAGGGGGGGCGAGGGGATCTTCCTGCTGAACCCCTACAGCCGAACTAAGCAGTGCCGAGGGTAAGACCAAGTGCGACGGATTACCGTAAACCGATTTTACTTGGTGATAAATGGCAGGGGCCTCATCTCCAACCACTCTTAACAAGTGGTCCCTCCTGACGGTGTTTGAACGCGTTCTTAAAATCAAGTTTAACTAACACGGATGGATCAAGCCGAGAATCTATAAAAGCCCTAGTAGCATAAATCATTATTTCAGCACCCCCCTTGATGGAGAAACCCAACTTGTGGGGCCCAACCGCTAGGTTAATAGTATCCACAGAGTCCCTCACTGCCAATTTTGCCGCGACCCTGCGTAGTAACGAAGAGCAAGCGATAAGTCTGAACGAGCCGTCTTTCTTCTTCAATGCGAACAGCCTTGCTCCGAAGATGAGGGGGCACCACCTTGGATGCGGAACTCCCCATCGCAGTAGGTCGATTACCTTTGCCAGGGTCTTACTAAGTTCATCGGATGAACAGCCGAGAGTCGGTGAAAGAAGGTCCTGTAGGAGCCGAGGTCCTATAAAATCCAGGCCGGCGCTCGAGCTCTTTGAAAATGATCCAACCGCATAGCGAACATCCTCGACCGACGTAGATGATAGTAAGATTTGTGAGGGAGGAGCAGACGGCCAGCACAAGTCTGGCTGCGCGGGGGGGGGTGTTTTTCCCGTAACGACGCCGTAGCGGCTGGTTCATCGACCATAACGTCGTCAGACAGAAGAAGGCGGGCTGCTCCCGACACATCCCCGTCCGATAACTTGGCCGACACAGCCCGCGTGATCGACTGATTTCGCATTACCACCCGAATCACCCGCGGTAAGTAGGGGAGCCAGGTCTGTAAGCCGAACACCACGTCGGAACTCCACCAAGTTCTTTCTGATGACCACTGCCAGAGAACGTGTATCCCTGCGCCCTATCGGTAACCTCAGCACAACTGGGGCGAAGGAGAAAAGCCCAAGCCCGGCGGCGTCGTCGTTGTCCGAAGCAACCTTTAAGCACACCTCTGACAAGGCGTCAGCCACCGACTTCCTTACCACTTTAAGCAGGATACGAACCAGCTTCCCAGTTTTAATGAAGGCCTGAATTTACTTCGTGAGGTCTAGGGAGGACTCGTTCATGGCCCCGTTAGGGACGGGTATGGCGCTCCCGCCCCCATGTTTGACCGTAACATGTCTACGGAGGTCTCGTCTGGCAAAGGTCTGGCCGCATTGGTGACAGTTAACCTTGTTGGGCCCCAAGGGGTCTGGCGGAATCGCAGGGTTCTGTCCAGATGTAAGGCTTGGACCGGCACCTTCTGAAGGATCCGACGAACTGACCTGTGTGGGTTCTGTCACCGTCCTGCAATCGTTGTGATCACCTGTCATTATGATTGTCTGAGGTCGCTAGCAACCGACAGTAGCGCCAATAAAGGCTGCAATGCGTTCGTTATTGACTTAACCATTTTCGACAGCTCAGACTTTATAGATATTAAGTCCCGAACTAATCCGGACGACCCGTGAGCCACTGGCTTGCGAGGTCCCCGGAGGCGAGTGCACGTAACCTTCGTGGCTTGGCTCGAGGACGCTGTTTGGGAGCCGCTCTAGGCCAGGGTAGAAGGAGCTGCGGAGTGGTGTTTCCACCAACCGCGATGCCGCGCACCACCGAGGCATATGTTGCCCCCTCCGGGGAGAAAGAAGCTAATTCCGCGCTACTTGAGCCCTGTGAAGAGGGTGTAGGCGCTGCCAAGGCTTCGTTGATAGATGCATCCGGGTGAGTAGCCCGGACCTGGTGGAGGGTTCTGGCCTCCATTAGAACCCTATTCCTTTCTCTCAGGTAGAATAATCGCGGGCAGCTGGGTGACTTTGCGTCGTGAGGTCCCCCGCAGTTGACACACTTGGACGAGTTCGGACAATCGGCGGCTAGGTGTCCTCCTTTGCCACAGTGCGACAAGCCTTGGGAAGTGAGCAGCTCGCCGCAATGTGGCCAACCCTGGAGCAGTTAAAGCAGACTCGGGGCTGATCGGGTTCCAGAACTACCGCGTGCGAACGATAGTCCAGGAACACTGACGCCGGTGATTGACGGTCGAAGATCAGGATCACTTTTGGCAGAGGCTTCTTTTGATTGCGGGAAGAGACGAACAGTCTTCGGGCAGCTGTGACGCCAAAGTTTGATAGCTCCGCTTGTTATTTCTTCCTCTGTTAGCGCGGTGCGACACCTTGAATCCTGGCCTTAAACGAGGCCAAGCCCGGGCAAGAGGCGGTCACCGGGATGTCATTAACGCATGTTAGGCTGGAAAGCTTCTGAGCCACATCGATAGAGGAAACGTTGACGAAGATGCTGCTCTTATCGCCTGAGATTCGCCCCTCCGGCACCAGGCTGTGGATTGCCTTGAATAACCGTAGCATTGAACCTTCTTTGAACAGCCAAACTCCCGTCAGGGTTCTTCTTGTGTCTCAGGCGAACCCTGAAAGCTCCGAATGCTCCTGAGTTGACTTCGCTTTTCAGCCGATCTAACTGTTTTTGCTCCTGCAGCACGGTCTTCTTTACCCTCGCGCTAGTAACAACGGTAAAACCATCGTCACCCGAGGGTTCATCAGCCACCGAGTCAGCATCAACCGCCCTGCCTTCTTCGCTTAACGCCTGCGGATTTGTTACTCATGGCGCTAGCGGGCCTCGAAATATCGCCGACGGCTGCAGGTGCAATATATATATATATATATATATATATATATATATATATATATATATATATATATATATGTATATATATATATATATATATATATTCAATTCAATTTTTTTCAATTTCAAACGTGGTTTATTTACGGAACTGCATTTCACAACGCTTAAGTTCTCGGCAAATAAAAATAAGAAAAAATTAAAAAAAAAACATGATTCAAACAACGAAGTAGAAAATCACTCTCGACAAAGTCCAAGGAGTGCTTTTTATAAGCACTTTACACAATCGCCGTGGTTATTGAGTATCACAAGAACACCAAAACAGCAGCTGGTATGTTTGATTGAACACGAACAACATGTAAGGCTACACACTTTTAAATATTCGCACAAACGAAGTACACTTCACTAGTACAGCATCTACAGGATTCACAACTATGGGTAAAAACAACGTATAAACACAACTATCTAAGCCGAGTGTGTGCCCCTATATACAAAGCACTACCATCCCAATTCCAAATTTACCTAGATTACAAGCCAGATTCTGACTGTGAAATTAAAAGCCACCGTTTCAGTTCACGAACGAAGAAATGTTTCCTTGTTAGGCATCTAATGTGTTTGGGAATGCACGTCCAGGTTTTCGGAAGACGGCATGCAAGTGCGTGCTGACTGGACTTCAGGGACACAGAGGGCACTGCAAAAGTTGTTGCACGCCTAGTTGATGTTCGGCTGAGGGTAGGGATCAGTGGAAATGCGACTTCCGAGGGCACAATACCTTGCGAAATGTTGTATGCTAACATTGAAACCCTTAGCGTGTAAATGCTTTCCACAGTAAGTAAATTAAAACGATTAAACAAGTCACGGACCGAATCCCTTCGCTTCCTTGAAAAAATTGCTCTAAGTGCATCATTCTGTATCACTTTGGCTCTCCGGAGAATTCCATCGTAGCCACCACCCCAGAGAAGAATACCATAGCATAGCACTGGTAAGAATACGGCTTTGTATACCATAAGTAGACCCTCTATGGGGACCCCAATCATTTTCATTCTACACAGCGCAGCTATTACTGCGTAGCACTTAGGTGCAATATAATCCAGATGAGGATGCCACCTCATGTTTTCCTGGAGAACGAGCCCCAGGCACTTAGCGGTATGCGATAGCTCAATATTTCGTGTCTTGAGTATTAAGTTGTCAGGTAATGCCAGTTGCCTTGGCGATGAACGAAAAATTATGTAATTCGTTTTACTAGCATTGACAACTAGTCCAAAGCTGTTAAAAATGCGAATTATGTCATCAACCTTTAAAAGCGACTGGTGCAAGTCCGTATTAAAATTTCGATGATTCACTCCGAACAGTAGCGTAGTGTCATCAGCAAAAGCAATAGTTGAGCCAAGGTTTTGCCGCTGGATGCTTAATAGAATGAAGTTCAGAAGAATAAGAAACATAAAAGGTCCAAGAACCGAGCCTTGAGGGGTGCCCATGTCAACCTGCTGCCAGGATGACTCCATTTGACCAGCTCGTACCACCTGTCTCCGTCCTGATAGATAGGATCTAACCCAGGCAACAGCCTGCGCGGAGCAACCCAGCTGAGCGAGCATTTGGAACAGAAGGGAATGATCAAGGCAGTTAAAAGCAGCCGACACGTCGAGAAAAACTGCGAGACAAAACTTATTTGCCTCAATCGAATTTGACACCCGCTGCCATAAGTGGGCCAGCGCGAGGTCAGTCGACCTACCCCTGCGAAAACCGAACTGGTTAGGCGAAAGGAATTTGATCGACTCTAAATATCGATCTAATCTAACCAACACCAGTTTCTCGATGACCTTTGAGATATAATCAACGACCGAGATCGGTCTATAATTGGCTGCGCGGTTTCGTTCACCCTTTTTTTTAAATAAAGGAAACACCGCCGTATCCTTCAACCGTGATGGGAAGCTCCCAGATTCAAATGAACGATTTATAATGGCAGCTAGAGGTCCTGCAATTGATGGAGCTGCCAACTTTAACAGTTTTGCAGGCACTCCCATGACGCCTCGACTCCAGCTTGCTTTAAGACTAAGAAGGACACCAAGGACCTCAGGAACAGAAACAGCAGAAAATGAAAACACTCTGCCATTTTTTTCCCATACCTCGTCTAGCAAAGTTTCTATATCTCTGCTCTTTTCGAGGTGAGCGACCGTAGTATTTCCTAACGTGGCAAAGTGACGGTTTAGCTCGTCTGCAATTTCAACTGGGTTTTCTAGTGTTTTATTCTCGCCAACTAATAACGTGGACGGTAAATCCACTGATTCATGTCGCCTACCACAGATTCCGTTGATGAATCTCCAGAGTTGAGCGGAGTCATCGCGCAAGGAAGCAAAGCGATTGCGGTAGAATGCTGTCCTCGCGGCTCGAATTGCATTGAGGTAGCGGCGACGACTGTTTAAATAGGAAATCTTAGAATCTATCGAATTTATCTTACGATGTCTGCGGTACAATTTATTAACTCTGCGACGCAGTCGTCGTAAACCTGGAGAGAAAGAAAATTGATTCCCCTTGCGGGAACTATCAGAAGCAAGGGGATCCACTAAATCAAATGACTTTTCGTACATAAGAAGCAGGATTTTACAGAACACATCGAAAGCCGAATTTACGTCTATTGCATCATAAACTGCTAACCACGAGACATCTTGTAAGCGATATAGAAACAAATCAATTTTAGCTCTATTGTGACTTCTACGTGGGTTTGGGACCAATTCGGCCAACGGTTTAGCAGCGGCGGAGTTGGCAGAAAGAGATAAGAGAACCGGGTAATGATCAGAAAAAATAAGAGTTTCGAGAACCACAGGCTGGACAGTAGCAAATCTTGAGCAATTAGAAACAGCAATGTGGTCAATACACGTACGAGACGCGGGTCTGGTTGTGCGATCCACTACAAGTGAGAAGTCTCTTGCGGAAAAGAATGAAGTATAGTCACTGGGCTGCGGGCTTGAGAGAAGGTTGACATTCGCATCGCCCATAACAATGACAGGAGTAGAGGTACATTTTGGCAACATATCGTCTAGAGCATTCAATAGGGTGTCTTTACAAGACACATGGTTGGAATAAAAGCCTACAATAAAACATTCAAGATCGTCCCGTTTTTTCAAATGCAAACGTACCACCTGTACATTGCCATCAGAACTACAAACAGAGCGCGATGATAAAATACTACAGGTGGAACGCACATAGATGCCGACACCGCCGCCCAATCTCCCCAGGTCTCTGCCCGACGCAACCAATTCGAAACCGCTTATTGAGTGAGACGCCTGATCGCATTGCTTTAGCCACGTTTCACTAACCACTGCCGCATCAAATAGGGCTCCCTCATCGTTTAAAAAGTTATCTAATAACTCCAGCTGACCGGATTTCTTTAACCCTCCAGTCCCCGCGTTAAAATGGATAAAAGCTAAGCTACTCGGCTCAAGTCTGACGTCATTCGAGACTTGGCATGACTTCACATTACGTGTGCAGTTTTGATTTATATAATTTACACAATGCATTGATAAAAATAGGTAGTTGTGAGAACATCAAGATAGTAAAAACCCAAAAATAAGAAATCCTAGGTTAACATCGAAAGAGTTGACAACAACGGGGTGAGAACCACAATTAGTTTTTTAAGGCGTATTGCAGCCTTCGGGGATACAATACTCAAAACCTTCGTGATGTGCTTCAGGGATGAGATTATGTTGGAGTCACGTCCCTTTTGTTTAGGAGTGGCAGTGATGCGCGATGACTTCAATGGACGGGGCTTGCGAAGAGTAGTCGTAGCCAGTTTTTCAGCGGTACGGATCTGCTTCTTAGGGAGAGATGTTGATCCTGGTAGATTTACACGGACGTCGGGACCAGCTGAGGTTTTCACGACAAGTGATCTCACCACAGCAGCATAGGTAGGTGGAGATGATGCGGCTGATTCCGACGAGGAAGTTGAAGCGGATGAGGTGTCGGGTGTAACAACCTGCTGCGACGAGTCGACTACCTTGATTTGAGTTGCTTCAGGATGCTCTGCTCCAACCTGTTGCAATAAGCGACATTCCATCAGGGCTTTGCGTTTCTCTATCTCGCACAGTCGGATAGGGCAGGTCAGCGAGGACGATGCGTGGGGACCTTTGCAGTTTACGCATTTTGCCTGTTGTTTACAGTTTAGCGCGAGGTGACCAGCTTGACCACATCTCTTACATGTTACTTCATTACGACAATATTTTGCAGTGTGGCCTAGTCTCAAACACTTATAGCAGGAGACAGGGGTTCCCGCGTACATCGTGACTTTATGTGACCTAAAAGCGAGAAACACTTCACTCGGTGGAACCTTATTAAATTGAAGCATGACCCTGTCAGTAGGGATCGATGTCGTGGTAGATCCTGTTCTCTTAATAATATTCTCTCGTTTCGCCGAGACGACACCCGCCTCCTTAAGCGCAGATAGAATATCTTCATCAATAAAACCTTTATCAACTCCGTTTATTCTGGCACGGTATCCATCGAGATCTTTGCATTTAGCCACAACCGGAATGTCGAGGAGAGTCGATAACTGTACCGCGGCGTTAGCTTCGTCAATGTTATTAAACCAGGCGTAAATGATGCCAGCATTTGACTCCAATGTAGCGAGTGGGTAGAGTCTGTGCAACTCACTGCACAATAAGAGTAGCCTGTCATTGAACGGCTCACTTGTAGAAGCAGTCGTCCCATTAATTGTTTTATCGCTTCTTCGCGCAATAACTACACGAAATAGGCCCTTTGGCTGATTGAGCGATTTAGATCGGATAGCACCGATTTGTTCTTTTAGCTTTTGAAGACGCTTGGTAGTATTTTTGGAGACTACCACCTTCCAATCATCGTTCACTAAATTTGCATCATTGATCTGTTCGCCGCAGTCAGTTCCAACGTTGCAGTCCGTAGAAACGTCAACTTCTGGAGACGGCACATCCTCAGAAACTTCATCCACGACTAACGGTACAGACTCCGTTTGATTTCCACCAGCTGGCGCCGCTTTCGGTGCCGTCACCTTGTTACGAGCCAGAGCAGCTAACTTCGCTTTTCTATCTTTCAATTCGGCCGTTGTCTTGAGTGTACAACTCAAGCCGGCCCTTTCCCTCTTCTCGGCACTATCTTCCCGTTAACCATTGTTACTGTGGAAGACAGTGATTCCTTGCAGACAACCGAAATTTTCGGCCACTATATGCCGCAATTGACTCTAAACGATTGTATGCAAGTAGCTGACTAATGATGACTAGATACGACAGTTCGCGCAGAGCAACTGTTCAATAGTTGAGCAAAGCGGCCGCAAACCGGCCGGCCAACACAACGTTCGGCACACAGTCAAAGTCAACTTCCAAAAAACGTGAAAAAAGAGGCGTACACAGTGCACCGGGCCTCAACATCGGGCCTGATGGAGGCAGGCACAACTGAGGACTCGTCCCATACTCAACACGGCACAAAGCAAGACACTGGTAACACAAAAAACACCAAACTCAGACGTAGTTCACCGCATCCGATGCGCTCCCGACGGAAGCCAGTAGCAGACATATATATATATATATATATGTATATATATATATATATAATCATTTCTATCATCAGGCTATATATATAGAGAGAGAGAGTGTGCCAAGCGCTTTGTTTGTCTATGCAGGGCCCGTTTGATCACGCGTTTGATATGCGGTATCCCTGTGAGGCGTATGTCAAGAATAACTCCTAAGCACATGGCCTCCGTTTTATATACGTAACCTAAGCCTTTTGGGCTGACCCTCAGCCAATATATTTCGTCCACGAAACTGTTTTTTACATTGCTTCATAGACGGACCCCCCATAAATGTGCAACGGGGGGGCTCGAACCCGCGCACCTATGTGTCTCCTACGGTTGCGAGGCTCAGACTTAAGCTACCACGCCACCGGGCTCGACTTGTGTACGTAACCTACTGCTGTAGGGTGGATCCAGCGCGTTTTCGTTTCCGGCCCGTAAGGTACAAGGCCTTCGATATACGTTGGGCAAGCTGGCCCTAGATTGTTGGCTATCCATGGCTCTACCACTCAGGAGCGTGGTTCGCCGTTTTCTGTGGCGACGCCTCTCTAAGGGCCGTGACGATAATTGTTAGATCACAAGTGTACGCGATAATCTTCTCTCCCGGAGTCGGTCTCTTCCTTGCACTTTTGAGTTCCTGCAGCGTAACCAGAGGGGTCGTTACCGGAGTCGCCCAGATTGTCGCGAGAAAAAAATTGCAGTTTTCTGCACGACCACTTCTGGAGGGGCTCCATTACCATTTTGTTCGTCCGCCGCATCTGCCAGTGTCGCCGGGGTGTTGGCTCCCAGAGTGGCCATCGTCAGATCAATGTGAGACCTTTAGAGGCCTCGTGCAAAAGTAACCGCTTTCCCGGGATTTGCAACCGTCAAGTTCCCTTGGGCCCCCAGCTTACCATTCGTGTCCGCGTTCCGTAACATTCCGCTGCCCCATGAGATATAAGCCGCATTAAAGTCTTCTGTAGCGGCCAATTTTTTCCAGCGTTACTCCGAATACTGACGACAAGTCGTGCCAGAGGATTCCTAAAATTCCCTATATCCAGGTTTAGCAATATGTAACAGCTGTAAACGATTGCCGTAACCTGTACAAATATCTAGGAGAAACCTTAACTGCTACTGGCGTTCGGCGGATCCCCCTCTACCAGACCGCGGCATCCATTGTCTCATCTGTGATATAGTCATCTATCCGGTTGGTCATGGCAGCAATAGGTTCTCTCAGCAGGCAGATCCTTCCCTTTGCTGCACCGCTTTCTAGAGGACATCATAAGCAGAGTGACACCTATTTAAGTTTATATCCATTAAACTGGCCATTGTGGTTCCTAATTTGTCCCCTCTACCGTTCAGTCTTCTTACCCGGATTGATAATTGCATGTCCGTTTTATGGAGATTCGCAACTGGGATTGCCATATTCGACAGTTTCTTATTCGACGTAGCCACATGTGCTCCCTGAGACTTGCTGTTTAAGGCGGGGGCGTTCGGGGTTTCCCCCCATGAACAAAGTTTTGGTCGGCCAGAGCACTAGCCTTTTGCAAATTGCCGCCAGGATCTTATACATAAGAGATCTGCGCCAGTTGGTCGTGACGTAAAGCAAAGGTAGCCGTGTTCTCTGTGCTGCAAGGACCTCTTAACCATTTTTGTGAGAACCTCTAGGGTCGCGTCGTTTACCTTGGCCCTGCTCATTCAATCTCATCATGAGGAATCGATGATTCGGTGGATCGGTTTTAGGTACACTAACAGTCTCCGAGGCGTCACTGCAACGAAGCACCGTTGCCATTCCTGCCGTAAATTGATTACCATTCGATTCAACCTTTGAGACCAGAGAAGAAAACTGGGTAGCCAGAGTCGATACCGTTGCCTCGTCTGCCTTATATCCTTTATTAAGTATCAGTGATCCCCCTGTACGCTGTGATGTGTGTATTCATCGAAGATATACCCTGCAGCCCCTTCGCTGACCAAGTGCTGTTGACAAGGGTCATGACCTCCTCGTAAGTGCGGGCTCTCTGCGCTCCACCGTGTATCACCCCCAGCCGTAATCCATGCTCCTCCTGTACTACTTCTTGACGCAGGTAACAGCTTTGGCAAGACACCGGCTTCTCGTTCAATCGCTACTTAAGACCTTTTCTGAGTTGATTCCTTTCCGCCATGAGGGCATTGTTTTCCTTCCGCAGAACTGCTAACTCGTCTTCCATTTCTATGCCAAGTCCTTCAAATCTTGTGTTCTGTGAGCCTCTTTTATTTCTAGCCCTACTATAAAATTACCTGGTAATGATGCGCAGTGCAGAACAGATGATCTAGGAAACGTAGGTTCAGTGCCGAAATTCTGCTATGGAATTCTAGACTTAAAAGGGTGGGGAGATGTGTGCCGGGTCCCACACTAGTCAGTGAGTGCATCAGGCATCGTTGAGCTCTTCTAAAAAGAAAAGTTCGGCTTTCGGCCAAGGCGCGGCTGTATCGCCGTTCAGTCTCAGCGGAGCAAGACCGTCCCCTCTTACGGCCTTTGTCGCTCACGGACCTTAAGGTAAGTTTAAGAGACGTAGCCGTATTGCCACCATTACTGTATCACTCTCATCGCTGCAAAATAACATTTTTCCTCAGAAACCAAAACCACACTATCCTAAAGGTATTTTGTAATGGACGTCGACTGGGGGACGATAAAACTCGGGACACCGATGATGTGACTCCCTTTATATGTACGGGTATATGCAGCTCTATATGTCGTATCGCGTATATGTATCCTTGTATATTCATATTGTTTATGACCGCGCGTTCAGCGCGTGCAAGCTTGAGAGAAAGTTCGGGGCTGCAAAGCAGAAGTCGTGAATGTGTAAAGAGGTGGTGAGGAAACGCTAAAACCGCACCCCTTGACCCAAGAAGGCGATAAACAATCAAAGAAAAAGAGCAAACGAGTGAAATATAAACAAATGTATGCAGGGACGGGCTGTATAAGCAGATACTACAGGGAAACGGGAACGCGATCCAACGTAATATCAACAGAAGTGCAACCACCTCGTCATACACGATGTCTCGCAGCGCGACGTCGCCGCCCGCCAACCAAAGAAGGACGTCGATCGGTCCGTCGAAGCTTTCCTTCGGCTGGTGGTGAGGATTTTTCGTCCTATGTATGTGCATGTGTTCTTTAGTCGCTTTTTGGTGTGACTTTTTTCAATGCGGCATGGAAAGTCCACTGCCGCGACCGTAAGCAACAACACGCAGCCGTAGTAGTAGTAGTAGTAGTAGTAGCCGCCACCGCAGAGCAAAAAGACGACGACAATAAAAAAGGAAAACAAAAAGAGAAAAGAGGAAAAATAAGCAGGCCGTCGCCCCTCAATGCGTTCGGCACCCCTAAAGACAGCAGCGCCGGGGCGCAGGCCAAGCTTGGCCTGGCTCTGGCCGCCGCAAACCAAAGGGCCCACCGACCGTGGACAACCAGCTAGCCTTGCTCTACCGCCAACGTCATTGCGATGCCCATGATTTTCGTCGACCGTCACCTCCTCCCCCGCCCCCCCCCACGCCCCCGGACGGTTCCGACGACCGTCGTCTAGTTTATAACCCCAAGGCCAATCCCCGCAGGTCCACTAACGAACTGGTCGCAAGAATGCTTCCAACGGCAGCAGCAGCATCAACAAGAACTACTGCTTTTGCTACTACTAATACTGATGCTGCTGCTACTACAGCTACGTTCCGCTTCGTAACACCTCGTGCAAACATTGCTTGCGTGTCGTCGTCGTCGTCCGGTCGTCCGGCCGTGTCGACGACCATGCACCGGCAGAGATCGGAAATCCCGCTAGTTGCCAGTTGCTGTGTATCGTGGTCTCGGCAGCAGCAGCAGCAGCAGAGCTAACACTAACCGTAGTAGGTGTAGTATTAGTTAGTAGTAACCATCGTCGAGGTCAAAGTCAGTAGTAGCAACAGTAATGATAAGACTTCCGGAGTTTGTAGCTCCTACTCCGTGTGTTCGTGGCGGGAGCGGTTCTGCCAGAGGCGGGAGTGCTTGCCTGCAGCTAATATTTGGGCATTTATTGGAAGCGTTCGTTCGAGGCAGCGGCTTGTTTTCCCCTCCTCTCCCAAGGCGCCTGCCGAGGCCGCTGTTTCGACGAACTCGACGAGCGATGTAATTGCAATAGGGATTGCGTCGTGGTCAGCCTGTGAACCATGACGACACGTCGTACATGTATCCCTTTCTCTCTCTCTATCTCTCTCTCTCTCTCTCTTGATTTCTCTCCCCACTCGTTCGCTCTCGCTTTCTTCCTTGGTTCTATGTTGCACATGTTGAGGATGACGCACCCACATTGAATGCACATACAGGTACCTGTACAAGCGCATAAAGAGGCTGAGAGACACGCGCGCGGTAAAATCGCGCCTTTACGTACGATACGCGTGAACTTCGCACCTGGTGTCCTTTGGCGTTTAGCGTTCAGCGAGTCGACAAGCTATAAACCGCCGTTTTAGTTTTCGCTAGTAGTACGCAGTAGTATCATATGACGCTTACGATTGGGAAAATGCAAAATGTGTTTTGTAGCGTAGTTCGCGGGTCTGAATCGATTTCACACATTATGATTAAGCAGCCAGCTCGATAGGCCACTGAAGTAATAACATGGTACGCGGAATAAATGCGCGTACCGAGACTCTGACATTCGATACTGCCAATATCTACTCAGCTTATTACCCGTGGCCTAACTCGTTGACTGATTAGGTTAACCGTATAAAAGCGATAGCAAGGTTAAAACACAAACAGCTTTCTTGCAACCCCTGTTAACATTGCAAATCGTTGAACGTTATCATATACTTCTGTGCAATAAAATACAGTCCTTCTCGGCACAAATCACAAAGGACACGTTTTTAACATTCGATACAGCGGGTGTAAACATTAATTCGTTGATTTAATATTTATTGCTTATTTTTAATCCTTATTTTCTGACAATTAAGACGAAGAAACGTTATCAGTTGGCTTCGTGTCTGCCCATGGCGCCTATAATAAAAGTCGCGTTTTCTCTACAATCAGCCACTGAAATCATCATCCTCAGAAACAACGCCGTCGGACGCGAAGTCTAAGTTAACGGACGCGAAGCCCAGCCTCTGCAGATACTGAAGCCACAAAGAGCAGCGTAAAATACAGACGTGTCTATACTAAAATCCGTCTACAGATACCATGCTGGCTTTAATGTGTGCAGGTACAATACGAGAAGCCGGAAGCTTCGATCTGAGCTGGAATAACCTTTGCCTGCCTGACCACACATCATTGTAGGGTGCAAGTACTCCGTACTGTATAGAAGATCAGCAAGTGATAGTCTTATGTTTACGAAAATGTCCAATATCTACTGCCTGGTGAAAGTCTGGCTATATATATATCCCCTAAACCCTACTTGCTTTGTACTAAAAGATAGATTAACATAGGCATAATAAGCCCAAAATATATAGCAAATGGTTTAATTTGGGGTTGTCATGCCACGACATAACCAGACGATACCGTTAACAAAGGAGCTAATAAATGACAACTTGGTTGACGATATGGATAGACGTCCTTAGAGAGATCGCTAAAATCTAACCTGAAAACCGTTTAAGTCGCCCTCACAATATTTTGAATGCATAAACGTTTTTTTATAGCGACTGAGAGTGTTAACGCTTTCGGCACGCGCATAGTGTTCATATCGTGACCAGATTATTAGCTTAGTTTTTTTTGTATGCGTATGTCCGTCAATATTTGTTCAAGGCGGTTTAATTCTGCCCGTGTGGCGTGAGCCGCACTGTCTCCGGAGCACCGAGAGCAGTAGTAGTAGTAGTGTCAAACCAAGCGGAGAATAACGAGAATATAGACCAGGACAAAGGAAGTCACCAGCTTGAGAAACCAGGAGAGACAACGGGAACGGGAAATGAGAGACTTAAAGGAAAATGAAGACGAGAGGTATAGACCAAGAGAAAGAGGAGAACGAAGGAGAGAGAGAGAGGGGGAGGGAGGAGGGAGGGGGGACGAGAATAATAGTGAGACGCAAACCCAATCAAGACGCGTTGTCCATCTATCGCCGCGGACGTTGACTGACTGGAGTTGGCACGCTGGCTGGTTAGAGGATGTGGCGGCCATGATACCAGTCGACAGGCCAACGTCCTTCTGTCTGTCTGCCTGTCTGATAGACAGGCCCATCAGCCGTCGGCCGGTCGATGCAAGCACGATGCACCACGACCGAGAGAAAAGGCGGGAGGCGGCAACGGCCGATACGAAATTGGGACATAAGGGAAGAGTGATGGAAAGAGAAAGGTCTCGATGGGTAGAGCAGCTTGCCAAAAGCCGAGAGAAGCAACAGTGTGGGATTAAGTAGAGGCAGCGAGAGAGAGAGAGAGGTAGGTAGATAGATAGCAAAACAGAGGGGAGAGAGAGATGGGCACGCAATTTTCACAGCCGTTGCTAAGTATAACAGACTCTATACCAGATTCCCACACTCAGTTTGCCGTCGCGACGCTGGCTAGACACTAGCTGCGGCTATCGTGACGGCACGTAAAGTGCTGTTGCTGCTGCTCGGAGGGTCCTGCTAGTCATTGTCGTCGTCTTCTGCTGCTGCGACTACTGCTGTGGGTGGCTGTCACCATGAAACGTCCTCGTCCACCGCTGGATCGTCAGGATGCCTTAAGGATTTGCTTGTTCCCTAGAAGAAAGCGCACGTCTTGTGGAGAAGGAGGCAAAAGCGAAGGAGGACAAGGAGGATGCAAAGACAAGGAGGATGCAAGGACAAGAGAGGATGCAAGGACAAGGAAAATGAGAAGTGGTCGGTAGCTTCGGTTGCAAAAACCCACCCAAGTGGCCTGACGGTGATGGTTGGTTTCGAGTGGCCTAGGATGGTGAGCACGAGCAATACTACTACTACGGTTACGGACATAAACATTACATATGCCGCTACTGCTAAAGCTTTTGCTGCTGTAGCCGGCGGTCATCCTTCTTGTGCAGCCTAGACGGCCCTATCTGCACCTCGGCTGTATGTCCCCTGCTATATGAGGCCTGCCGCCTCGCTGCTGGCTAACTTCATACTGGTCGCCTGGAAGAACGAAAACGGGCCAAAGGCAGAATCCTAGGCTTTTTAGGCTCCATCATGCGCAAGTGTCGCGACACACCTGTTCTTGGTCGGTTTGTTCTGCTCTTCTCTTTGGTCTATCTCGTCAGTGTGTTTTGTTTTGCGATTGTTGTTGTTGTTGCTGGTTGTTTTGCTGTTGTTATCATCCCTCGAAGTACCTTCGGAGATTGCCTATATCACATTTACCAGAGAGCCATTTAACGACATGGACGCGAGGTAAGGGGGACAGACGGGCCCACCACAGGGCAGTCACTTTATGCGTTATGTCTCGCGTTTATTTTGTTTGTCCACACATTTGTCGACTTTGCCCACAAACTCGTCGGTCGCAGTCTTTCTTGCTTATCACACTCGAACGCAGGAATGCAATTAGTGTACTGTTGAATCATCGATGGGATCGCCGAAAGAAGAGGAATATAACGAAGGATAAAATCGTAGAACGGGGAACTGTGGGTAAATGCCGCTTCCAGAGCCGGCACAGCCGGTTGCGCAGGCACGTGCTAAGCTGTGGACACGCACATAGCATAGCTACTATTGTGTCGTACCGTCGTCATGGTAGGTAAGCGGCTACGTGTCCAATGGCGGCAGAAGCAGTCGTAGTAGTGGGGTGATGGTTTAGTAGCTTGCGTGTGAATGCTGAGATTGATGACCCTGGAGATAGCCCGAAGCTGAAAATCCCTCATTGGCAATGCAAAACCCCGCAGCAAACTGTCGTATGTCGTTGGCTGGCTGACTGTTGTCTCTTGCGCCAAGGCCTCTTTTGTAGTGTCGTGGGTGACTGTTGATAGCAGACGATACCGATACGTAGTTGTCGTCTGTCGTTAAACCACGATTCGTTTAGG
>QVRM01004465.1:0-15410 GCA_003439945.1 Dermanyssus gallinae
TGTACTCAATCTCGAAGTGTCCAAGGAAAAATCCTAATTACTCCGCAATCGCGGTTCACAGATTTGATACCAAAATAATCGTCATAAAAAGTGCATTTACCTTACATTTAAGCACTGCCAATGGTCGTAGGGTTGTGATTTTGAGTTATTAGACGTAAGAGCTAGTAAAAGAGCTTCAGTTTTGCTTCTCGTAATTGCACAACATATCTCAGAGATCATGTTCCGTTCGAAAAAAAAAATTGCTTTAACAAGCTCCACAATTCCTTATATCGCTCTCGAACTCTTCGCGGGAAGCCCTATATATATATATATATATATATACTTCTGGTCTAGTCATTGCTGTTATTTACCGAGGCGTCGCCGATTCGATCTTTGTTGTTGATAGAATTTTATTGGAGCGATGCGCCTTGAGGATAAATGATAAAGCACTCTGCTTAGAGTCGGCGTAGAGAAACCTAATCGCTCTCTACATGTCAAGCGAATAATAAATCCACCCACATATATATATATATATATATATATATACACCTTGTGTTTATCCTTAAATATGATTATTTAGCGTATACTAGCATTATTTTTAAGAGTAGCGGGTGTTCTTTAAAACGTGCAAGCAATGCAGGTAGCCGTAATCCATAGTCGTTATGTGGAAAACACCATCCAAAGACTCTGTGGAAAACGAATTGTTAGCGCTATAAATCTCCAACTGAGCGAGTTTAGCTGGCGCCCGAAATCGAAGCCTTTTATTTGTTTTAGGATTTGCTTCATATGTTTTTCTGCATTGCAAGATTTAATATATTATACATAATTAAGCTGCCAAACTCTAATAAGTATAACATTTATTTGAATACAAAATAAGCTCCGCGTTAAGTCTCACTGATATTATCGGTCGTATTTACTTGCTATTGATATATAGTATTTAGGGTATATAGGATAAAACGCAACTTACTGTGCTTTAGCCAATTGTGACCTATAATCGGTTGGAGGCATCTTTTATAGTGCAGCCAATTGTCATAGAAATAATGGACGTCATAGGCGAATCAACCCTAAGATTTCTGAAAGAAATTGGGAAAAAAGAGGCTAATGAGAGGGATGAGAAAAGGGCAGGGGGATTTATGCTACAAAGAATATCAATTGAAGTGCAACGTGGAAATGCGGCTGCGGTGCTAGGTTCGCTGCCCTGGCAATGGTCCTACCGGGTCTGACCTGATTATG
Organism: Dermanyssus gallinae; assembly: GCA_003439945.1. Classification (NCBI taxonomy): domain Eukaryota; kingdom Metazoa; phylum Arthropoda; class Arachnida; order Mesostigmata; family Dermanyssidae; genus Dermanyssus; species Dermanyssus gallinae. Next base: position 1,213 of record QVRM01004465.1, read on the forward strand.
TATTAAAATTATGTTTATAATGTATAAATAAATAATAATAATAAAATCGCTATAAGTAAATATTTACAGAGAGATTAGGGAAATGGTCTTGTTTTGCACTTGACAAACAATTATGGAGATTAATGCCTTCTTAGTGGATCTGCTGACGAAATGGACCCTTCTACAACTGCAGCGTTGCCATGCTGAACCTCGATCAATAGGTTTCATAAACTCAAGTCCACCCGGGCCAAACGTCTCTATGCATTGCAACGATACGTTTTTTTGTATTTCGTCGGTATTTTCGGTCCTCCCGGCGAGTCGGGCGGGCTCAACCTCACGGCTCGTGCGCTGAACGTAGCTTCTGGCCAGTGTAAATGACACCTGTATATACCTAACCAGACTAGAAGACACCCACGTTCCCACGGGCGAGAAATCGTCCGCAACGTTCATGCTCCCAGGCAGCGACTGTTTGCAGCTGCTAAGAATAGTCATCTCTCGTTGTCAACTTACGACAAGTGCAATCCAATCTAAATATTAATGCTTAGCAGAACTGGATGGGGCGAGGGCGTCTGAATTGTCATGAGGGCGGGAGAGCCACCTGCTTTCGCGACACCTGCTTTGACGTTTACATCTAAAAGTATGGGAATGTTCATCAGTGGCATAAAACTGGCTTGTCATAGGACTACCCCAAGCTATGCACTTGTTTGCCTATGATTCAAACGCTTACGTCATCACTAGTTTAATCTGTGCGACTTTGCCTAAATTTGTCAGCAGGCTGTCTGTTTAGCGTCGATAACAACATTTTGTAACGGTGCGACTTTTTTGAAGGGAGGTCTTTGAAAAACATAGCCCGTTATATAGGCACTTATGCTTTCTCGTTCTCTTTTTCCCCAGAGCCGGAACGTACGAGGCGGCTATCACGCATATATTTGCATCTATTAGGATGTTACGTAAATGATGCACTGCCGTATATGTGGCAAAGAATGCCTACTTATGCAAGATTTACTCCGAGTAATTGAAAAAGCAATGAACAGTGCACACAATGCACCCTTAAAAAGTTGCACACTTCGAACGTCCCCCCTCTGCTGACTCAATTTTTCTGTTAACAAACAGTACTAGAGGCAAAAGTCGCCACGACATATATATATATATATATATATATATATATATATATATATAGTATATATTGGATATTTGGATGATCTAGTTTAAGTAAGCTGGCCCGTCATTTTTATCGATGACTACAATCAACCTGGAATTAACTGGGCCACAGGGGGCCAAAACTTCTTTACGGAAACTAAGGAGTACATCTTCAGCTCCTTCTGTTGTTCTGCTAGACTTGTGCAACTTGTTACGGTTACCACACCGGGACAAGAAACGCTGGATTTGCTACTTACATATAATGGAGAATTAATTACTGATACTACTGTGGGTGGATCTCCAGTAAAGTCCGACCATCTGGTCGTATAATTCAAAATATCCACAAAAAGACAAGAACGTAATAAAGGTCCATCTTTAAGCTTCTGCAAAGCCGACTATAATGCGATGGCTGCAACGCTGGCAGCCACCAAATGGCGTCTCTATTTTGCGCAATGCCAATCAGTGAAAGCCCAGTACTGTTTTTTTCTAAATATGATGTCCGACTTTGTAGAAGAATTCCAAAGATGGTTCCACGATCATCCCCACTACAGGATTTTATGGACAGAGCCACTTGAAAACTGAATAGTAGTGTACCCTCCTCTCGAGCCAAAAACGTCTCTCGCGTAATTTGGCACGTACAGCATTGCGTTATCGACGTTTGGAGGAAACTAATCTGGATATCCGCGATGCAGGGGCTTTATTTATATTATTATTATTATTATTATTATTATTGGCTTTGACTTTGCTAGCATGGAATCACCCCAAGGAAGGGGGGGGCATTGCGAAAGTTGTTATCCACCGACAGTGTTTACGGCGGAAAAGCAGCGCGCTTCCCATAGTCCTTCGATTGCCTACACTGTAGCTTCCGTCACAGCAGCTGAATGATCATCTCGGCAAAAAGGCGTGCGAACGGAAGCTCTAGTCTCGAATTGCGAAATACACGCTAGGAAAATAGGGAACGCAGAGCGCGAACCGACTGGAAAAAGCAATGGCCTCGAAAATGCATATCTGCCGCATTAGTATCATCATATTCTTACTGCGCCGAAAGTGCGGTGTCTAGCAGAAGCAGTGTTTAGCAGGAGACGCACAAGACGCGCAAAAAGTACTAGAAAGTACACTCGCGCCATACTAAATTGGAGACTCGTATAGAAAGAGAAGAAAATAGAACAAGAAGCGTTTGTATATATATATATATATATATATATATATATATATATATATATATATATATATATATATATATATATATAGTTTCAGCCCGCTGCAATGCACTTATGCCACCTTCTTTTTCACTTTTCAAAAAAATGTAAACCCGGCTTTCGGAATCAAGTTGCGTTGCTCCAGCGAATTTTTTTTTCATGTAGTTTAGCAACGTTGCCTCCTCAAATTTAATTTATTCATGGGGACAGCAGAAGTCGCATGAAGCCAGGTCCGGTAAATAGGAAGGTCGAAGCAATTCAGGAATTAGATTTTTATTAGATAATCCGAAATCAGTAACGATGAGTGCGCCCGTGCACTGTTGTGGTGGAGGATCCAAGAGTTGTTTACCCAGAGTTCAGGCCATTTGCGTCGATCGTGCTTGCGCAATCTTACAATTTCGCCGTAGTATTTTTTATTGACCGCAGACCAAGTGGCAAACATTCGTGGAAGATGAATTTCTTCTTGTAGAAACAAAAACAGCGGACATAATCTTGATTTGGATTTGCTTTGTCTGATTTTATTCGATAGCTTCTCTCCTTGGACGCACTGATAGGATTAGGCTTTAATCTCGATTTAATAACTATATACATATGACTCGTCACCCTATCGTCACTCACTGAAGCAATCCGGGTTCTTCTGCCGCAGGCCTTCCGAAACGGAAGGCGCTATTTTGGTTTCTTTACGTTCATTGCGAGATCGGTCATATTACGTATGTACCGTTATTTAGAACACTGCGTGATCACCATAAGTAGTTCCTAACATGTTCACTACTTTACAACATATGGTTTAGTTTTTAACATATAACCTAATTCAGATTCCTTGCTCCTACATTGTCAGCTCCCTGAAAACCCCTAAACGTTGTTTTCTTCATTTCTTTGAATCAAACACAAACGATGAACGCTACCCCATGGACGTGAAATCTGGCCGAGTGTAGTTGATAAAAAACGCTTCTAACCAACAAAACCTGGAACCTTGGTGGTTCCAGCTCAATTTTTTAGGTCAACGTTTTAGAACTGGTTTTATATATATATATATATATATATATATATATATATATATATATATAAATTGGTGCCGTATCGTGCAAACCTAGTGGCGTTTGCAGCTTTTTTTAGCCTCTCGACATTCTCTTGGTGATTCCGGCTCAATTTTTCAAGGTTAAAGCTATAAAACTGGCCGATCCGTCCTCACATATATACAACGGTGTCGTATCGTTTGCTTAAACCTAATGGCGTCTGCAGCTTATTAAAAATAATGTATTCTTTAAAAAGTAACCGGCAAAAGGTTTGTAGGTTAGACCTGTATTCATTGAACTGACATTTCACCAAATTTAAAACCTTGCAATTTATCTAATAAAATTTAATGGTTAATGCAATCAAAAGTTTTTTCAAAGCAGCGTAAATGCAATAAAAGTGCCTACGGTTATTCAGGGGGATCATCGTAACCCACTAATCGTGGGCTAGCGAAATTAACTAAGAGTTTTTGAAATATGTTACAAGTATGGTATGATGGAGGATAGACCCGTAGTTTTTAATGCAATATCTTATCACCCTTTTTAAGGACTTGGATAACACCGCAAAAATAAATTGCGATGGGACTGTCCCATTTCTATAGGAAAAAGTATATAAATGGGAGAGTCCCATCGCTTCGTGGCTTGAAGGCTCTGCTATAAAGTGACAGGTCTTTGTTTAATATATAGGCGGAATTTCGTCGAGTGTAGAGCTAAAGTTAGCTATTGAATCATCGGGTCGACAGTTACTTATATACCACAGACTTTGGAGTCACGTCTGGTAAGTGTGTGTCGGTACGTAAGATAATAAATGATGAAAAGTAGTCTAGAGTAGTATTTGCTATTTTTGAGTAATTTGATATTAAATGCTGAACCACTTTGCTTGAGAAGATAGACTTTATCAATTTAGTATATACCATGGCGGAAAAAGAGCGCGATTTAATACAAATTGAGTAGTGATTCCTCTAGTATTTAGAGTTGAGCTGTTATTTTTCTCGGCAGCCAGGCGAATCCAGGCGTTTTCCAAACATCTAAAAAAACATGTAAAAATGTGAATAGAAGCACCATACATATGCTGCACGCTATTATCAATCGAGTCGAATGCATCACAGAACGCACCTGGGTTGGTTTTTTGAAGATCAGTCCTAAACATTTTGTCGATACTGTGACTAGAGGGAAACCGTAAATTGCACACACATGTACATATTTTTTCCACTTCAAACGTGTTTTCTTCAACGAAACTGCATTTTATAACACTTGGGTTTTTATATAAAAAAAAATTTGAAAAAGACGAATCAAACTAAAAGGCATACAATCACACGCGACAAAATCCAAGGAATATGTTTTGTACAAGCTCTTCCACAACATATGAAAAAAATAAACAACAACGTCGGGTAACGACACGCGGATAACTATACCTATCCAATCTGAGTGGGTGTCTCCCTATACAAATCACAACATTCGCATTTCAGGATATGCCTACATCACAGCCAGCCTCATTCAGGCTGTGCAATTAAACGCCACTGTTTTACTTCGCGAACAAGAATGCGTCGTTGTTAGGCATCTAATGTTTTTGGGAATGCAGCTCCAGGTTTCAGAACGGCGACACGCAACTGTGTGTGTTGGCTAGACTTCAGGAATACTGACTGCATTGCGAAAGCTGTTGTGCGCCTACCTGTTGTTCGACCGAGAGTAGGAACTAGTGGAAACGCGATCTCCATAGGTACAATTCCCTGCGACATTTTATATGCTATCATTGGAACCCGCATCGTGTATATTTTTGCACCAGAAGTAGATTAAATCGACTGAACAAATCACGACCGATTCCATTCGTCTGATAGAAAAAATGACTCTAAGTGCATCATTCCGTATTACTTTGGCTCTCCAGAGAATTCCCTCTGTGGGAATACCAATTAATTTAATTATACAAAGCGGAAATATAACAGCATAGTACTTGGTTGAAGTATAATCCAATTAGGAGTGCCACGTCATGCTAGAAATATATTATATTCGCATTGGCATTTAGTTCGAAACGGTTAAAAATGATGCTAAATATTGTGACAAAGTCCTTCCCTTTTGGCCAGTACGGCGTGATGGTTCAATTACGCACTACACGGCACACGCATCATGGCGCAATTCAAATTGGTCCTAACCGACCACGCCCAACGGCCACAGGCGTCCCCGCCAACGTGATTCAAATCAATCCTAACCGACCACGTTCAACGGCCGCCACAGCGTTCACGTCCAACCTCAACGACGTATCCCAACGGTCTCAACGTTCTCCAGCCGTGTATACATGTCCCAACCAAACAAGACATGCCAGCCAGCGGAGAACGGCCACAACCTTTCGCGCCAAAACCCCAACTTCGCCCATCCATCGTCCAATGGGTCAGCGCCCGATGACGGCAGCGGGTCGATTTAAGCCGCTCAATCCGAGTCAAACCCTAATTAACCTGTATTCCTATACGAAACAGACACAAACCGCTGTAAGTTTGGACTGATTTAAGAGCGGAGTCTGACACCCTTTGGATTGTCAGCACGCCGTGGTGCCCTGTGAACCAATAAACAGGAGGATGGCTGAAAATCCTTTTCTTCTCGGCCGTGTCACGCACCAGACTTCTGCTCGTGTGTCCTCGTTCATTGCTTCTAGGCCTCTCGTATTGTAGCTGCCGTTCTGCTGAGTCTATATCCGCGGTGTGGAACCTAGCCTATGACGGGGTCCTCGAGCTGCCGGACCTACCGGCGGGTGTTGAGATGGTGGCCTATGCCGATGACTTGGCGCTGGTTATCACGGCACGGGAAACGGGGGTCCTGGAGTATGCCGCTAATGAAGCCTTGGAGCAGGTGGCAGAGTGGATGGAAGACCATTCTCTAAGACTGGCCCCGCACAAGACGGAAGCAATGTACCTTACAGGCAGGAAGAAAACCCGGAACATCCGCCTGCGTCTAAACGGTCATCCTGTCAAGCTTGCTCGGACAGCAAAGTATCTCGGAGTGGTGCTCGACAAAGGTCTCAATGGATCGGCGCATATCCAGCATGTGGCTGGTAAAGCCCACAAGGTCGCGGCCGGCCTGGCGCGGTTAATACCCAGAGTCGGCGGCTGCACAGAAGGCAGGCGGCGCCTGCTGGCCAGTGTAGCAGAGTCGGTAGCGCTATACGCGGCTCCAGTGTGGGCAGACATGGCGCTGAGGACACAAAGAAACAGGAGAGCGCTTCGATCGTCACAGCGGCCGGTAGCCATTCGTGTCTGCCGGGCTTACCGCACGGTGTCGACCGCGGCCCTCTTGGTCCTGTCTAAGATGCTGCCATGGGATCTGCTGGCAAGTGAACGGGCCGAAAGATGGAAGGATGGCAATCTAGACTTAACAACGGCTAGATCGAGGACAATCGCCCGGTGGCATGAAGAATGGGCCGCAGTGCACCCGGGAGACCCTCGGAGGCCGCCCGCGGGGAGCTGGACCAGAGACCTCATCCCTGACCTGAAGGCGTGGTACGCCTGCAACCACGGTGAGCTGTCTTATGGTACGACACAGGTGCTGACCGGGCATGGCCAGTTCCAAACGTACATGGTAGAATTAACAAGACGAGTGTCGACATCTGCGCGTTATGCAGATCGGGTGAGACGGACGATGTCGAGCACACAGTTCTGCGGTGTCCGGCCCTCCAAGAAGCCAGAGACGCGGGTGCGACCACCGTGAGAGGAAAGTCGATCAAGAAGGTTGTAGCACACATGCTGACTTCGGCGAAGGCGTGGAGGGAGTCTTGTGCCATAGGCAGCAAAGGCGAACCAGCCTTGGGATTAGGCAGGGACAGCCAGGGACGCTCCAGGCAATGACTCTCGACGCATCCCCAGGTGGCGGAGCTGTGGAAGGCGTTAACGGTCTGGCTGACGCGTCTGAGCTGCACCAAGGCAGGCATGAGACGATGGATGATGCCAGATTGGAGTAGAATGTAGGAGTGGATTCGAAGCAGTGCCTACGCAGTTACCGATCCCTGGGGGTGGGGGGGAAGCGGGTTTACTGGGTTTGCGAGTCCCAGACTAGTCACCATGGCTGGGGTGGCGCATGTCCGTCTGGATTCCCGTAATCCCCCAAAGTAATGCTGAGAGGTTTCAGCATTAAAAAAAAAAAAAAAATATATATATATATATATATATATATATCCGCGGTTCACTCAGCATAGCGACATCGTTACGGCGTTGTTACATTATGTTGTCAAGATTTAGCACCTGTACTGTTGATAGAAAACAAATCAGAAGGCTAAAACGAAACATAAAAGGTTCGAAAACCGAGATTTGAGGCATACCGATGTCAACCAGCTTGTGCCACCTGTCTCCGTTCGGAAAAATTGGACTTAAACCAGTTAACAGCCTGCGCGGAGCAACCCAGTTAAGCAAACGCATTCTGAAAAAGAAAGGAAGATGAAGACAGTTAAAAAACAGTCAACACGTCATGAAAGTCTGCGACGGATACAATGGGTCTGCGAGGTTACAGTTACCCAGTTAACATACACCTGCTTGCGAAAGCCGACCTGGTTAAGCAAAAGGAAATAGATCGACTCTAAACGTCGATTCAGCCTAACAAACACCAGTTTCTCGATAACCTTTGAAATATAATCAACAACTGAGATCGGCCTGTACTTGGCTGCACGGTTTCATTTACTTTTTTTAAATAAGAAAATTCCGCTGTAGTCTTCAACCGAATGGGAAGCTGTCCAGACTCAAACGAACGATTTATAATGGTAGTCAGAGGCCCTATAATTGATTGAGCTGCTATTATCAGCAATTTTGCAGGCACATTCATAATACCTCGATTTCAGTTTGCCGTAAAGCGGAGCATGCTGCCAAGAATCTCGGAAACAGAGAGAGCGGAGGGAGAAAATACATTATTATTTTCCCATACCTCATCAAGTAAAATTTCCATATTCCTGCTCTCTCGAGGTGAGCGACCCTAGTTGTACCTAGTGCTGCAAAGTATTGGCTTAGCTTATCTGCATTTTCGACCCTATTATTCAAGGTCGCCAACTAATAACGCGAAATGTAAGTCTCCTGAATCTTGTCGCCTACAACAGAGTCCGTTGATGGATTTTATGATGAATTCGAAACGATTACAATTTTGTCCACATAGCGCGGATTGTATTAAGGCAGCAGCAATGCCAGTCTAAATAAGCGGTTTTTGAGTCCACCGAGTTCATCTTACGATGCGGTACATCTTATTAACCCTCGACGTAGCCGCCGTAACCCTGTAGACAAGAAAAACTAATTCACCTTCTACGAACTGCCAGAAACAGGAAGGTCCGCAATGTCAAAGGATTTTTCGTGTATACGAAACAGGATATTACTCAAAGCATCGAATCTCGAATGTTCGTCTACTGCATCAGAAACCGCTAACTACGAAACTTATTGTAAGCGACATAGGAAAGAAACATTGTCAGAAAGCGATAAGAGAACCGGGTAATGATCGGAGAAGAGCAAAGTTCCGAGAACCGCGGGCTGTACCGAGAATTGCTGGGTACCAGATGATGGTAAACTTTAAGCAATTAGGAACAGCAATGGTGTCTATGCACGTACCCGACGCAGGTCTGGCTATGCGATCCGCTAATAAGGGATAAGGGAGGAGCTTCTAGCGCAAAATAATGATGTATAGTCACTAGGCTGCGGTACCGAATTGAGGTTGTTATTTGCGTCGCCCATAACAAGTACAGGTAGAAGTCCTGTTTGGCAACACATTTTCTAGAGTATTCAGCAGGGTGTCCCTATAAAACATATGATTGAAATAAAAATAATAAAACAAATGGAAAAAAAAACAGTAAAACATTTAAGACCGTCGCGTTGTTCAAATGCAAACGTACCATCTTAACATTACCATCAGAACCACAAACAGAGCACAATAATAAAATACTGTAGGTGGAAATCACACAGATGCCGACACCGCCGCGTAATCTACCCAATTACCTGGCGCAGGTAAATCAAAACCACTTATGAAGTAAGACGCTTGATGGCAATACTTTAGCGACGTTTCAGTAACCACTGCCTCATCAAATAGAATTCCCTCTTTCTCTAAAAAAATGTTCGATAACTCCATTTGTCTGAATTTCTTTAACCATCCAGTTCTCGCGTATAGATAGATCAAAGCTAAGCTGCAGGTCCAACGTCATCCGAATGTTGGCACTCCCCTTGCAGTTTTAATTTATAAAATTTAAACAATGTACTAGCAAAAAATATATATAAAAATATAGGTACAGCTAGATGACGAAAACAGCATCTTAGCTTAACATCGAGAAAGTAAACAAAAACGGTTGAGAAACTAATATGTTTTTAGACGGACTGTCGTTTTTGGAGAGAAAATACACTACATCTTTCTGATCTGCTTTAAAAATAAAATTGTGTTAGAGTTAGGTCTCTTTAAGTAACGAGATGCCGATGTGCGCGATGATTATACTGGAAGGGGCTTGCAAAGAGTACTCGTGGCTAACTTAACCATCTCTTGTGCGAATCTGCCTCTTAGGAAAGGACGTTGATCTCGGCAGATTTTGCGAACGCCGAGACTAAACGAGGTCTTTACGTCCGGTGGTCTCACCATGGCAGCGTACGCAGATGGCGATGATGTGGTTGATGAACTAGCCGAGAATTTAGGGCGGTTGAAGTATCAGGTGTAGCAGCCTGCTGCGAAAAGCTATTACTTTACGCAAATAAAGTAAGTCAATTACTTTGATTTGTGTCACCTTAGGAACTTAGTGAGACTTGTTGATTTCAAGTCCGACTTCGAAAACGTAGTAACCAAAAGCGTTTGTTGTAAGTAAAATCTGCTCCTATTGCTCTCGATTCCCTACCGTTCGATGGTTTATCATCCATGATCATTCAGTTCTTTTGCAAGATGTTTTTCAGGAGGCCCAGTCGATTATGCGGAACTCCTTGTAACGCCAGTTTTGTCATTACGATCTCTCGTGTTTTCGGCGGTCAGTGTCATTTCAAAGCCCACGGGAATGTGCCACTTTAACAGACCACCTTCTTTCAAATAAGTTTCTAGCTCAGCGTAACGCACTCCATCCTCATTAATGTTTATGGCACAAAATGTGAATCACTGAGGCACCCATAGGTGCCACGAAAGTTGGGGTTCTCGGGTCAGTGACTATCTACTGGCTGATTTATTGTAGGATCTCCAGGCATGCGATCGTACGCGGTGGCTTGGGTTGATCAATCCTAACGTTTAAATCACTGGAGGTGATAGAAAACAGTCACACCGCCGCTGGTATGACCGGTAGCGCCTATATATATATATATATATACATATATATATATAATTCCAAAATCGCACCGCGGTTTAAACGGCTTCAGTCGCGCTTAGTTCAAATGTTAAGGTATGGATTATTTGCTTCTAATACGGCTACTTGGCTCTTAGCACAAAACCCCGACAACACTCTGCGCTATGTACACAGCACTAATGTCTACGAAAAGCAGCACTTCTATTATAGTGCCAGCTGCTGCCGTTTTAGTATTCTTGGTGCATTCGCCATTCCGGTCGTGCTGAGGTAACGTGCACAACTGTTGCCAGTTAGTTTCGACATTTGTGTCATTTTGTTTTGTAAGACGTGACACATTTTTTATACACACATTTCTAAGGGCACACGAGAAATTAAAAACCTATATATATATATATATATATATATATATATATATATATATATATATATATATATATATATATATATATATATATATATATATATATATATATAATGCTATTGTTATTCAGTATAACTTTCAGGCAACTCTGCACATATTTAGGAAATATGGCTTAGCCAAGAAGAAGCCATTTGCGTCGAGCCAATATCATTTAATAATTTTACCTGGTATTCAAACCTTTCTTCCTAGTAATCTGGGGCACTACCGTACAGCCAAACCGTCACTTGCTTGGTGACTGACGATATTCAATAAGCCCCTAAGCCAGCTACGATTTTAGAAATAGTGTAAAATTAAAATTCTAAGCGCTAATTTCTACTCGAAACGCACACTCACTGAAACGTTTGGATTTCACGTTAGTGCGAAACATACGCAAAGCTGCTGCTAAATGCTGTCGTTGTGGCCTGTGTCCATGTCCCCCGTGTCACCTACCCGATTGCACAGAGTCCGTGTCGCTCTCTCAGCTCCAGCGAGAATACTCATAAATAATGTTTACCATGTTTGTCATACCTACTATATTTATATTTACATACCTAAACAGAATGCATTTAAATATATAATAATAAATATAGTTTAATTAAATAAAGTGCAGTTCTAATTTTAAAGCGAAACTGCAGGCGTATCAGATCCTGTAACTTACCGGCTTAGCTTTCCCATCGCGTTCCTGGAACTCTGTGTATTGGACTAGCTTTTCCTCTCGGTGTTAGAACCTGTCCTTAAACTCGAAGCACAACCTCGTTAGTTCGACACATTTGGGCTCTATCGAGTCCATTGCGTAATGACCTCCTTCCAGCAGCCGTGAGCCAATCCCCTGAAGGTGATCCGCCTTTTTCACATCAGCCTAGATGGCACAACAATGGCCAAGAAAAGATTATTAAAAACTTTATTCTTTGTCGGCAAATGTTAAACATTTTCCTCTCGCCCCAGTATCCTTGTTCTTTTCTCTCATATGGACAGACTTATATATATATATATATATATATATATATATATATGTATATATATTTATATGTATGTATATATATACATATATATATATATATATATATATATATATATATATTTATATGTATGTATATATATACATATATATAGTCAGCAATCAGTTTTAGTTTAAGCATTTATTATTTATCTGCTACCGCGGATGTATATTCTGTTGCCTTCACTATGCCTAAGCATGTGAACAGAATATACATCCGCGGTAGCAGATAAATAATAAATGCTTAAACTAAAACTGATTGCTGACTATATATATATATATATATATATATGTATATATATATATATATATATATATATCAAATGAAACTCTCAATATCTGTCCCTATTTATCTTGTAGAGTTGTTCCACCTAGGCAAGAAGGGTGTCGACCCTCTTAACTAAATTGCCTAGTTCAGTCATCCCTCGAACGTTGCGTATGTTAGCCGTCCTGTGCAACTATCACGTGTAGTATAGTTTTCTCTAAAAAATTACTTACGTTAAACAATTTGTAAGCATAATAAATTCACTTTCTAGTGCTTACTTTCTAGTGTATAAGGGCGGATAAACCCAGCAAGATATTACGTTTGATAAAATAACCGGGCAGTGCAATGTTTTGCAAGGAGATGTATATTAGTCGGCGTCGTAAATGCATCTAAGTCTCCTTGGGTCTTTAATATTACCGGGACCAGACGAGAGTGGCGATGTACCGGTGGTTTAATGAACAAGGCGGCCACACTTAAATATATTATTGTGGTCTTTATGTAAGGTGAGACAAATACCGGAATGGACCATGATCGGTTATTTAATAAGAGAGCAAAAACTGAGTTGAAATATTTTTATATACAATTTTTATGGACGCCGCTTATATAACTTTGAACATATGGAAAAAATTCGCTCCAACAAAGTCGCGCAGATCTGCTGGAGGTGTCAACGTTACGTATCTTCATCTGACAATAGCTCGTGGGAGGCTTTTGTCGTTTCTAATTTATTAGCAGAAAGTATACATCTGCGATTCCCTACACTGCTCCGGCTACAAGGTGACTAGACCAAAAAACCGAAAACAAAATTGTACTATAGAAGAATACCAATTTTGGCAAATTTGCGAAAAAGTATTTGCGCCCCGCGCGCTTTAGGAAGGCGTGGCTGTAGAATGGTGTGTGTGTAGCAGCAAATGTCTGGTTAACATCATTTAGTACAGTTCGCTACCAACCCTAAATCATTTAGGTATACACACGGCTATAGTTATGTCGACTGGCTGCTCTTGCGAGTTTTGCTCGTAATACTACGCTGTTGGGAACAACGGGCTGGTCCCAGTTGGGCTCCAATAAGCACTCCAATGTCTGCTAATCAAGTGTTGTTACATTCGATCGTTACTATGTTCCGTTAACAACGATGCGTCTCTGGCATATACCTAACACATAGGGCATATTATTTGTTATCGTTGTTCGGCGGGCCTCTGTGGAGACCTTTGCGACAATGTGATAACCGCTAACGATACGGTATACAACGTCCTTTCAATACTGCCAATTATTGGAGACTGCGGCCGGCACCCTCCAACCGACCGGCTCTACTCGGATCATCATTGTTCTCGCCTAATAACTATCTGGTCTGCCACTGTCCTATGTAGCGAGCGCTGGAAAACCGTAAGCTGCATGACGGGCCTTCCCACTGGAGGAATACTTCTGCTATTACTGCCTTGCGATCGGTCGGACTCACTCTCGACCATTTACGCATTTGCAGCATCACTAGCAAGGCTCGCGCATCACCACTTGCGTCGACACCTTCAGTAGTGAAGTCCTCGAGCTTCGTCAGTCTCTCACGCGTGGGGTGCACCAACCTGCAATAATTCTATCACGAACTTAGTTAGCCATCGATTTAGTACCAAAATGATTCCACCTAAATTCAGGTTAATACGCATGCGGATGTGTGAAATTCAATTGATTATATGGTTATGTGTTATAATCAAACACAAGATATTCCAGGATCTCAATTTTTGCAAACTTTCCTTAATGAGACTATTTCATTTCTCCAAGCCAGCGTTGGATTAATTTCAAACGGAGCAGATCTTTCTTCCACAATACCGGTATGCCAGTAATTTCACGATTACTCTAAAACAAGACATTGCTCCTTTCCCATTGGAAATGGAAACGTAATTGCTTTAAAGTTCTACTATTTCCAAAAGAAGTGTACCACATACCGTTGCACTT
>QVRM01004466.1:0-34072 GCA_003439945.1 Dermanyssus gallinae
ACATAACAACTATGACTGTCGAAAACCCTTAGTGACTTGACAACTACATAACGCAGCACCATCACCTTGGTACGAAAATATGGGCATTAAATTTGCTATTGCGTGAGAGTGGTTTTGGATGTACATTAATATAGTCGCAACGGAAAATTTTACGATTTTTTGACTTTCATGACTTTCCTTAATCTGGGTATTCGCTTTTTGCTACGCAAAGCTAGTGAAGTGTCTCCGTTGTGCAGAATTTTCCTCCGAACACGCGGTGTAATCGGTTCCTTCATACGTTGACGGGTTCTCCCGCAAACGTAGATTTCGCACAACTAGGTAGGAGAAAAAAGGCTGAAAAACTACTTTTATAAACTTCACTCTCTCTCCTTAACAAGACGTTTCCGCGTCTTCCCTCCATAAACTTATTTCTTTGCCAAGTTCTATCAAACCTCGAAAGAAGTACAATACTCCCTGAATGACCCTGTTTATATATATATAATATATTATATATATATATTATATATATATATATTATATGACGTTTACATTTGTAGTTGTTAACTTCATGAGTGCCGCTGCGGAATAAAAGACACAGTATACGCCGAGTATTCTACAAGAATTGCCTTCACGGGAATGAGTGTCGACGTGAGGGCGGAAAGACAGTGGCTGCTAGAAGCAGACCTAGATGTCGAGGCAGACGGGAAAGCAAATAGAGTGACGTTTGAGATCGATCGCCGATATCGGCTGAGGTGTGGCTTGTGGTGCGGCACTGTCGACTGCACCAGCAGCAGCAGTGGCAAACTCCTGTTTTTGGCGGGGCGGTGTGCAGACAGCCGCAATTTTTGGCCGTGCAGGGGACCCGCAACCCCACTTAGGGGACTCGCACATCTAGGCGACTTTTGGAGCCAATTGACCACCGAACGATTTCTGATACGCCGCCTGCTGACAAACCTAAGCTAGTGCATTTCTACCACAGTTCTACCACAGTTCAAACAGGGTTCGATGTATGTCGACAAAATGCAGTTGGCAAAACGGCGTTGCCGTCTAGGTATATCCTTAGATCATACTGCCGGCCTTAGGCCCGTATGATTACTAGTGCCTGTATTAAATAAATTTCCAATCTGCTCTCTCTCTCTCTCTGTATAGATGGCAAGAACGGGTTCAGCTTACTTTCTATGTGCCCCTAGGTTATTTCCCACATTCTCTAGGCTACGTTATTTTCCACATTCTCTCGGCTAACCAAATCGGGTTCGTATCACTCCGTTACTGTGCTTATTTGAGTAAAATCATTAAAGCGTTTGCACACTAAGTTGTGGCCTAATGAGTAGTCTAAATCACTCTAGATTTTGCCCTTAGCTTTCCCTTGTATTCACTTGCCCTTAGTTAGGTTTACGCGTGAAACATTTTAACCATACCAACTACTGACAGTTTCTATTTTTAATATGTTACCCGAAAAGCGCTTCCATGGTAAGGTATCTCTGCGTGCGCTATATTGTATGAGTGTACTTTTAAAATGCATGAATAACAACTGAATTTACCAATAATGACGCCATGTGTAACCCATGCCTTGCATATAGACGTTTCACCACGGAGGACATTCCTTATAGCTATCCTCAAGCTAGCGGCCATCTGCTTGGTATATGCCTGTTTTCCATGGGGTAAATATTATGACATTATTTCGCCGAGGAGGACGCCACGAAATGACATTTGCTTATACACGCTGTCTGACGGTCGATATTGGCCGATGCCTATATGTCACTCTCCGTCTCTCTTTCTCTATTTGCACCAACCAATGACGGTGTACGCACAGTCCATTTTTCCCTTTTAGTTACAGGGTAACGAGCTGCTTTCATTCTTACAGGAGGACGCACGGGGGAGCGAGGCGCTGGGCTAGGCTGTAGGGCGGGAGCAAGACGGGAACGGGGGCGATATGCTAACCACAAGAGAGTCAGCCTTCGGCGCTAAATGATGGGGCAGCAGCAGCAAAACAGAGGCCGACATAAGCTACGGTAGCGCATGCAGGGGCATTTTGTCGACGTTTCCGCGATTGTGGCAATGATTCATTCATTGGGTGCCGTCAGGAGGTGACGGGAGTACACGCGGCCAGGCCTTCTATGCCCCCATCTCCTGCCGTCCTCCTCTTTTTCTTACCGTTTTCTTTTCTATTCCTTCTCTCTCCTCTAACTCAAGGGCAGAACCCACGGCAGCAAAAATGCGAACTGATTTTTGGTCCTATTCGTCGGCTGTTTTACTCAGCCGCCGCTTGCTTTGACAAGGCGGTGGTGATGGTGGTGGAAAAAATGAGCGATAGTGCTGTGGTAGAGAGCGAACATGCTTACTGTTGTAGGACTATGTGACAATACCCTATGTACGACACATGCAAGCGCGAACACACACACAATAAAGGTTTTCCTTTCATACGTGGCGCAAAAATAGATGATTACAGGCTGGAGCCCCCGACTTGCCTCGGCATCGCTCGCGAGAGGTTTGTATATTTGATCTTCAACGTCGGCAATAGTAGAGTCAATCTGGTAGACCACCAGATGTACTGTGCTTACCGGTAGCTACCACATTTGTATGATGGACTGACTAATCGGAAGCGTAGGCTGTTTAATATAGGGCTACGTAATGGCCATCTTCCCTTATATTTGGGCTTTCTATGGAGAAAAGGCTCGACTTGCACCTAGGTCACACTCTAGTCCCCAGGTCACCTTTATCGGTCTCTGAATTTGCCCTATGCGCCATATATATATATATATATATATATATGTATATTCCTTTCTTTCTGTCACTCTGTTTTTTTCACAACGCTGGGGCAAACATAATGCAGTCCTTCATAATGGTCTTTCATCGCCCATGTTACCCAGTTTGGGCGTAGTGTAACCTGTCCTACGCCTCTTTTGGCAGTCAGACTACTGGCGTATAGGGAGAGAGAGAGAAGGGAGACCTAAAGTATCCCATCACGCTGCCAGGATTACCGCTGTAGTATTTTTGCCGTGGATAAAAAGCGCATCAGTAGAAGCTATATCACAGCATATGTTATCCAACCAGCGATCATCAGTGAGTCGTACAATAATAAATCGCATGTGCAACGAGCTTTACCGACAAAAGAAAAAGTAAGGAAACATTGCAACATCGTTAGTTGGCTTTCTACGCAAAAGATATTGGGTCGTGCAGTGCCCAATGACAGCTTCGCATCGTGCTATTATCGATTATCCTGCAGCTGCCCAAAGCGACACTAAGTAGAGCAAACAGTGCTTTGCTGTATAAAACGCGTCCTCTGCATTCTAGGTTTAAATCGCGCATTACTATCGCAATCTAGTACGAACTGCCTGAATGAAGGATGTGCTGTACGACTAGTAGTTCATTTCGTTGCGCCTCCATGTGACGGCAGCCGATGTTCATATATTGAGCTAATATTACTAGCCTTGTGATTTTCTTCTGCTAAAAATTGATTTTATCTACTATAAAGTGAGTAAACATATTTTGCCAATGTGTTTGGGAAATGCAAATGCAGCACTTTTTTATTTTCGGAGACCAACCAATCATTAGCGCTTCTGTTTGGAAACGACCAATGTCATCAAACACTGCATTGGTATAATCTCATATCTTAAAGCTTTTGTAAGAATATATAACGTATTTCTTATTTTCCTACTCGTAGCAGTAGTGCGTAACTGCATTAACCCTCCTCCACAAAAAAAGAAGAAAATAACGTATTTCTTAATTTATTATTTTTCAATTATAGGGTTACAGGGGGTACAATCAAGTTTATCCTCAAGGCAACTACTACAACCTATTTTGCTAGAATACAGACACGGTGCATGGAAATACCTCTATACTTATCAGTTTACGCTGTCAATACAAATTGCGCCGCCGACTAACCGTAGTAGCAAAGCCACCGCAGCAAGCGATGTACACGGTCGAAATGTGAACCACTGAACATACTTTGCTCTTACTGGAAATGTGTGTGTGTGTACAAATATAAATTATCCAAGACACATATATATATATATATATATATATATATATATATAAATATATATATATATATATATATATATAAACGGACCGGACTGTCCGATATCAGTATTAAACTCGGCACGAGTACTAACAGCTTGTACGTATATTATGTATTTATAGACATGTATTCGTTACACAGTCACTCCACAGTCAACGAACTTGGTAGGCTCGGTGCCATTCACGCTCGGCGACATATCACCGAGCGACCGCGGTCATATATTCCAGATACTTCTTCACTTGGCCACGGCAGCTCTTGCGTAGGCTGTACCAGGCCAAACATGTACCTCCGCCCCATTTTTTTTTGTGTGTGCGATCTGTCTCGTTCTGCCTACGACCTACGATACGACTACTATTGCTACCACTACTACAACTGTCTGCCTGCAACGTAACATCATGTAGTTGCGGTACGGTGTGACCTTGGCCGGCCGTATCTTCCATCCGTCTGTCCGTCCGAGCAAATAAGAACCCGAACGGCGTCCGCTTCGGTGGCCGCCGCGTTTGAGGTTCGCGATTTCATCGACGGTGGCAGGTTGCCATTGACATCGAAGATAAACATACATGACCATCTAGGGCAGCAACAGTCACAGCAGCAGCAGCAGCAGCTGCTGCAACAATAACAACTGTTGTTACACGATGCGGCCAAGCAACGTAAACTCCGTCGTTTTTTTCGTGGCCGGTCGCTCTTTGGCTCGGTCGTTTGTTAACGTGCCGTTGTTGTTGTTGTTGTTCCTGTTGTTGTTGTTGTTGGTGTTGTTGTTGTTGTTGGTGTTGTTGTTCCTGCTGTTGTTGGTGTTGTGGTTGATCTTGCTGTTTGGCTCGGTGTCGACTCTACTACGACGACTCACTAGACTAACTAGTCCGGCGTATATCATTACAAATATTTATTAACTAGTCGATAACTATTATGGCACCGCTGCCCCCCTTCCCTCGCCCCGCCCCTTTTCTTACAGTACCCACCCAAACGCCGTAATGACAATAAAAATAAAAATAATAATAATAACAACGACATAATAACGACGGCCAATGTTTGACGGCGGAATGCGGTGGCGGTGGTGGTGGTAACAGTGGTGACGGCGGAGATCGTCGTGGTGGTGGTGGAGGACAATGCTGACTATTACGAATACGACAATAAGAGCAGCAACAATAACAACCACAATATCAACAACAACAGCTACAGTAACAATAACCATAACCATTCGACTCTACGACTTCTAACTACGAACTGACCAGCGTGTTCGCTGAACGGCTCCTCGCTGGTTGGCAGCCGTCTCGTCAAAGTTATGCGCCACGTTGCCCCGACTATCTATCTGTCTAGCTTTCTCTCTGTCTGTCTCTCTCTCTCTTCATCATATATATATATATATGTATGTGTATATATATATATATATATATATATATTATATATATATATATATATTATATATATATATATATATGCATACATATACATATATATATGCATACATATACATCGTTATAATTCTGCCCGTCTTTGTGTCTATTTCTACTGCTGCTGCTGCTGCTGCCGTTGCTGTGGTTGCTGATGCCGCGATGTTGTGTGGCGTGTTGTTGTTACGTATGTGTATCTTCTGTGTGTATCGGTCTATGGTATTATGGTTACAGCAAGCCAATGATGATGATGGCGATGATGATGATGATGATGATGCCGGTGGCAATCATGATGCCGATGTTGCTCGTACTGGTAGCGCGCTGTGATGCTACTGCCCGTCGTCGTTGATGATGATGATGCCCGTCGTGTTGCTGTTGCTGTTGTTTTTGTTGCGCGCGCGGCCCGGCGACCGTCGGACTAGTTAGCTTTCGTTGGTAAATGGAAATCATGTTGTTATGTTTTAGTTAGTCGACCCGACGCGTTCTGGTTAGTGAGCCGGACGACCAGCCAGTCGACGGACCGACCGATCGGCGGCGACGGCGGCCGGCGTCGGCGTAACGTATATCGCACTCTCGTTCTCCTCTTGTTTCTCGTTTGCTTGCCCTGTCTCTCCTATATATATATATATATATATATATATATTTATATATACGAGTATATCAGAAAGATCAAACGAGGAACCTCCTCTCTCGCTCGCTCGCTCTCTTCCGTACGACGAGGAACGGACGTTGATCAAGCCACGTTGCGTTTATATTTATAAGTAAACATATACGAGTACCCACAAACACACACGCGTAGCGTGGCAGCAGTCCTCGAACTACAGACAATGCTGTGTGTGTATGCAGTTTGGTCTATCTCCGATAGAGGCACGTGTACGCGCCAGCCTAACAACAAACTATAATAGCTAACCAACGCTAACCACCAGCGTTGTTGTTGAAGTTGAAGTTATTGTTTTTGTTGCTGCTGAGACCGTTGTTGGTGTTGTTGTTGGTATTGTTGTTGTTATGGCTGCTGTTGTTGCTGCTGTTGTTGTTGATGATGATGATGATGATGACGTTGATAATGATAATGGAAGTGATCTTGGTGATCATAATGTTGGATGATGTGGTAGTGATAAAAACGCTGATGAAGGCTGCTGCGACATTTATGGTCAACAAAGGCTTGTGATTGTAGCGATCCGAGGAGAAGGCAGTAGTGTAGGTGGGAGGTCATGATGATGGGGCTGGCTGTGCCGATGGACCCTATGAGGACGACACTGGGTTGTCAGATCGTCCAGTCTGCTCGCCTAACGGTTGGTTAGCAACGACGTTGGCGGACAAACGACAAGCTTGTTGTTTTAGTTGCACGCAACAAAGTACAACCAAAAACTACAACAACAACGACAACAACAATAACAACAACAACAAAAGTAATAACAACAACAAAAGCAACAATAACAACAAAAACAACAATGACAACAACAACAACAACAACAACGAAAGCAACAACAACAACAACAACAAAAGCAACAGTAACAACAACAACAACGACAACAACAAACAACAAAAGCAACAACAACAACAAAAGCAACAACAACAACAATCGCAACCACATAAATGGCAGTACGACGACAATGTCCCCAATCATGGGGACAACGGCAACGACCGACAGCAACAACGAGAGACGCGATGACGAAACATGATGACAAATCGGCCACATTGACAACTATGTCTATCGAGCCAGTTAGTTGTGTCCTGCCTGCCTGCCTGTGCGATCTGCAATGATTATTCGCTCGCTCGTAGCCTGCTCGCTGCTATTTCAGTCCCAGCAGCGATAACAAAACAATAGCAACAACGAAAACTACAGCAACAACAATCACAACAACAACCACAACAACGAAACAGCATCGACAACAACAAAAACGAAAACAACGACGACAATAGCAACAACAACCACAACAACAACAATATTGACGACGACGGATGACTGTTACAGTGACTACCAACACAGGGTTGCTACCACCGCCGTCGCTTTGTGGAAACATTCCAGAGGCTATTTGGGATGGCTGATATGTTCGCCGCCCGGTTTTATCATTCTTTTCCAACGTTGCGATGTTAACCTCTCGGGATTTTGCCCTTTGTTCACTCTTAGCTCTCTCCCTATCTCTGTGTGTCTCGCACTCTCTCTCGATTCCTTACATCGTGCCCTCCTTCGTTCGTCACTCTCTTGTTTTTCTCGACTGATGGTTGATCATTGGTTACTTCGTTGAGCGGGCAAAGTTGCTTAGTTAAGCTAACCAGGCGTATGGGGCGGGAGGAAGTTCCTCGATTGTAATGGGTTTGCGGGACGGTCCCGCACTGGTGACTGTCGGTTAGCAGTGTCGGACCTATGTGCATGATGCATTCTTCCCAACCTCCCACATGAAAAAAAAAACATGTTGCATAAGTAAAAGCTTAATGGACCTGCTGGCTTGAGCAGCAACGTCGACAGAATGAAGCTGACGGCAAATGCCGATTGACCGGTCCGCCAATCGATTGAGATGAAATCCTGCTTCTTTGGGTTGTTCATATTTTCTCATCACCTCGTATTTAACCTTCTTTCCCTACCGCTGGTGCTAGTAGAGACGGTATATATATATATATATATATATATATATATATTTAAGTAAAACTGCCGGTTTTTCACCATTGTCTTGCAAAAATGGTCATCCATCACCGTCTGTTTTTTTTCTAAATAAAGCGCCTAACCACTTTTTGACGTTGTACTGCATCGCACAAATGCTACAATGCAGCGTAAAAGAGCGGCATCAGCATTCTCGAATAGTATGTGGAGCACGACATGCAGGTACGAAGAAAGACCGATATTGTATTTTTCTAAAATGGCGTTATATCGTTATGACAAATAATTGTTTAAGGCAAACGGCCATGACTGTACTTGTATTGTGTATATTCGAGTTAGATTGGCCTTGAAAAAAACTGAAGCTGCATCCGCAGCATCCAACTCAATTCCTCATTCGCATTCTAGAGATTTTCATTAGGTCATCGGAAACGCGAACAACGACTGCAGCCCGAAGCACTGCAGCTACATAATACCCCTACTACTTTTTCATTTTATTACGGCTACTGCTGCTGTATATATATATATATATATATATAATGAGACAATTGTTGCCTCCTACATATAAGCAAATAGAGCTGTAGCTATTGTAATGCAAAAAAAAAACATATATATATATGTGCGCTTCGGCACTGCAGAGATTTTCACTCAGTTGGCAACATTGATCAAATCGTTTCCCTTTTTTCCGCTCTCTCGCTTGCGCTTGTCGTTGTGGCTGTTGTCCTTATCATTATTGTTTGTTGTTGTTGTTGCTGCTGCTGTTGTCGTTATTGTTGTCGTTGTCCTTGTCGGCTGGCCTACGGCGCTAGCGTAGGTAGTAGCAACGTTAATCCTTGTGATTATTTCCCTTGGCACTGGTTGGTTGTGGCAGTGGAGAAGGCGGTGTTGTTGTTGCTGATAATGTTGTTGTTTACTTCGATCGAGGCTCGTCATCTGCCTCGTCAGCTGGCTGATGACTGTTCGACGAGGGTTCAATAACGATTGGAAGCAAACCGTGTCCGTAGCAGTCCGACAGCAAACGCCAACTGTAGCAACAACAGCAGCAACAACAACACCATCACGACTACCATAGATCATAGTGTATGAAAAATGACACCCGTCCCCTTTGAGATCGACAGTGACTTCAGCTGACTACGGCTTCAGTGGCGGCGAGAGATCGAGGCGAGCGACCGAGCGAAAAAGGACGGAAAAGAAGAAAGAAAGAAAGAAAAAAGGCCGCCTCCTGAAGGCTAGCGAAAACGAGAGAGAGAGAGAGAGAGAGAGAGAGAGACAGTGAGAAATGACGACCCACGCTCATCAATCTACTCACGAATGCCTTTATTAATTTGGTACTCATACATTTATTCCTTCCACAGACGGCATCCCCCCGTCAATGATTGTTGCGCGTGCAGAGTTAGCCGGTGCCATTGTGACCACAGCGCTTCCCCCCCCCCCCAACAACAACGACGACGACAACAACAACAAAGGCAACAACAACAACAACAAAGACATCGACAACAACAACAACGACGACGACGAATGGATTCTGGTCGTTGAGATTTCGGATTGGGACCGCCAACTCCCGCTACCCAATCCCAAACGAGAAACGTCAAGAATGCATCATCTACATTGCGCCACTCAACGCGTCAGCGGTATATCACGATGCAGCAACGAAATCTTCCACCTCTAACTGCTCTGAGGACAGTTGCAACTTCTTCAAGGCTAACCTTCTAAATATGACGCTGCTGCTGCCGCCGCTGCTGTTGCTTGTGGCCTCTACTACGATTTGTTACTACGACGAACACATATGCGTTACTGACGCAGCGCGTTGAATTCCCAGTTAGATTTTGCTTTTGGCTTTTGTAGATCATCCACCTGCCGGCGTTGGTCCATTGTATCTCAAAGCTGCCTAGTTTCGTCTGTAAAAGGAACTATTTCTTTTTACCGCAACCGACTCTACCTTTGTTTGCTTTTTACGCTTGCCATGAAACTTAGCGATGGCTTCCTGCTTGTCGGTCTGCGTCGGCCTATGTAGCACGGATTAACTAACATTCGTGGAGGAAAATGTATGCTTCTGCTCCGACGTCTTTCGGTCTCTCGAACGCTATGCTTATCGTAGGTAAATCTTGTACAGAACAGAAAACAGTGAGCAACGTTGCCCGTATAGCGCATTACTGTACAGCGCATCAATAATCTTAATCGTGTAGGCATACCCTTACACGCATGTAGATATGTACACAGATACACACACATAATACACATATACAGATACACATATCCACATATATATATTCACATATACATATCCACATATACATGAACACAAACACAGCACCAATGACACCACAGACATCAAGCCGCAAGCCAGAAGCAGATGCTGCAACAGCAGCGACAGCGGCATCAGTGGAATTATCGTCGTCCGGCAACAGAACAGGGAAGACTTCGGGCTACTTTGCGTCAACTCAACTGGTTGTGATCATGATGCAAAGAGGCGGGTGGGTGGGCGGCCAGGCGGGCGCGCGCGCCCGGATCGCATCGTCATGGCCTTTCTTTTCTTTTTGTCGTGTTCGTCGTCGTCGTTTCGTCGTCGCAACAGAGGTTGGTTTTCGCCTGCCAACCAACCAACCAGTCAGTCAGTCAGCTAGCTATCTAGGTACTAGCTACTACTCTGTAGTACCGAAGGATATCGTTTCAATTAATCATATCCGCTGACAGAAGTGTGTCGGTCGCGCCTGATGCAGCAGCAGCAGTAGCGGCAGCAGCGCGGTGGCGGCAACAAGGTGGCCAGCCATACAGGCAGACATTGGCTTCGTAGCTGGTAGTAGTAGGTTGATAGGTCGATGCAGCAGCAGAGCCTTAGCCTCAATAGAGCAGCATAGAGCTACCAGGACCTTTCGCCGTCGCTGCCGTTGTAGTTGTTGTGTTGTTGTTGTTGTTATTTTTGTTGTTGTTATTTTGTTGTTGTTGTTTGTTGTTGTTGTTGTTATCGTCATCTTCGTCATTTTTGTCTTTTCTTCATCATCATCATCATCATAATTATCATCATCGTCGTCGTCGTCATCGTAGTAGTCATCATCACGACCATGCAAGTATTCGTTCGTCACCTTCACTCGTTGCGCTTCGTATGCTGCTGCTGCTGTGATGGCGGCGGCGGCGTTGAGGTGTTAAGGCAGCCGAGAGGTCGAGACGTGCAGCAGCAGCAGCAGCGGAGATGACGACGGCGACTTCGCTCGCCTTCCTTCGCCGTTCTCCTCAGCAGCCCAACAAACAGTGGTAGCAACTTTCGATCGAGCCGAACTCGTGGCAGAGGAGTTCGTACTGTGCTAGCTGATGTTGTTGTTGTTGCTGCTGCTGCTGTTGTTGTTGTTGTTGTTGTTGTTGTTGTTGTTGTTGTTGTTGTTGTTGTTGTTGTTGTTGTTGTTGTTGTTGTTGTTGTTGTTGTTGTTGTTGTTGTTGTTGTCGACGATACTGTTGTTGTTTCTTGTTGTCGATGCTGGTTGTGCCATACGGCAACTTTTGGCAACGTCAACAACAACAGCGACAACAACAACAATAACATCATCAACAACAACAACAGCAACAACAACAACAACACTACAACCAAGAAGGACGATAACTGCTCTCGATCGGCTCCAACCAGAAGAGTCAAGGTCGTTCGACCTAAACTGTAGAGTACTCGTACAAAACGATCATCGCCACACTAACACAGACTCACAAGCACACACGGCTCCTCTGCAGCCACTGACGCCGCTCACCAGAAACGGTGACGGAGGTCGGCCTATGATGCGGCTACTACTCTCGACTTGGGTACGACGACCACTGCGCAACTAATCAATCTCAATCGACTGCTTTAGAGTGCACACATATAGACACATATATATATATATATATATATATATATATATATCACATGTCCCAAACAGACGTACATTGAATAGGGCGTAATCAATCTTAAAATATATCATTTAGTATTCACCTAAAGTAATTAATACATGGAATGATGATATTCTCCGTGCGCTCGCTTTTCCTTCTCTTTTATTCTTTCTCTCTCTCTCTCTCTCTTCGGTCCGTATGAACGCGTACCCATTTAGAAAACGCTCTAGCAAAAGCGCATATCACTGAAACGAACGCGGGTCTACTTGTCCGAGCGTTCGGTCGATTCACCTGCCCTCCCTTGCCAAGACAGATAAAACGACCAATGTTTTCGTGTTACGCCTCACTCACATAGGGTTGTATTCCTAATAATTGTTTTGGGCAAATTTTCATTTTTCTGATTTAACGTCCACAAAACTGGCTGTTCGCATTGCTTCATAGGCGGACCCCCCTAAATACAAATGTGCAATGGTGGGGCTCGAACCCGCACACCTATGTGTCTCCTTCGGTTGCGTGGCGCAGACGAATGCACCACGCCACCAGGCAGGTGACAGGGTTGTATTCCTTGATCTCTGTTATTATCTATTACTTGTAGTAGTAGTAGTAGTCATAAATAATAACAGAGCAAGTTGCAGTATATATTTAGAATAAGCCTGGGATAGCAATCAACACGAGGCATCTTCTATCGACAAGATTACGTTGATAGGCATACGTATGATATAGTATATATATATATATATATATATATATATATATACGTACATACATTTGTGCATGTATATCTTAACACGAGCGCTTCGAGACATACATATGTATCAACATCTATTTCAAAAAAAAAAAAAAACAATATATATATATATATATATATATATATATATAGTGTTTACATGTAATAGCAAGTATACAATTATATATATATATATATATATATAGCGGTTTATGTGCATACATACGCACTGCTACATCTAGACCTACCTAACCGGCTAGAATGTACAGGCGTACGCGTTTTGAGAACAGAACGCAGGCCTCCTGACTCAACAGGTATCTATGTCGAGTGCGCTTAAGTGTGTATATGCATATACATATATGCTGACTGAGCAAGTGTGTATTGGCTCTGTATGTATTCGTCTATGTATGTACGTATCCCTGTGTATGTGCATCTTTTGGCACGTTGGCAATGTTGGTAACGAGAAAACAACGCCTGAAGACGGCCGGATGAGGCTGCTTGGCTGGCTAGCAAGTCTACAAAGTCTGGAAAAAAGTGGTTAGAGTGGTTAGACACGACGACGACGACGACGACAACAACAGTAGCAGCAGCAGCCAACGACAACGACGACCAAAAGAAGACGAAGGAGAAATGGCGAAGAAACCAAACGAATACGAATAAGAGAGCCTATAGCCACCCCCGCCCGTGGCAGCGGGCATGAACTGGCGTGGCTGACATACAAGACGCGGGCGTCCGGAAAAGTGGGGGCAAACATTCTGAGTGAGCAATTGAAAGCTAATGAGAGCACGAAGGCAGTGGTGAGACGCTGACGGTAAGTGATGTAGGATGAAAGAGTGGATAGACACCAAGACATTCGACCGAGCTGCTCCCAGTCGGGCGGTGCCTGAGAAGAGAAGGTCACCACGGCGGCGACGACGACGACGACGACGACGATAAAGGTCACGGCGACGAAGGTCACGCTGCCGCTGTTGTTGTTGTTGCTGCTTCTGTTGCTGTTGTTGTTGCTGTTGCTGCTGTTGTTGCTGTTGCTGCTGCTGCTGCTGCTGCCGCTGCCGTTATGCAACGAACGTGTCGATGGCAATGAACCCTTGCGTCATCTTTATCTTCGTTTGCAAGTTCGCCCCAAGAAGATGACGCCTTTTCATCGTGCGGGTTCGTGTCGGTCGGTCTCTTTCTGTCTCGTCTTCCTCGACACTCGCTACAGCAACTCGAGGAACGTGATGAAAGACAACAAGGGCAAATGCCAGCATCATTATCACGACGACGACGACGAAGCCATCGTAGCAGTCATGGTAGTAACTCTGCGGGCAACGCGGGCATGCCGGCAGGACGCATACAATTAATTAATTAATACATACAATGAATGTATGCGTATGCAAGAATGAGCAAGTATGTTCCTGGCATGATTCTTATGGCTGCTGCCATTGCTGCGGGAGGGGGGGAGGGGCAAAACTGTTGTTGTTAGTACAGTTGTTGTTCTATCGTTGTTGTTGTTCTTAGTATAGTTGTTATTGTTGTTGTTGCTGTTGTTACTGTTGTTGTTATTGTTGTTGTTATTGTTGTCATCCTCCTGTTCTACTTGGTTTATTGTTTCTCGCATATCTTTGTGCATTGCTCTCTTTTTTTGCCTTTGCATCTACATTTAACTGTGTGCTATTACCCATTCTTCGTTTACGTTTTGCCTCAGCTCCTTGCCTGGTCGTGCTTTCTTTTCTAGAGCATCTTTTCAGCACCTTCTCCTAGAATACCTCAGCCCATCTCTCTCTCTCCCCCCTTTTTTTCCCTTATATCTTTCTATCTTTCGCGCGCGTGAATTGTCGAACTCTTTCGCTCGCGTGCGTGAGCTTGAGATTGCAATGTGGCTGTCGAATTCCCTTTTCGTCTTTCTCTAGACGCTGCCCTTTGGGGCAAGATTTGTCCTCGAGGTGGCTTGCTGTGAACGGCCGTGACTCGTTGACTGCGAATAGGCGACTGACCAACAAAGTGATTAGCTGTGCGAACGTTTATGAGAGTTATATCGCGCAATCGGCAAAAAAAACTGGTTTGCTGGTCTCGCGTGGCCTCGGCCCGAGATCAATCGATTGAGCTGTTAGCTGGTGTAGTTAACAACCAGCGTTCGTTCGTTGCCTTTTGTGCTCGGCTAGCAATGTTCGGACTCTAACCACCGACGGACTCTAACCCGTACAGACGGGTTGACATAGACTGAATAATTGGCTGACAACACTCGCCTTGCCCACAGATTGCTTAATCTTTTTGAACGTTGTTGCTTTTACAGCTGCTTGTGCTGCTATTCGTGTTGTTGTTGTTGTTGCGGTTGTTGTTGTTGTTGACTGTGGAGTGGCCACACTCAGCCGACGCAGGGAGATACTGGGGTCTACATTTACGCGCCGCCGCCGACGGCAGCAGCAGCAGCAGCAACAACTAGGACTGTATTGCCTGGCACCCCGCACCCCCGCTCCCCCCGTACGCTATCCTGTCTCCTTATCACCTGGCTGCTTGGGTGGCGATGCAAACTTAGGACTCGAGGGTTGTTGCTGTTACATCGTGTCAACGACACAGCTTTGCGGATCGTGGTATCTGTCTATTTATCTACCTCTCTCTCGCTCGTTCTGCCTATCTACCTATTTATCTATCAGTGATAGTGACAAAGTTGCAGTATTAGCTGTGTAGATGGAGTAGTAGCCCCATTAGCTGCTACTGCTACAACGAGGGCAACAGCAACAACAAAAGCCACAACGCTCACCCAAGGCCAAGGCCATGACAACGTCGTTGAGGACAACAAACCTAGCGAGGAGAATTACTATTGCTAACTACTACGGGTACACCTCACAGGCGGCTATGGCTATGACTTATGTCACGTTATATGACGATCGCAGTGGTCGTACTCCTTGCCCCCTACTCCTGCCCTGTGCTGACGCTTCCGCTATTGTCGTAAGTAGCGAGTCGACAGTAACAGCGTCCGTCGGCTCAGCGCAACAATGAACTGTGCGTCTGCCGCTTGTGCGGCTCCAGACACATATATATATATATATATATATATATATTATATATATATATATATATGTATATATATATATATATATGAATATATATGTATATTTATATATTTATGTATATATGTATATAAATATATATGTATATATATATATGCTGTGTGTCTAGTGGGATTGGAACGACGCGGTGCACTGTGAATTTCTGCAGATCAACGAAATTATTAATATTGAAACGTACCGCCAGTTTTTACACCGTTTGAAGCAAGTTGCTCCTGAGAAGTCTAAGGTTTTTCCATTGAATAATTTTATCTCGTTCATCTTTTTCTTCAGTGTTTCGCTAACTTTAAAGTTTTTTTTTTTGAAAGGAGGCAACTTTGGAAGTTTTGAGGGTATCAAAAATCACCCTTATCACTTTTTTTGCTGTATCTAAAACGAGAAGCTCTGTAAGGATGGAATTTTCTTATTAAATAGAGCGTTGGACGATGCCTATAGAAAGGTATGGTATATATGGTATGTAATCCACTGAAGTGACTCTGTATGCATAAAAAACACGTTTCAACATTTCTAAATTTGCCTTAATAATCCCCGATTTCTGTAAATCTGCAATATATATATTGTGTAGATGTATGCACACGTGTACAACTGCCGTTGTCGAAGGATACGGCGTATAGACAACAAACACACCGCTGTATCGTTGGCTCGCTTCTGTTTTTGTTTGCTATCCTAGAACAAACTGGATGATAAGAAAGAGCCAGATCGAACGAGATTAGGACAAGCAAATGCGATACGGGGAGCCGGAAAGGGGGGGGGGAGGCAAATGAGTGTCCAACCAGAAGCTGTTAGTGCGCTAACGTGTAGTCAGATCATGTACGTTGTAACTGGTCCAAAACGAGAATTGGATGGTCGATGGTGCCCATGGCCACTGCAAGGAAGAACTCGTTCGAATGAGCGCACGAGGGACAGAAAATCAGAATCTAGATAGGTGATACTTCACTGGCTGATCGACAAAATGCGCTTTGAATAAGAGAAATATAAGAGCAGAAGAAGAAGGAGGAGGAAAATTAAAAGAAAAAGTAGTAGTAGCCGAGCCCATGGTGACGTGCCGCATTTGCGTACGCCTCGCGATCGGAGGAGACACATAGGTGCACGGGTTCGAGCCCCACCGTTGCACATTTGTATTTATGGAGCCAAGTCTCATAAAACAATGCGAAAGCCCATCCGTGGGCGTTAAATGTTACCTTATGGTCAGTCCGAAAAAAAAAGTAGACTTAAAGCGATTTTGTCCTAACTTGAATTGCGGCCTTTTCCCTCAACTTTACTCCAGCCCAAATGCCGCCACTGAAGTCAATACTTTTATTGTTACCAACCGTCGTCATCATAATCATCAACAGTTGATCGAATTGTTGGAAACAATTAAAACCAAAGTGTCGAGAAAAAAACAATGATTTTACTGGTTGATACTCTACTAGGGTGCTGCATCATGCAACTTCAGCGGCTTACGGCATGTCGCCGATGTTGTTTGATCCTCTACTACATTGTTGTTGTCGTCGTCGCTTTTTCTCTTGAGTACAACGTTCAGATTCTGCATCGTTCGACACATAAAGTTTGCGCATATATATATATATATATATATATATATATAAATGTGTGTGTGTTCTTTAAACGGCCATTTAGATTTCGAAGGAGACCATTCGTCACACATATATATATATATATATATATAAAGCGCAAAGCGAGACTTAAGTAGCTAAATCTGCCAAGTGCAATTTAACCAGCTGATTAATGAGCGTTGCTAGGTCAGCATCGTCTGAACTCAGTTTTGTGCTGTGTGTTGTAGCGGCGTACCGGGCCGGCCACGGAAAACAATGCATCTAGGGGAAACAATGCGCATAGATGGGTAATAATGCCGGTAAGCAGCAACCACACAATGCGGAGCACCGTCAAATTTGCCTCCTTATTTGACTGAACTCTTAAACATTGAGCAGCAAACCTAATATACATTCAGGCAAAGCCGAAACGTCACGATCTATGATATTCATCTTGCTCTGTTACGGATTGTTGTACCACTACAAAGTGTCCGTAGAAGCTAAGCGAATGTAGATATGCCATAGCGGCGCGTAGATATTTGAAGCAGCACCAGCTTTGTGACCTTAACGCTTCGTGGCTCATGTTGGGTATGAACATGGTTGTAACTTGTACATTTATTTTACAATTATTATAGGGGTTATGCATGAACAAGTGAACATTGATCCTCATTCACATAAACCATTTGCAAGTAGGCATTATATATATATATATATATATATATATATATATATATATATTAAAAAGCGTCATGTACAGGCAGGGGACCGCACTACCTCTCTCAATGAACACAACACACACTGTCCACTAGGTTCAATGCGCGACGGAACTTTGTTAAATACGTATTGAAAGCCGCGCATAAAATAAGTCGCGGCTACCTGGCCATTTTGCGCTAAAATCGCTGCCAAGTTTTGCTTGTCATGGCGATTGCAAAATCGATTTCAGCTACTCGGTCTGCGGTGACCAAAAAAATTGAGAGTGGCGCTTGCAATTGGAAGGCAAACTTGACCCTACTTAATGGTTGGCAACTGACATATATTACTAGTGTACTTTTGAGCATATACAGGTTTTCCGGTGTTGGACATTTGAAGCAAACTCAGGGTAATAAATGGCATTTCATTTAACGTAAAAGAGGACACTGGGACTCACCTTATTTCGAATAGTTAAATTCTTGTTTTTGGAAACTTGTCCCAATTATAGAACAAGCCACTTTAAAGTTTAGCAGATGCTGGATTTTTTTATGTAAAGGTCATTACAGCCGACAGGTCACTAAATGATAAATTAACAACTATATATCATGGCAATTTTTTGAATCATTCATCCTATAGACTGGATAGATAGATAGATAAATAAGCAATTTATTTACGTAATGCCTTCCTAGCCCTCAGGTGCAGACTTATAAGTGTCATCTGAAGTCTCGTTACTTGCATGCTTTAGGCAGTGAATCAATGAAACGGCTGACCGCATTTCTGGAAAACACATTCATTCCTAGTGTCTCACGCAGGCGTCAATGCACTTTGGCCTCCTGATGAGAGTCGAGCGATCATTCCGACTCTGAACTGATCACGGACATTCGAAAGAGTCGTGCAACTATGTTTGCACAATATATGTATATATATATATATATATATATATATATATATATATATATATATATATATATATATATATATATATAAGTGTAAAGCGGAGTATATACTGTGCAAACGTTTTATATCAGCTTGTATATATAACATGGCAGCTTACGCATTAACTTAGAACTGTATTCAAATATTAGGCGCGGTTAGCAATCAATACATCGGCGTGACCCGTACAGCTCAGTTTGAAAATCCGTGGAAATCCGTGGAAACTTCGAGACATATTAGACGATCGCCGCCATTGTGATGTTTACCTTTAGTTCCGATGCTCGAGTCAACCAACTTCGGATTGGTTAAAGATCCGTCGTGAACCTGATAAGGTGGTTATCCGTTTCGACACATGCATAGATATGGTTTAGTGTTAGGTTATCCAGATAAACAAGCACAACGGGTATAGCCTAACGTGTATTCCTGGGAAAGCACACGAAATGATTCGCAACATTTTGGACACCGATATGATTTTCGCCGCAGACAGCAATTCCAGACGAATTCTTGCTATTTATCAAGCCGCGATGAGTTACAGATCCGACGGAACATTTCGTGTTCTCTTTTTTCGCATCAACTAACTTATTGTTTGTTTTCGTCTTGGAAATCGGCTCCCGACGGCGGAGACACGCCGAAGCCGTGTCTCCGCCGACGTCGCTCGTACGACTGACACTGGCGGGGGTAAACAGTGCGCTATGATCGTTGTTGTTGAGGAACACCATCAGTGTTTCCAGTCCACGGTGCTTTGTGACCCTCGTCCCCTAGGCGTACTAGACGAAACAACTAGATACTGGCAGCAATTTCTTCGCCAGGGCCCATCGGAGAGGTTCATTTCACGGAGAGGAGGTGCAGTAATGGACGTTCACCGACCCGCGCTGTCGAGCAGCGGAAAAGGGTTGAACGCTGTCCCATGACGATGACAAAAGCGACAACAACAACAACAACAGCAATGACGATGCAGAATCAGTGTCTCCGCCCGCCTATGTAATGCTAGAATACTGCAAGCTGTTTGAATCACTCTTTCATCGTAAGCCCGGACAGGAGGTGGCTAACTGCGTACATGTGAAAGACAACCGAAATACTGACATATTCTGATTATGATGCTGCTGCCGTAGGTCGGCCTGGTAATTAGCGACAGGACTTGTGTCGTTACGAGCCAGTGAAACTTCTAGTTATGTGTGTGTCATCCAATCAACGTTTCATGCCAAGAAATGATAGATAAACAATAAGAAAACATTGAGTGTGTTGACTGAATAGCAGATTATTCACAAACATTCTAAGATATTCTACGAATATATTCATAACAGAATGTATACGTATTCTACGAATACGCTAGCGTACAAACAGTTACGTTAGAAATATTATCGGAAAGACTGAGGCATCTATGGTCACCTCAGGTTTGGTGGGTTTGTTGGATGAAGTTGTGGGCACCCCGCAGTCACCGAGCAAAGTGCGTTATTTAAGCAGCCAATCGCCATTGGCTGCTTAAATAACGCACTTTGCTTTTAGCCGACTACCGAGCGTACACCGCCTTACAAGAGAAATGTCGCCCTTACCTATCTATCCGTCGTAGCGCTATAGTCGTCCAACATCACGTCTACAGCTGAGCCTGAATGTATGTCGTATGAGCTCAGGGCTCAGTAGCAAAATGCCACCGACGTTGTTAAACTGCGATGCGCTCGCTTGTACAAATGGAAGGTGTCAACCTGCTGTGCGGGTATCGTTGCTCTGCCTAGGCTGCAGCTGCCATGACGGACATGACGCTGACCTCATTCGGCGTGAGGACGCTCTAGAAGGTTCCGAGGTAGATTTATTTCTCGCATACGCGGTGCACAAGATAGGATAAAGTAGATGGATAGCTAGATAGATATTTGGAGACGCTACCGCCGCCACCGGCGCCAGCGCCGCCGCCTGCGGTAGTGACCTGACGGCTACGGTCGAATGGGATGACCTCTTGGTCATTTGTCGCTTGCTCTATTTTCTCTTGACGGTGTCGTGTGGCTATTTGTTATTCTCTCACTGTCACTGAACTTGCTATCTGCTGTGTCCGTGTCCCTTTGGGGGTACGTGCCGCCCTCATCCAATTGCTGCGAATGTCTGTCCGTCCTTCCTCCTGTCCTACATGTCCTGAGTCGTCGCGCGACGCCTGCCCCACGCCTAAGGAGGAATCCGCTGACTCTTTGCCAAGAAGCGGTAGCAGGAAGCCAGTGGAGATATCCATCCGCCCCCTTCGACTTCCATTGCCTTCGTTTCGGCTCGGCCCTGCCTTTCGCTGGGATCCTATTCCTCTCTCGATCTCTCTCTTGCTTTCTTGTTTCTCTCTATTTAGCTCGCTGTATCCTGCTTCGCTTATGGACTTACTGTTGGCGTTTGGCTTTTGGGATGCAAGCGTCCCACACTGCGGGAGCATCAGTAGCGGGCCTGCGATTTCTTGTGTGTTTGTGTATGTACGTACCCCGTATGTATGTATGTATGTGCGTGCATGCTTGCATGTGTTGTCGGCGACGAACGGTGTCAAAATAACAACACCCCGATGACACTTCAAGTAAGCAGCACTTTCAGCCGCGCATGCACTGTGTTGCCATCCCCCCCTTCCCCCTGATCGCCGCCTCATTGAGCGAGTGAACGCTTAGAGAGTCAGTCGTCGGCCGTCGATTCTCTGTTTCCCTTGCAAGAGGTAGCGCTCGAAAGACAGCGATCGACTAGCTTCCTCGACCGGGGAACGGGGGCCGACAAGTAAAAGGCGTTTCTTAATCTGGACCTCGGGCAGGATTGCTGCTGCCTTCCCAGCAATGGCCCTCGTGGCTGCTACCGCCGCATCGCCAAGCCATCGCTATTTGTCCCTTGTGCAGAGAGTTAGGGAGAGAGAGAGAAAGAGGAGACAAAGGTATACAAAAAGGAGAAGAGAGAGGGCGGCGAAACAAAGAGGTTCAATAGCCCATGCTCATCGATACTCTTGGAGCAGCAGCAGTAGCAGGAGAGAAATTGCCGCTATCCGCAACGGCACACAGTGGATTTGCCGCTGGGATTTCTGACTGAGATATGTTGTCCTTGTCACTGGTGGTGGTGTCTACATTGCTATTGTTGTTGTCGTCGTTCTTGTTACCGCCAGCGCTGGTGTTGTTTGTGGTTGTTGCTGTTGTCGCAGCCATCGCACAACACCCGCAGTGAGGAAGGGCTGACGACGACAAGGAACAGGATGACGGTGCAGATGGACTTGAGGATTGGGAAGAAGTGCAAGAGTGTATCGTTCGATGTTGTTTATGGCCTCCTGAATGTCGCTGACCGTATTAGTGATTGGGCTGACGGGTACACTCGACGTTCGTGATTAGCCCTTGTGCTTGGCGACTAGAACTGTAGTACTTACACTGCTTGCGCGGTGTGGTAGAAAGGGGCATGAGAAGATTGCGCAGAAGCTGCGCTTACGCTACATCGGTTGCTTTCAGCCCGCGTAGATTCGCTCGGAAAGAAATTGTACAGGACAGGAGCTGGCCAGTGAACGGCCATGCCCTTTCGGACACTTCGCTGAGTCCCCCCGCCGCTAAGGAGAAGGTTGCTATGATTGGAAAGAAGATACCTTTGCGGAATGAAGTCGAGGTGCTCAGCTGGCGCGCACAAGTTATGACCGGCGAGCGTCGGGTCCAAACTATGCTTGTCGTCGCCGATCGAGCCCTGGTTGTCTCTTAGAAAAGTAGCGGACCGGGTTAGCACTTCGATACTCTCGCAGCCCCGAATCCGCCCTGATGTCTCTCCAGTTTGGATTGTGGTGATGATGACTAGTGCTAAGACTTGATCAGCTGGGTTGAAAAGACCTTCAACCTGATTTCCTCAGTCTCAAAATGTGCTTGTCAGTAAATGATACAGAGGCTGGACAGGCTATATGGTCAGGACTCAGGGCCTGTAATACCACTATACTCACACTTTATTTTCTTTCATTTATCACAATACAGACATTGGTACACGTCTCTAATACACATTATATATATATATATATATATATATATATATATTGTTACTCGACCAACATTCTATGCCAGCGTTCATATGTTCTTACGATTACTGGCCAAATCGATGCGCATTAAGTAAGGTGTGTACGTTTTTGTTTGATTCTTATCGAAAGTTTTATTGGCGCTGTTGGTATCTTGCGTCGCGCTTTGTTGCGTGCGTTGTACCTTGTTGATTTGGCCGTCATTTATTTATCGCAGCTAGCGCGCTGTTTAAGTGTTTAAGATATTTTTTGGCTTGGACTCTGTGACGTGACTGTGCTGTTGCTACTACAGTTTGTACTATTATCGTTACTACAAATTGTACTAAGACCATAACAATCACCATCACTACAACAACAACAACAACTACTATTATTACTACAACTACTACAACTACTTTAACCACCCTTACACCTGCCAACGTAGTGCGATTCCCATTTCGGCCACTTTTTTCTTTTGCTGCAAAAGTCTTCTGCGGCAGGCCGAGTAGTTTTCAGCTGAATAGTAAGGAGCATGTTTTGTCCAGCGTCCAGTGTGGAGTTGTTCACTCTGCGCTAACTACTCGTATGTGTATCTATTCTAACACACACAGAAGCACACTCGCTCCGCCTTTTCATATCTCCTCCCTCTCTCTCTATCTGTCTCGATCTCTCTCTCTTTCTCTCCCTGTCTAACCTTATACTTATATATCTCTGTCTAATTTTCTATCTGTCTAAATTTCTTGGACGTGCGCGCTACATCGATGTTTATCTCTGCACTATTTACACCCGGAGCACTATGGAGAGAGAGTTCACGTTGCGACGAAAACCTACAGCGGCTACCGCTGTTGTTTTTTTTCGTATATTTTTTCCTATACCGCTGTTGTTATTGTTGTTATTGCAACCGCTGGTGTTGTGTGATCTGTCAGTCAGGACCTTGAGAGGGTGCCAACATTTTGGTTTTGCCATACGTTTTCCCTTTGTCTTGCTGGACATCTACCTCCACCTCTTCGTCCTCAATCTTCTCCTCTTCTGTTTTCGTCGACGACGACGACGACGACGATGACCACGACAACGACGGCGGCGGTGGCGGTGGTGGTGACGGCGACTGGGATGATAACGAAGCGGGAGCGTTCCTTTTACTACGTTTCTTCTCCCATTCACTAATCGTCTGAGCAAGCGCGTCTGCCGACGGGCCGAAGATCGAACGAATGGACGAAAAAGTGTCTACGAGTCTATCTAGTTCGAGCTCTGATATGTCGCTTCGACCAACGACAGCCTGGCCGCTTCACTGTTCTGACCTTGGCGACGCCGACGACGTCGGCGACTACTAACTTCTGTTGTGTTGCGCACTGCTTCTCCTAGACGCTTGCTCGCCGCCTGCATGCATACAAGCATTCAGGCTACCGCACGCAAGTGAATGTTTGTGGTTAACTCTGGCTGTTGTTGCTGTTGCTGTGGCTGTTGTTGTCGTTGTTGCTGCTGTGGTTGTTGCTGTTGTTGTTATTGTTTTTGCTGTTGATATAATTATTGCTGCTATCGTTTCTGACAACGCTTACTACGCGATTATCTATGTACCGGTAGAACATTTGGGAGTGGTTAAAAGGTACCTTTCACTAGCGTATATATATATATATATATATATATATATATATATATATATATATATATATTTATATATATCAAAAGGCGAACACTGCCGAGTGTAAAACGTGTTGTAAATGATTAATAAATCATCACAATATTTTATCTATATTTATGTATATATATATATATATATATATATATATATATATATATATATATACATACTGCATTATGCCCTATCGTTGTGGTGTTTCTCATTCTAGAGAATAATTATTATGAAAATCATCTTCGGCACTACTACGAAGAGTCTACGCGTCATAACCATTCACAGCAACAGCGTTATCAAACTCACCAATATCATCTTTATTGCAAAAAGCCGACGCCAGTTAGGGAAAGTTTGCATTTAAATGTGTTACTCCCTAATTTTCGCCATTTCGTAGTGCACATGTTTTCAGCCGTGCTACTAGTATTACGTGTAAACATATGCACTACGAATACGATTATCTAATTACTATTGTAATTTCGATTTTTGAAAATCGAACGTCCAAGCTGGTCACTATGTCGACCCAGCGCCTCTGCTAGAAATGGCGCACTGCGTAACAACACAACAATCATGACTCTGCTGATAACATTTTGCCGTTCTCCTTTTTTACCTGCGAGTGTTACTATATCTGAATCATTTGTCTATACAGCAAAAGTTCTACAAGCTTTCCTGTTTTGTAAATGTTTATCAATAAATGTTAGGGGCACGACGCCATAGTATCTTACATACATGCATATTAATATTTATAAACATTTACAAAACAGGAAATGCTCTTAGAATTTGTACGGTAAATATATATGGTTGAGACGTAATAACACACGTAGTAAAAAATAGAACGGCTGAACATCAACAGTAAAGTTATAATGTTTGTGCTGCATAGTGCGCCGCTTATTATATATATATATATATATATATATATATATATTTATATATGCATATATTTATGCATGTGTGTGGTTTGTGTTATATATATACATGTGCGTGTGTTCTAACATACTACTATAGTTGGCGCATAACAGCGTCAGAAATCTGTCTAGCAAATAAAACAATCCAATAATAGAACTCTAAGAAAGAGGTTCTAAATTGTAATTTTCGGGACGCCTGTTCTGCCAGACTTGAGCTAGTTAGAAGGAGCTGCATATAAAACTGCTGTTTCGGCTTTGCGAGCACGTCTCAACGACGACGACAACAACGTGAGATAGAGGTGCTGCTAGGCGGCTGATGTGGACTACTGCAGCCTTCCGCAGTCGATGACCGACTGGATTCAGACAGAGAGACCGTGAGAAGGAAGAGGAGGAAGCGAACGAGTGTATGCGGATAGACGAACATTGGCCTGCCAACCAAGGGTTGCGTATGTATCTATCTAGGTGTGTGTGTGTGCAAAGGGCTTAGGACTTCACTTCTTGAGCTGACGTATCCACCACCCTGACTAGGCACCCCGCCCCCCCCCCTTCGAGTGCCCCGCTGACTGACTGGCTGGTTGACTGACGGACTGTTCTAGTCTGCCTACTGATGCCGCCGCCACCGCATCCGTCCTGTACCTCCAGCGCCAGGGGGGTCAGCGGCTTTCCATCATAGCGGCTGAAGAATACCGACGATACATGAGCGACCCTGGCTGCGTGGAGCCACCAGCCCTTAGGCGGCTGTCGTGTCTAGGTTAACGCGCCGGGACGACTTGCGCCGTTCGTCGTGACCGCTCTCCTGCGGGGCGACATTGTGGAGAACGAAGGAGAATAACGGAAGATGGGGTTTTGATTGGGTCGAGGAAAAAGAGTAAGGTATGCTCTAGGGGGAGTGGGGCCGGAAGGAGAGGTTTGCAGCGGGCAAAGGGTACAACTGCCAACTGCTGCGGCACATATGGGTAACTTTAGGCTTCCGTTGTCCAATTCATGTCTATATGTGTATATATATATATATATATATATACGGGCTAGGAATCGACGGCGTGTCCGTGGAGAGGGAGTGCCGCCGGCGGGGCTTCGCGGTTGGTAAGGAATTG
This sequence comes from Dermanyssus gallinae, assembly GCA_003439945.1. Taxonomy (NCBI): domain Eukaryota; kingdom Metazoa; phylum Arthropoda; class Arachnida; order Mesostigmata; family Dermanyssidae; genus Dermanyssus; species Dermanyssus gallinae. Next base: position 26,359 of record QVRM01004466.1, read on the forward strand.
AGAGAGTACGATACGTAGCAAGAGAATCCGCCCATTTTCTTGTTCGGAATGCAAACGAGAGGATTCGATGAGCGGAATTGGCGACCATGGGTGGCTGGTACGAGCCGTCGCTGTCTGTCCGCGCCGCTGCAGGCATTCCTCGGGAAAACAGTACCTTTTCTGCGGAGTGGCGGCGGCGGCCTGCAGGGGGCTGGGTGGGTATGTATAGGTTAGGCGGGTCGGAATAGGCCACGCATGTGAAGGACCAAGCAGACCAACGAGTTATACGAGGGAAGATGAACGAAAGGCCCAAGGAGCAATTTGCATCCGTAATCATCTAAAGGCCCACAAGAACGAATCGCGTGGACTGGCCGATTTGATTTCGTCGTCCTCGACGTTTGAGGTGGCGCGATCGTCATTTGGTAACCAGCCTCCTTACAAATCTCCGAACGCAGTGGAAATCACCACTGCTGTGGAAGTTCCGGACTAGATCGACTTCGCTGTTGGAGGGCAGGTGATCACCGTGTCTAGTCAGATCTTACCGGTAATGACTTGATCGAGGTGCTGAGTGCCAGAGGGTCTACGCTAGCGAATTTTACAGCTAGAGTACCAGACGATCCTTGATCGATATTAGAAAAGCGATAACAAGCCCGCGTGACGTACGGTGGACTGTTGGTGTCGATTGGCTAAATTATGCTGATTAGGTTTTCATTTCGCCACAGAGGATTTAACAGCAGAAACAAAAATGAATAAAAGCGTATTTTGCAATTATATATATATATATATATATATATAGGCTTGAGCGGCGCCAACGCGCACAAAAGATTTTTCTTACGCAACGTGATATAAGATTTACTTTGATAAAGGAGCTGTACACTAAAAAGCGGTACATGAAAGAGTGCTACTACTACTACTACTACGAATACTTCCGAAAGTGCACTACAGGTATATAATGGAATCAGCAACTATACACGTAGTTCGTGCCAAGCTTTGTTAACAATCCATGTTTGTTAAGAACACTATGCTCCCTGCGCAGCATACGTACGCGAAGTTGTGGTGGTGAAGTTATCGTTAGTCCTCCCACAGAAAAATCATTTGATAGACTCAACGTTGTGTTCTTATTTCGTTTCCTTTTCGCCTGCACATTGTTCATTGTCGTTTGTCGTTCGCTTGATCGAGCCGTCGAACTTCATGGCATAGGTCGCCTGATTCTCCTTAGGGAAGCTGTTTCCTCGTCCGACGCGATTGAATGGTAGCGCGAACGAAGGCTTGGAGTGGCTAGCAATGATGGCACTACTCCTAGGCAGCTACCGAGTTCCACTGCGACACGATATTCCCTCTGCTGCTGCGTCTGCTTTGGCTGCACACTCCGGTAATTATTTTTTGTTTCGAACTTTTTGTGCGCTGTGCTGCCCCCGAAGAGGAGGAGGAGGGCATGGGGTTACGGTGCTTCGTCTCCCCCACACAGACGCCATCTCCCTTCGGGCTAGCCGGGGACAGTGAATTCTACGGGCTTGACTAGCAATGTTCGTTGAGCGAGGCTTTATTTGTTTCCACCTCTTTGCGTATTAAGTGAGCCATGCCGTTGTTTGTGCGGAAAGCATCTCACGCGTAGAAACTCACGCCCTAAACAGCAGCAGGACTATGATTGCCTTAAACGTCGTTCGTCTATATGCGGCCGGTCGATGGGTTCACGTCCGGTTCGGCTGAATCAGACAGTCAGATCGGCTCGCAGACGTGAAACCTAACGTTCAGAACTACAATGTTGCTGGCGTCGTTGTCATCAGCATCAGAATCACCATCATCATCACCAACATCACCGACATCACCACTATCACGTCCACCGCCACCATCAGCGCCACTACTATCATCATTATCATCATCATAATCATCATCACCACCATCATCATTATCATCAGCATCATCATCATCAAGTACAGTGTTACCGCCATGGCGAACCGCACGGTGGAAGGCAAAGGGTTGGGGCCGATGTTGTCGCACAGCAGCCAACGAACGCGCAGCCAGCTTCTCTTCTTTCTATTAAGTATTCGTTTATTTTCGTTCGATGCGGCCGTAACTTGGTTTGGGGAACAGAGTTTTGCCTCTGATCTGTTAGAGAAAGCTGAAGCACCCCACCCTGGGGCAAGCAAGCTGAGGGTCGATTTGAGGCGGCGGAGGCGGCGGCGTCGTCGTTGTACGACTGACTGTGCATGGAAGACGGCGAAGCCTTAGAGCTCGCATGACGGTCTGGCCAGGTTCGGCCGGCTAGGGTTGGCTTGTGGAGGATGAAATTGATACACACTTACCAGCGACGAAACTCGACGGCGCCTCCTGATAAGGGCGTCTTACCATCGGAGCTGGGGGAACGTGTGTTTGGGGCGGACGGGAGGTGGGGGGGGAGGGCCAAAGAGCCTGACTCCTAGACCGAATCCAATTTTTCGACCATGCCTACTACATACACAACAGACACACGCCCATTGATCCACCCACGCCTGTCCTCACCACCGACCGATTCTCACCGACTCCCAACTATCTTCGTTTTCTTTTAACCTACAGAACACTTCTTTCTGTTTTTCGACTCTCCCGACCTCCGGCGCGTCATCTACTGCTCTGCTTTGGCCGCTTCTTACCTTTCATCTCTCTCCCCAGTCTCACCCCCTTTCCCAACGCACCCCTTCGCGCCCCTTAAGAACGTGGTGCTCCGGCGTTAGAGCTATGAAAACAGATTTTGTACCCACTTCATTGTGCATTGTGGAAGGCCTCATGCTTGAACGGTGACAATGTTTAACGTTTCTGTCGCTGCCGCCGTTGTCCTTATCCTCGTCGTCGTTGTCGCCGCTGTCGTCGTCGTCGTTGATATTTGCCTGACACAGCAGCGCGAGAGTTTTGAACCGTGTCGTTTGTGCATCGATACTCGCCGCTTGCATAGAGCGACTGTAGCAGGTCGCTTCATCGATAGCGGCACTACCACATGAACAGCAAGGATTTGCTATCCGTTCGTCTGAAGTCAAACTGCGTGCTGAGCGACACGTCTGAGCGAAGACAATGCAAAAGTCCCGTAGGGGGACGAGGAAGACGAGGCTGTCACGAGCAGACTCGCGTCGAGAGCTTACAGTCCTGCCTGATGAACCCAACGACTAACGTGGGGCCGCGCCACCGATACTGTAGTGAACGCACGCTGTTTTACGAGGAATAACGGAACAAGTATTTGCGCTTTGATGCGGCCCGGGGCTGCCCACATGCGAAGAAAAATATCAAAGCAAAACAAAAAAAATTCGACTGACATAGTTAGCGGCGAGAAATGGCGGCGCATCCGCGTACTCGACGCCCTCCGACGCTAGATAACTTGTCTCTCGAGCATCAAGTGAGGAAGAACTATCCTCTCAAGTGTATCCTAATAGCGACACTAGAGAGAATAGTGTTAAAGCACAATTCTAACAAAAATTAGTGTTCCTTATATTTTGTTTACATGGCTCATCTACTATCAATTTCTAACGAATGCGTAGTGCTCTGGCTAAACATACCACGTAGCATAACTAGAGACGCTTGCTGCTCTTGCGTTAAACGCCAACAAGCATCAGATATTGTGTCGTATTCAACACTAACTGATCTATTGCGGTTGCAAGTAGCTGCTCTGTTATCCAAAATATACGAAACAATTTGTCTAGAACGCCACACATACTAGAAACTTTAGAAATTAAATAGACTGAGAAAACACTTTTACGCCCACAGTCTTTCGATGTGACATTACGGAGAAAACAAACATTTTTTGAATGAACAAACCAAAAAGAAAATGTTATGCAAAGCCGTGCAGAGGGCCACACGCAAAACATTGGGGGTATTTGCATTACTCGCAAATTAGCAAACGAACATTGTATTTTTGCGAACGTCCTTAAATAATCGCCATCGATATTGTTGCTTCTGGTCTGTATTAATGATAGAGCATCGTTCCTACATCGGTTCGATGATAATACGCTGCCATAGAGTTTTCCTTTTAATGTTTTGTTCGCTACAGTCCTGCAGCGGTTAGGGCCAAATCGTTCGACGGATGGGTGTGAACCTCCAGTTCCCTCTTTTTCACTTTTCTAACTATACCTAGCTATGGTTCTCTAATACCCCTTCTTTTAATGAATCATTTTTGCCTTCTTTCGTAGATTCGACGCTGCTTCGATTGCTTTGCGCGCTGCGTTCCGGTTGACACTTTTCTACTTCTTCACCGCCTAGTAAACTGAGGTCCTTCTTGCTCTTTGTTCCAGCTACCCGCTCAGAGCGTTGTCTTGGACTCTACACCGCAGAACATCGGTGTAGAAGATGATCAAACGAGCAGCGGGAAACAGAATGCTCCAAGCTTTTGGTTATCCCCCTAACTGTCTGATCTCTTCGAAATTTGAAGCTCCTGTCCTTTTTCTGCAAACTGGCTAGACTTCATCCTGTCACTCGCCGAACCCTTTGCGACGCATTCATATTACTAAAGAACCTACGTTATCGCACAAGTAGATGTAGAGCAAATAACGGCGTAGTATGAGTCTGCGTATGAACTGGCTATTGTCGTCGGCTTGCGCATCAGGCTGCCCTAGGTGCAAACACATCGTACAAGTCGGTTGTGTGGCATCAAATAAGTTTAGCATATTCTTATGTATCAGCCTTAGACCTCTGGTGCGGCAGTTTATTACCTCTTTTATTCTGCATCCGTCGTAAGGTCGTAGCGTTGCTGTGCAGGTGTAATCCGATATCTTGACCGGTACGTTGCTATAGTATGCTGCCATAGTGAGAGATCAAGGTTCTTCTCTCGGACAAGTGGGCAGATAAGAAACTCGGTCGAGACATTTTCGTCTTACAAACAGGTGCGTGGAGTATACACATGGGTTATACGCCATCCAGCCATGCTGTAGAAGATCAAGGTTTTTCTGCCGGGCATGTGGGCAGATAGGGAACTAGGCCACGACGTTTTTATTCCGTTGCAAACAGGTACGTGGAGTATACCCATGGGTTATATGCCAACCAGCCATGCGTCTGTTGAGTGTACAGTGTCGACGTGCTTGCTGTCCGATGGTGCACCGCTTACTACTCTGTGTCTCTAGCTGCAGTTTCGGCTGGCAAACGTTGAGATTATTTTTGCTGGACGAAGCGCGCATCGTGCGGAATACGAAATAGCCTCGCGACGCGAGCCGAGTTGAACAGAGAGCCAATGAGAGTGAACGAGAAAGGAGAGGTAGAGAGAGAGAGAGATAGAGCTAGCAAGGGAAATGCCAGGATAAGAAGGAACGGGGATTGTGGACGAAGAAGGTTCGCTCCCGGTCGTCGCTGAATGTTCGGCCGCGTTGTGTGCGACGCGAGTAGTCAGTCGTGCGGCGGCGGTGGCAGTATGGCCGTCGCTCGAGGCACACCGGGGTCAAGTTTAAACAAAGGCCATGGAGGCGTGCGTTTGAAAAATATTACAATATTAGCCCCCGCCGTTATCCCCCCCCCCTCCCCCCTCTGTGACCACCATCCCTTCGGCTTCAGCAGAAGCAGCTACAGCAGCAGAAGAGAAAAAACATCCTCCAAAAGAGCTTTCTCCGTTGTGTTCCTCTGCTAGAGAGGCAGCAACAGCAGCCGCCGCCGCAACGGCTGCCTTTCGAATTTTGGAGGCCAGAGGTTGGTACGGGGTGGGGCAGACGCTCCGTATTCGCGTGGCTGTGGCGTGATGGTGGGGCTAAGCTGGGGATTCGGTCTGCCGAAGGGTCGCCACAAGATGGGAAAGTTTCGGGGATAGGCGCGCGCGCGAGTATAAAAAGAGGGTGCAAAAATCAATACGAAAAATGGCCAAGAAGGGTCGGCGCTTTGAGGGAAGAGCAGGCCCGAGTCGTCGCGCGCGGGAAGAGGCGAAAGGAAGGTAACGAGTGGCAGCAAAGGTTTGCATTGATCGCCTACGCCGGGCTGCGACGCCGGAGGTGCGAGCGGTCGAGGGCGGGACGGGTAAACGACGGGGACTCCTCGCTAGCCATCGCGCCTAGCTACGAACGGGCTTGAGGCGGTGGCCTGACTGGGATTAAGCAAAAATAAAATATAAAAAGTGGGCTTGAGGAGATTGGACGAAGGGCAAGCCGGCAGGCCAGCAGGTAGACATGCAGACAGGCGAACGCGCACGGGTAGTTGTGTTGCTAACAGAGAGTCTGTGGAGGGGGGATTGTGGAGGAGGGGGACATGTTCTCCTAGAAGAAGAAGAACAGCTGACACGAAAAAAAGTAAGTAGGAAGAAATTGCAAGACAGGGAACTAAACGGCGCGCACAACAAAGCAGAGCTTCAAGTAATATTTTTTACTGTTTACGGATTGCTCTGTCTCCAATATGACGGTGACGAGCAACCCTGGCAGTGATTGGGCAAGACCAGCGGGGCAGGACCGGTGAAGCAGAGAGTAGGATTAACGTTGTCCCAAAAGTTTCCCCCGCTCTCCTTTTTTTCCTCTGCCAGTTTGTTCGTTTGCGTGTGTACGTCGAAGCGGGCAAAAGCAAGGCTTGAAGTTGATCCTCGACCCATCTCGCAGCCCTCTGTCCGTTTGTCGCCTCCGGTAAGACTGGCCAAGGGAAGCGGCACGAGCAGATGGAGGAAGTAGGTCTCTGTTCCTGCGTCCTGTTACCCAATAAATTTCTGTCTCAACAGCCTTTGTTTTTCCGGTTGGACGCGTTCTGTCAGGCGCCAGCGGTGACGAACGGAATATCCAGCCAGTCAGCCAGCCAGCTAGCTAGCTATAGCCTACTGCGGAGTACAGTGAGCGGGTTGCGCCTCATTGCTAGGATCATGGACTAAGTGAGGCGGTGCCACCTCCACAGTCGTGCGTGGAGTTCAGCGCACAGACGCTACAGAGTGAAGCGTTTGTCGCTAACGATCGAGCAGCGAGAGAGCCTGTGCATGTATGGGTGTGTGTGTGTCTGTGCTAGGCCGATAGGCCTTTCTGCTAACATCAAACTGCGATGCATTTTTGCTCCGAAACTCCGAAAACAGGAACGTACCGGGCGGACGGGCACAGGCGTTCAGGCAGCTTGGTGCGGGGAGTGGCATTAGGACCTGGAGGACCTCTGCCAGCCTAGCAAGCAAAGGTAGTGGCGATTGCTGCCGCGCGTCCACCGCGCTACTAGCAACGACGGAAATGGTGGCTTAAAAAATTGTGCGCGCCCTTCTCTTGGACGCTAGGTCGGCCGACGCAGCAATAGAAGTAGCAGCAGCTAGCAGCAACAACAACAACAGCAGCAGAAACAGAGGCTATCAGTATGTGTCTGCGAGCACGCATGTGTATGCCTATACTAGGTGAAATAAAAGAGCATAAGTCTTTTTGAGGCTGCGTGAAGGCTGAGTCGTAGCGGGTAAAGATAGATAGTGCAGGAGGAGCAGCGAGAAGAAAAGAGAGAGAGATCTTCTTCTCTCTCTGAGAAAAGATACAGAGAACCTAAGGAGAACGGAGAGAGAGTGAGATGGAGACGGGGGGGGGGGAGAGAGAGGAATTACGGAGGACGAGTGCGCGCACAGGAGTGAAGGCGATCAGGATAAAAAGTGTGGCCCTCGCGTGCTTGTGAGTCAACCCTTGCGGGCTCTCTAAATCCGGGATAGGGTTGCAGACTGATGAAGCTCTCTCGAACTGACGGGAAAGGCAAGCTTGCTTGCGCAAAAGAACGACGGCTGTGAGCGGATGCCGCCATAAAGGACTATGCACGATTTGCGAAGCTCAGACATGCTGCTACTGCTATTGCTGCTGCA